>JAYXIM010002428.1:0-464191 GCA_037575425.1 Anastrepha fraterculus
TATATATATAATACTAATAATATTGAACAAGTGAATTTTCAATTTGTGTAATAGAAATTACCTTCTTATCCCTCACTCAAAATGAATAAGCCACCGGACAATAAAGTAAATTTACCTCCCAATTTACCTGCACTCAAATGGGACAAAACAAAACAATCTAACTTCACATCGAACGAACCGGTATACCTACTCATGTCCAGACCTAATAACTCAGACAATTTAAAGAACATATCACCATTTTTGATCCAAAAAGCAATCAACTCAACTTGCGGCGAAGTTGAATATTGCAAAAAAATTATTAGCGGCCAAATTTTGATCAAGACCAAAAACGGCTCACAAGCTAACAAATTAACGACACTAACAGCGCTTTCAAACACAATCATTGTTGAGATTACACCACACAAGACACTTAATTATTCGAAAGGCGTAATATATTGTAACGAACTACGATCAATACCCGAAAGTGAAATCCTCGATGAACTAAAACCCCAAAATGTATGTGAGGTGAAAAAAATACTCAAAAAAGTGAACAATGACCTGATTGAAACAGGATTAATTATATTAACATTTGCCACAACAACATTGCCAACGAAAATAAATATCGGTTATATTAAAACAACAGTTCGCCCATACATCCCCCCACCAATGCGATGCAAAAATTGTTTTAAATTTAATCACGTAGCTAAATTCTGCAAAAGTCCAAAGTCCTGCCATAACTGTGCAAGCAATTACCATATTAGCGACGAAAACCAAGAGAAATGTGATAATCCTACGAAATGCGGCAATTGCGATGCGAACGGACTAACATGTACTAATCACACCACTCTCGACAAAAAATGTCCCATATTTATACGCGAAAAAGAAATCCAAACAATTAAGATCATCTCACAAGTCGACAACAAAACTGCACGAGCTATTTACAAAGAACGACATCCACACAACAACTATACATTTGCAGAAGTCACCAGTCAATATACATCTAAACAAACAACACTCAACTCACAATCAGAACATCAAAACTCACCACACTTTAATCACCCACTCGCAGTACAGCCAACAAAACCACCAACAAAGCCAACCACACCAACTACCAATTCTCTCACTGAAAATAGCATGGAAAGAAAAATCATGCAATATTCAGATGTAATGAGCGAATCAGAGACAGATGACAGCTTAGAATCCACATCTACATCAAAGCAGAAGATAAAAATCCTACCAAAAAATACATCGAAACGACTACAGTCACAGATAAAAAAACTTAACAAAAAAAAGTAACCCAACTAACACCACAACTAGCCAAAACGTTAATTATCCTAATATTCCTAAAACTAGAACTATATATACTTATACATACTTATTTCTAACTTACTTACACCTTATATAAATACTTATTAAATCTTAATTTAGTTAATTCAAAACAAAAACACGAACACTTATCTATTCTACTGATATATGACGCCCTCTCTAAAAATCATACAATGGAATATACGAGGATACCAAAATAACTACAACGAACTACAAATATTACTAACACAAATCAGACCACACGTAATTACCCTGCAAGAGACACACATCCAAAATTCGATACCAATGCCAACGCCTATTAATTATAATATATACACATCCACAAACCCATGCAACTCATTTGGAGGATCTGCTATTCTTATACATAAATCCATACAGCATAAAATAATAAACCACACTACTAACACTTTTGATATAGTTAGTATACAAATACAGTCTGTACTCAAATTTACAATTAGTTTCATCTACCTTCCACCAAACAAAAACTTCAATACCAAAAACCTTCAAGATATATTTGACAGCTTGCAACCACCAATTTTAATTACCGGTGACTTTAATAGTTGGCATCCAAACTGGGGATCCCCCAAAAGCAACAGCAGAGCCTCACCTTCCATAGCCCTGCAAAGTAATTGGCAAGTAGAATCCTGCCTTTTCGGCAGCGACCACTTCCCAATAATCACAACCATCTTTAACAACCAATCAAACACCACAATAAATATCAGACCCAGGTTTAACCTTAATAAAGCTAATTGGGAAAAATTCAGCACCCTAGCGAATATACTATGTCAAGCTAAACCAAACAGCAATAATACAAATAAAGAAGCGGCCACGCTACACAAAATCATACTCCAAAGCGCAAATGAAGCAATCCCTCAAACGAATTACAATACGAAAAAATGTACACCTTGGTGGAACAAAGAACCCGAAAGATTGAAGAAAGACAGAAATCGCTTTTGGAATAAAGTAAAAAGACACATAACAACTGAAAACATAATAAACTACAAAAGAGCAAATGCTTTATTTAAAAGAGAACTTAAATTATCCAAAAACAAGGCAATGCATAAGTTTACAAGCCACATTCACCCCCATACACCCACTGGACAGTTATGGCACACTATACGTCGATTATGCGGCTTAAAACCATACCTTCCGATGCACAGTATAGCCCTACAAGATCCAATCCAAACTACCACAACCAATAAAATTACAATAGCAAACTCATTTGGAAAATACTGGTCAAATGAAGCCAGCGACACCAACTTTACACGAACATTTTTAGACCACAAATACTCCTCCTTAACACCAATTAACAGCTTAACCCCAAGCAAAACTGCGCTCCAAATAGAAAGCGATATTACTCCAATAGAACTCTCTATAGCTTTGTCAAAACTTAAGGGTCGCACCCCAGGTACTGATAGAATTTCTTACCCCATGATAAAAAACTTACCGGCGGCCATGAAAAGCCGTTTACTTTGTCTTTATAACAACATTTTAAGCAATCAAATTCCTCAAATGTACAAAAGCAGTCTCGTCCTCCCTATACATAAACCAAACCAAGATAAATCCTCCATCAAATCCTACCGTCCAATATCCTTGAATCCGGTCTGCGCAAAATTATTAGACAAAGTAATAGCTAATCGGCTATGGTGGTTTGTTTCCTGCAACAAACTACTACATAGCCAGCAAATCGGATTTAGAAAGGGTAAATCAGTGTCTGATTATCTAGTATATCTAGACCATCAGATCACGTCCTCCCTATCCCAAAAAAAGCATTTGTCAATCATCTCACTCGACTTTACTAAAACATTTGACAAAATCGGAGTACACACTATTCTAGACCAGCTCTTAGAATGGAAAATAGGTCCTAAAATATTAAACTATATCAAACAGAAAAATTAAAATAAGAATAGATTCTCACTTCTCCGAAACATATCCACTCCAGAATGGGATACCCCAAGGATCCCCAATTTCAGTCATACTATTTCTTATAGCATACCACAAACTCAGCAACATTTTATCATTACACAAAGAAATAGACTTTCTGGCTTACGCAGACGATTTCACTCTCATAAAAAAAATGAATAAACATGAAAATACAAACATAAATCTCAACGACATTCACAACGATATTTTGAACTGGTGCAATTACTCAGGTGCAAGCCTCTCAACAGAAAAAAGTAAACACATACACATATGCAGGAAAAAACACTGTCATCCAAATATCAAATGCAACAACTTTACAATAAACAACGCCGAAAATTTAAAAATATTAGGTATCGAATTTAATAAAAGATATAGATGGGAAGCCCACATTTCAAAACTTGTCAACTCATTAAATAAGCGTTTGAACATAATAAAATGCCTTTCAAGCCCAAAACTGAACGCTAACACTAGTTCAATCATTGCCGCTACCAAATCTTTAATTGTATCAAAAATTTACTATGGATTATACCTTTTTGGCTACACACCTAAGTCAAATATCAACAAACTCAACTCATTACTAAACTCTGCTATACGAACCGCCTTAGGCGCATACCGTACTACACCGATTCGCAACATGACGTTCGAAACAGGCATACCACCGTTAACACAAATGAGGGAGTTTGCCACAACAAAACTTTGCAAAAACCTAATCGTTAATGACCAGTCAACTCTTTCAAAACTTACACACAAAATAATAATTTCTAAACGAAAACACAAAATTCAATCAACACTCAAACGCATAATAGAAAAATCTCTGGAATTAGATATTCCCATCAATTATAAACCTAAGACCATCACCCGATTTCCTGGATGGCAACTACCTTTCAATGCCATAGATACATCACTTCACCATTGGAAAAAAGACAATACGCCTTCAACAATATTTCAAAAACTCTTCTCAGAATTAACCAACAAACTTATAAAAAAAAGTTCAAACTAATCTTCACAGACGGTTCAAAAAGCGCAAACCAAACAAGCTTCAGCGTTATATACAATGACAGAATATTAATTACCAAGGTCTTACCTTATTACAGCACAAATTTTGCTGCAGAAACGATAGCCATATTTGAAGCAGTACAATATGCTAGCCAAACACCTGGAAAATTTGCAATTTGTTCCGATTTCTTAGCCTCATTAGAAATGGTAAAAAACATAAACAATAATAATTATTATACAGACTACATAAGAAACTGCTTACTAAAATTCAAAAATAAAATCGAACTCATATGGGTACCAGGACACGCTAAAATCAAGGGCAATGAACTAGCAGATTTAGCAGCAAAAGAAGCACAAAACCGCCCCCTAACTATGTCTCTGAACCTCCTACACACAGATATTAAAAAACATATAACACAAATATTCAAAAAAACACAACACTCCACATTCGAACAAACAACAAGCTGGTACAAATTTGTTAACCCAAAGAAGCAAGCAAACAATGAACACACATTTACACATAATACTAACATAACTAGAAGGGAAATAACAAAAATAATTAGACTACGACTTGGGCACACACGACTAACACACGAATATTTAATAAAAAAAGACCGAAATATCTGCAAATACTGCAATACCTCAGCTC
Organism: Anastrepha fraterculus; assembly: GCA_037575425.1. Taxonomy (NCBI): domain Eukaryota; kingdom Metazoa; phylum Arthropoda; class Insecta; order Diptera; family Tephritidae; genus Anastrepha; species Anastrepha fraterculus. The sequence goes on from JAYXIM010002428.1 coordinate 4,874, forward strand.
CAAACATCAAACACATCCTAGACGACTGTACACATTTTACAAACCACAGAAAATCACTAAACAACACAAAACCTACTGATCTACTTTTAAACAATTCTACAGAGAACATTATTAAACTTATAAACTATTTAAAATATTGTAATATCTTAAATGAAATTTAGATAACACCCTACATACACATATATACACACCCAGTATATTAGCTTAAGGCCACAGTAGCCATAGCTTTTTTTTTGTATTTTATAGTTAACTATAAATACAATTGTCAATAAAAAAAAAAAAAAAAAAAAAACTCCAGCTAGTCTTTGTCACGATGAGTGCTCTTCTTCTTCTTGATTGGCGCGATAACCGCATACGCTATTTTGGCCGAGTTTAACAAAGCGTCACTCGGTTCTTACTTGTGCTAACCGGCGCCAGTTGGACTTGTGGAAGTGAAGATAAGTTCTTCTCCACCTAATCTTTCAAACGCAGAGAAGGCCTTCTTCTATCTCTGCTACCACCAACTGGTACCGCATCGAATACTTTCAGAGCCTGAGCGTTTGTATCCATTCGGACGACATGACCCATCCAACGTAGTCGCTGGATCTTTATTTGTTGCGCTATGTCTATGTCGTCGTAAAGGTCATACAGCTCATTACTGTGGAAAGGTTCAAAAATCTTCTGCCGAGTCTTTCACTCAAACACTCCAAGTGACGTCTCATCGGATTGTCATCGTCCACGCTTCTGCTATATACGTTAGGACGGGCATGATGAGAGCCTTGAGTGTTAGTTTTGTTCGTTGAGAGAGGATTTTAGCACTCAATTGCCTACTTAGTTCAAAGTAGCACTTGTTGGCAAGAGAGATTCTCCGTTGGACGAATTACACTGTGGTACAAAAAAAAAAGTTGCAAAAAAACTTTGGATCGGACATGGTGAGGGTTGTAGCTTATGAAAAACTGAAAAGAATGGTATAGGAGAAATTTCCAATACACCCCCAAAATCTCATTTTATGGCCATAAAACCGTTTTTCAGTAGGTTGATGTGAAGAATAACTCCTAACTTCGCCAATTTCCATCCGATTTCGAATTTGCTTTTTTAGTTCGAAAGAACAAAAACAAGCCTTTTTGACAGTGTGTTAACATTTTTTCTGAAATGACAACTGACGAGACTGTAGACAGAAGTATTTGGAATTTTTTTATTTTTTCTCTATGTTTTCGACTTTGACATAATTTTTACGATATTATCCGATATTGAGGATTTTTTTTAGTATCCTACTGTTATAGTAAATTTAATTTTGCGTCGAATGAGCTATAATTGACTGTAATTGAATTAAAATTAATAGAGTTGTGTGGGTTTTAAGATTTTTTCTTTTTTTTACTACGAGATTTGGTATGCGTTTCGAAGCATGAAAATAATAACAAGTGTCATTATAAACGCATAATATTTATTGGAGTATTGTGCAGTGCAGCACTGTACGGTATGGTACGGTGCACTACACAACGGCACTGGTTCCAAACTTAAAAATGCATTTGGAGTTTAGTATGGTACGGTACATATGTCATTTCTTCATCAGTTTTGAATACTTCTCTGTAAGAAATTCGATCATCATCATTCATCTGAAGTCGTCATCAACTAAATTCCATTGTTTAAATCGAGAAGCGAGCGTTTCAGATTGTCTTCCCGATAGAAGTATGTAAATCACGAGGAAGATCCTGAAAATCTGAATTTGATACAATGTCTCGTTCTGAAGACTTAGAACCAGACGGAAAGTACTCTTCATCATCAGGTTTATTGTTATCAGTTTGATCATCATCAGCAATGAGTTGAACTTCCTTCAGTTCATGACCTGCAGTTGAGTCAATCATACCGTCCAAGACTACGGGGTTCTTAACAGTTGCAACATCAGCATACTTTATGTGCTTTCGAGTTTTATAATGATGACCGTTTACGTCCGTTTTACAAAAATAACAATCATCTGGTTTATGATAAGGCTGATGATGCCATATCATCGGAGAATATTGAGAAATTTGACTTTTCTGGCAACGTTTTAATTTATATCTTTTGAATTTCAATGAAACAAACAATAAAACTTTGACGTTTTAATAAGGTTAAATTATAATAACAAACTTCTTTTGTTAATCAATGTACAGTGTGAACTTTGGTACACTTGGGATCTTTTTTATATTTCTATTGAAAAAAAAGTGCTATAATATGTCAGATATTTTCGTAAGTTCTAACCAGTTCCGTTGTATGCAGTACAGTGCACTCTTATGTATACATATACACTCCAATAAATATTACGTATCTATAATAACGTATCAAAACACGTCCTTATTCCCATTTAGCGTAAGCTATACCAACATTCCAAATTAGTAAAAAAAAACTAAAATCTTAAAACTCGCACAACTCTATTAATTTTAATTCAATTACAGTCAAATATAGCTCATTTCACGCAAAATTAAATTTACTAACACAGTAGGATACTAAAAAAAATCCTCAATATCGGATAATATCGTAAAAATTATGTCAAAGTTGAAAAAATAGAGAAAAAATAAAAAAATTCCAAATACTTCCGTCTACAGTCTCGTCAGTTGTCATTTCAGAGAAAATGTTAACACACTATCAAAAAGGCTTGTTTTTGTTCTTTCGAACTAAAAAAGCAAATTCGAAATCGGATGGAAATTGGCGAAGTTAGGAGTTATTCTTCACATCAACCTACTGAAAAACGGTTTTATGGCCATAAAATGAGATTTTGGGGGTGTATTGGAAATTTCTCCTATACCATTCTTTTCAGTTTTTCATAAGCTACAACCCTCACCATGTCCGATCCAAAGTTTTTTTGCAACTTTTTGTTTTGTACCATAGTGTTATTATTATTATAAATGACAGACTTCCCACTTGACCGTCTTGCTCGTTTCGATTAAAAATGAAGGTTTAAAAGCACACTTGAATAGAAAATTAAGTTTGTCCAGTATGATAACACTACAAGCGGAAGAGGAGCAGTGAAAGAGAATAGGTAAGAGAGTAAAATACCGAGCGATTATTATTTACGGTACAGGTTAACCGGTTCGTGCTTCTGATGAAATTCAGCAGGTTGCTGATATCCAAATCTGCTATTTTTAAAGGCGTAACGAAATAACGGGAGCCAAGAAGCCTAGGCCTTAGTGTCACGAAATCAAAACAGATGAGAAGAACGTGCTGAGATGATTGCGAGTCAGCTCCCTGAGAACTGTTACAAAAGGAACTCGAAGTTATACCAAATCTTGTCGCATGGACAATGCTCGGATAGGATATTGACAATAACCGAGAGCATACACTTTGTTAGTCTTAGGAGTGCCCTCGAGTCTGCCCGATCCGCAGGTGGCTGAAAGCATCATAGTTCCCCCTCTAGCTAGCTCATCATCCCAGCAATGTCCTGTTGCCCAGCTTAATGTGAGCTTAATATCAATATTATTCGGATGCCTCCTAAAATAAAGTCAGTAATTCTCCGACTAGCTGCAGCACAACATCAGCAAAGCTTTTTGCTCGCCATTATTGCGAGATAGAATAGAAGCCGCACCCTTTGACTAAAGCCATGTTAAGACTAAATTTTCACCCACAATATTCAATTTTACAAAAATGTGCGCGGGTACATAAATTTCGGTCCGAAGAGAGGTACGTGGTATTTAAATATTTAATAAATGCCAAATATCAAAATTTTCGTATTTCTCATGCTCGTTTTGACACAAATACGCATCGCAGTTAAAAGTTTTCCGACGCAGTAAAACCCATTTAAAGCTTATCTGGAGTATATTAGCATAAAATTCATAATGCACATGACGGCGCATGCAGAATGCAGCAAAAATAACAAAGTTAGCTAGGGTATTAAGCATAAAGTTCTATTTCATTCAACAGCTGCAATGTTGCTCAAGTAATTTTGCTTCCCAAAGGAGTTTGATAGTAGAGACATTTCATTCTATTCAAAATATGTATGCGCTATGTATTCAATGCTAATACGAAATTTATAGATATTAAATTAAATATTTATCAAAGTTAGATTAGTTGCTTTCTTTAAAGGTTTGTATGTATTCCGATTCATTGACTTTCTCTGAAGGAAAATGCAAGACATCAACCCCCGTCCGATTATGCTAACGATTTTGTGCGTAAATTTCAGGGAAATCTCTTAGAACTTTTGGTCTCTAAGGCGTGTATGAATCTCCTAAAAGGGACATGAGATTCCCTTCATGTTCTCTTGAGTACAAACCGACGTTGTATTTTCAACTAACGCAGGTTGGTGGTACACGCATATTATTTGCAGATAGCAGCATTAAATATTGCTCTAAAATACACTAAATCTACTATCGGATTAGTTTGAATTTTTAGATCTAGCAACTCTGAGGATTTGTTCATGGCGCACGTTGGTCCGCATACGCTTTGCTGCATTCTCAACGACTCCGCTCAAAAACTCCGAGTACTCACTTTACCCTTTGCTCCTTATGCGTTTTACCCTTCAGCTTTCAACATACTAGGCATTTCATAGAACAGTTGGGACATGTGTCTCGAATGAAACTATAAGCACTATTCGCTTAAGCAAGCAGTAAAATTAAAACAAGAGTTACTAAAAAATATTTTTGTTAATTTGTAGAAAGAAAAATATATTTCCTAGGGAAATACTATTAATTTCTAAACTTGGGTGAGATTATTTTAACTTTTAAAAATTAATTAAGTATATTTAATATGCTTGTTATATTTTGTTGCGGAATAAGTTCATAGCGGTTTTATATTTTCTTTTATTTTACAACGACTTGTTTTCTGTTTGGCAAAGGGTAAAAATTCATTTGATAGGACTCTTTCTGCTGCCCAAAACTGTTTCAATTATATTTTTCAGTTATTTAACTTTTTATTCGTTTTGATGCTTGGAAATGGAATACCCAGGAGGCAAAAATCAACATTTTCGAGACCTGCTCTTCTTTGCTTTTCATCGAGGTCAAAAAATTGCCAAAGCAGCCCGAGACCTTTGCGACGTGTGTGGAGGAAGTGTCATAGCCGAGCAACCATGGCGAGGCTACATCACGGAAATGGTTTGCAAAGTTCAAAATGGCGAACGTTTCAAATTACTTTTGAAGGAGAACGATCGCAAAACCAGCTGTGAATTGGCGAAAAAAAATGAACTGCGGTCATAAAACGATTCCCAATTATCTTCACTCAATGGGGTTTACCGAAAAATTGAGAGCTTGAATACCTCCCGAGCTCAACGAAAAAAAAAACGTCTTCGTATTGCTTCTTAGCATCTCGCCCGCCATCGGGCATCGACCATAAACAGGGTTTTTTGTATCAAATCGTCATGGGAGATGAGAAATGTTGCTTATACATCAATATGAAGCAAAAAAAGGAGTGGATGGCTCAAGGAGATACACCAAAGCCGATAGTCAAGCCGGATCTTCATACCAAGAATATTGGTGGGTCTGGGAGGGCATGGTGCACTGGGAAATGCACGAAAAGAATTCCACGGCCATCAAGGGGCTCTACATTGTCCAGCTAGACCGCATGAATGAGGTAATTCCACTGAAAAGACTTGTTCAAATCATACTCTTTCCCGACAACATCAGGCCCCATATTGCACAAGTCGTCAAAGCCGCACTCCAAGAGCTCGAATGAGAGGTTACTTAGCAGCCGCCGTATTCTTCGGACTTTGCACCGACCGATTACCATCTTTTTCGTTCCCTGAAAAACCATATAAAGGGCGTTACCTTCAATAACAAATAGCCCCTTAAAAACTGGCTCAACAGCTTCTTTAACACTCGGCCATGCAACTTTTGGCGGAACGGCATCAATAAATTGATCGAGAGGAGGGAAGAGGTTGTAAACAGGAAGGAGAAATATATTGGTATAATTATTGTTTTTTGTTTAAATAAATATTGCTCACTCTAATATACAATATTATAATACATATAAAGTTTGAGTTCTAGAAAAGTTCTAAATTTACTCGTATATCCTAACTTAAATCTAAAAATTTAATTTCTCATAAGAGTAACTGTAGGTCCTTCGGCGATGGAGGTTCGGGGTTAGAGTCGCATTCATCACTACATATCATCAGGCTCTGAATCACACCTCTGATTCCCCAGTTCTCCTTAAGATATGCAACACTTGCTACTTTGGATTTTTTAGACTCTTACATTCATTTGATACAAATTTTGTCTGGGAAGACTCTTAATCAAATTCTTCGAGAAATCATTTTTTTAGAAAATTTTAACCCTCTAGCGACCTTACAAATGCTTTGTTTTTCAAACTTCTTCAAACAGGGGCCAAAACCATCATACTTTGAGGAAACTAATGTGTCAACATATTTCATACAAATATTCGTCAGGAAATTCTTCTTTATATACCACAAATATGTTCAAACAAGGCTCAGTGAGGTATTTTACGTGTTTTTCCACTTGTTTGTAAAAAAGTTAAGTGAAGTAATATAAAATAAAATATAAAATTTGTGCTGGGAATGCCAAAAGCTTTGGTTGCTTTACAATATTGCCCCAGTACTTTCATACTGGTTTGGAATCATTGCTCGCGCAAAATGGCAGTTGCACTGTGGCATTATGCGTTACGTGCCCTCTCACAGTTTTTCATACCCACATTTATGTATGTACCTACTCATACTTACTTGCACAAATTCCATACACACATAAATATTACTAATTCTGCTTGGTTTTGTTATTCAGCGGCTCTACTCCGGCATTGTTAGCCCTGGCAGTAGTGCTACGTTTGAGTTGTGCAGTGCGCTGGCTTGCATGTGGAAACTATAGGTCTAGCGCCTAAAAATAGACTTCCGCCTCGATAAACTGGCTGCCAGACCACATGGCGTGTAAAACAAACGAATATTCTTATAGTACGGATTTTTTCAATACTTTTTTCCTATTTCTCTTCCAACTTTTACAAGCATGCTTTCCGTTTTTTCCCTTCCGCTTAACGCTGCTACACATACATATGTATATGTGTGTGCATTCTTTCGCCAGTATTTACTTGATGTTTTAGAATAGAGAGCAAATGGAATTTCAAAAGTTGCCAACGAATATGCTAATTTCCTAAACTCTTCTCATTGCATTGCAGTGACGCTTGGCAGGTGAAAAATTAAAAAAAAAAATTAAATAAAATGAAACTGCACGATATTCTACTGCCATTTCTTAATCGTTTGTGAGGTGACGAGACGCAGACGGTATGTGGAGTCAGCTTCGCGTTGGCACAGCAGGTGCGCAACAACAGGCAACACAAGTTTATTGCTGGGTTAAGTTGGTTGATTCTGCATGAAAAGGTGTATATAAATTTTATTGCCCATTCGTGTATGTTTGAGTGTTTATTTTGCGAAGCGACTTCTATACGTATGGCAACCATTTTGAATATTTCGCGATTCAAATGCAAATATGCCAACTTGACGCAAATACGCATTGAATAATTCAAGCGCAGATTAAGTACTTAGTTCGTTGACAATAACTTTCTATAACCACTCCGGTTATTCCGAATCAACTAAATATAAGAGGTTATTGTTATTCCTCTTCTCATAAATTGCTGTTGGTGCTACTGCTGTATTCATCCATGCCGTTTACACACGAAATATATGCGAGGGTAGTTTGAAAAGTCCGTGCAAAGATAAAAACCACTTAAATGTTTCAGGTAAACCTATTTTTCGACATAGTCTCCTTGTGGCTTATACACTTCGTTCAATGCTGTTATAGTTTGTTGATCCCTTCCGAATAATATAATTTGTCTAAATCTGAGAAATTGAAACAAATAATAATTAGAGGGATCCGAGAGAGCTAAGTGTGGAGGAGAGGGGATGCGAATCGTGTTGGAACTATGTTTACATTGAATTTGCGATCACAACTGCTGAAGCTGAGCTGGTGTGTTGTCGTGATGGAGAGGGAAAATCACTCGAATTCCTCAATTCAAACGAATGCTAAACACAAAGAATTATTCCGATCTAGCTGAAATCTGGTATTGGCTCTTCCAAGAGATGCTTCTAACTAAACATGACCTCGATACGCGTCAGTATTGCCATCTCTTTAACTCTGCACGGACTTTTCAAATAACCCTCTTATGTACATATAAAGGTTACACCATCGGCTGCAAAGAATTTTGACAGTGGCAACTATTTCGTGCTCAGCGAAGAAAATTTAGTAGCTTGTATCAACAAAGCTAAATAGATCGCTTTGCAATTCAAAAACGTTTTGAGATATTGAAAACTTATTGATTTCAAAAATGGATGCTGTGTGTTTCGAAACAATGTGAAGCGTGTGAAGGGAATTCGAGTACTTTAATATTAATTGGCAACCCAAGCTATTCTGGACAAGTTAACAAGTGTTGTATTTGGCGATAGTTTGCGTATTAGCCTGAGATAATCAACTCGCCGCAAATCGCAGCAACTCAATATTAGCGGCTTAATTACCGTAACCTAACCAACATTGACCGCATTGGTCTGAGGGGAACTCAACGTAAAACTTCGACTGACTCGCTATTAAAGTTCATTTCACTCAAAAATTTATTAGCTCACCATTAGAGTTTTGGTATAGCTGAAAAACGGCAGACATTTCCATCTCGATCTTGGCCTTCCTCTTGCTTTATTCTTCTAGGCATTCGCCTCCTTTGAGCTCTTGAGCAGTGCATTCTCATAACGTGGCCTATTCATCCTAACGTTGCGTCTTGATGTAACATACAATAGTTTCGCCTTTAATTAGTTCCCCCTGTTCATCATTCCATCGTATGCGCCATTCGTCTTGTGTAGTTCTGACTGCGCCAAATATTTTTTCCAAGAAATTTCCTTTCAAATATTTGTAGCTTTGTCTTATCTTTTGCACTCAGTGTCCATGTTTCAGCTTCATAGCACAGAACTGGTCGAACTATCGTTTTATATAGTGTTTGCTTGCAAGGTCTGTTTTGTTTGGAGAAAAGTTTTATAAGTGAGTCGGCTGCTTGAGTTCATTCCGTAAGTCTGATTTTATTTCTGTTTTTATTTGGGGAATTTTGCACTTTTTAAAAATTGTTGGCATGTTCATTCGGTCAATGGCGTCAGATACTTGTTTGAAGTCAATAAAAAGCAGATGTTCAAAGCATTTTGCCATTGACTGTTTAAGCGTGAATATTTGGTTAGAAGTTGAACGATCCCGGCGAAAGCCACACTGGTATCCTGTCAAAATTTTTTTCAGCATATTTTTTAAGTCTATTGCTTATACGGTGGCCGCCGTAGCCGAATGGGTTGGTGCGTGACTACCATACGGAATTCACAGAGAGAACGTCGGTTCGAGTCTCGGTGAAACAGTAAAATTAAGAAAAAGATTTTTCTAATAGCAGTCGACCCTCGGCGGGCAATGGCAAACCTCCGAGTGTATTTCTGCCATCAAAAAGCCCCTCATAAAAATATCCGCCGTTCAGAGTCGGCTTGAAACTGTAGGTCCCTCTATTTGTGGAACAACATTAAGACCACACCACAAATAGGAGGAGGAGCTCGGCCAAACACTCAAAAAGGGTGTACGCGCCAATTATATATATATATATATCATACATAGATATATACATACATATAAAGTATAATATATAAAATATTTTTTTATTACGATGGCAGTTGCATAAGCGCGATATTAACCAAAAACCAAACAAGAAAAAATTAATTGGATTACAAGGAGACGAAAGCTACAACGAAAAAAGAATAATTGCCACAAAACTCTGCAAAAAAAATAAACAAGAAGTCTGCACTCAAGTCAAAGCAGAATAACGTGGATTTCAACCTCGGGTAAATATTCGCAAAATAAAGGCGAAGACGACTATAACAGCTAAGAGTTACATTATGGAAAATCACAGGAACAACTACCGCCAACATTAGATGAAATTCAAGACTCGAAAAACAATATGACAACTGAAATTAAAAAAAAAAAACGCAAGCGGCAAGTTTATCGAAAAAATAAAGCACGTAACACCGTTAATGGTAGGTAGGTAGGTGAAATGGTTGAAGTCCCAGTCTGGTACTCCTCAAGTAGCACTATAGCGCCGTTTTTATAACATTATGAGACCTCCAACAGGAAGATATCTACTGCCAGCCAGAGCTGTTGATATATTGGAGAAGATTGATGGGACTTAGGTTGGCTCATTGCCCCAAGCTGTCAAAGAAAGGAGCACTCACCTCCGATAGAACAGTATTTTTTTTTCAAAACGACAAAAATCAAAGGATTTCTTATATGAGTTTGCTGTAAATGCTGAATTCAAGAAGAGAAATCTGATGTAAGTAAAATTAAAAATAAAATAGGCGGTGACACACCCACTTTTGGGCTAATGTCTATACCTAAGTATTGACTTAAAAAACTTGCCCAAACTTACCACATGTAACACTCCCCACCTCATTTCGATAGGAGAAAACCACGCCCACTCCTTATATGCTAAGATTAAATTTCAGTCCGTCGGTAACTCGCATTGTCTATGAGACTGTTAACAGCCAGTTCAAATGAAATTTTATTAAATTATTCGCGAATATATCAAGTATCAAAAATCATTGAAAATCATATAAGGTTCCTTTTATAGAATACAAAAACCCAACCGAAGACCTACCCTTTATATGTACAACTACTTATACATAAAAATATTCACCAGAATGCACTCTTATGCACTTTTATTTTCAGGTGTTTCATTAGCTCATTGAGTGCGAAGTAGTGCTGCTCAGCCGCACGGGAATGTAGGGGAATGCAGAATAAAGAAATATTCATAATTTTGCTTTGAAAAGCATTTTTGGTTGTTGGTTTGCTGCTAAACAGAGTTTGGGTTTATTGTTCCCTTAAGTAAATTTTCAGCTAATTAAGCACTCAGTATCTGGAATCGAAGGAATACACGTTCGCTTGAACACTTAGCAGACAAAATCTACTTCACAGCAGTGGCGTAGATAGCTTCTTGTGATGGGGGGGATATAATTTGGCAATATTTTGGCAATATTTTTTTTTACACTCAATATATTTTTATCGGTTTTCTTTTTCCATAATCAATGGAATCACTTACCATACTCTATATAAACAAACAAAAAATTATGGATACATTTTTTCACTTGGATGCCCTCAATATGCAAAAAATTCTTGCATCAATTAAAGAAGAAAATCAAGTTTTCGGGATTTTTTCGATAACTTATCTATGAATTCATCAGCTGTGATTGGAATATCATGATGAATAGCTAGAACAGTCAATCCGTTCAAGCGATCCTACAATAAAAAAAAGAGACAAAAATAAATGTCTAATTTTGTAATGAAATTTATAGATCTTAGAGAAAAGATTAAGATCTTAAAGAAACTTATTTCTTTTGTCGTATTTCTCAAAATCGTCTTTATCCGTTTCAAACTAGAGAAAGTGCGTTCCGCAGTAGATGTTGATACTGGTAAAGTAGCTAATATCCTTAGCAACACATTGATATTCGGAAAATTTTCTTGTGGACAATGATCCAGTGCATCCAATGAGTTTCCAGGTTTGATATCGCCTTTACGAATTAAATATCTCTTCCACATTTTTAATTCGACAAGACCAGCATGTGGCCCCGCAGTGAAAAATTCCTGGTAAAACTCGACTGTTTTGATGAATTTATCAGCTACTTTGTCGATTTCGTTCAAATCATGCTTGAATAGGGCCGAAAATCCTTCTAATATATTTTCATGTTTGGTAAATCTTTCCCCAAGATCCATGATGTAAAAATCTAGAAAAGGATTGAACGCTGTCACCCGAAAATAATCTTCCGTGATTTGCACTTCAGGATTTGCTCAATTTTTTTGTCTGCGCGCCATTCTTTTGTGTTTGATCTCAATGTCAAGATTTTCAGCAATTTTTTTCGAAGCTTCGTAAATTGAATAAAAAGCGTCTTCTTTTGCGCGAATCTTTTTTACTTCCTCACGCAAATCTTTGGCGAGATCCATGGCTTGGACCAAACCTAAATTAACCTTTTGCAATTCACGACTCAAAGGCAACGAAAGTTGAAAAATTACATTGATAATATGTAAACATATTAAAACTTCGAAATCCATGGCGTTTTTCAGATTTTTGGCGTCTTCTCCCGAGGTTCTCATTGCATCTAGAGTTTCCTAAACAAACGGGAATAACTCAAAAAAGTCGTTGACGGCCTCATACTTCGAAACCCATCGAGTCAGATTCAATCTTTTCAAAGATTTCATTCGTAGAGTTTCATCAGGTTCTTCAATCGTGTTTTCCAAAATGGCTTTTCTTTTAGGGGTATGCAAAAAATTGTAGACATGACCCAAAGTTTGCGGTCCCTTGCCACCACTTTTAGCAAATGCTACACACGAAATACAAAATGCCCCTTGGTGTAATTCTGAGTAGGTAAGCCAGGAAAATTCTTCCAGCCATTTATAACAAAACTTTAATCCTCGAGCTTCAAACTTTTGCAGCAACGGAAACATATAGTTTTTAGATGGGACCCAAACATTTTTTAATAAATCGAACCTTTGGGATTCATTCAAACGTGTGTCGACAAAATTTCCGATGTCATTTTTATTTATAACACTCTCTCCACTTTCATCGAGAGCATTTTCTTCGACTGAATTCCATTGTGTTCAAATTCAAAACTATTATAAAAAGATTTTTTCTTTCTCATTTTAAAGTGGTTTAAATGATGTCATACTGCAAAAAGGTTGAAGGCATTTCGAGAAATGGACGCATATACATGTATAAGTACAATTTTTCAAAAATTTTAGTTTCAATTTCTCATGGGGGGGGATTGATCCCCTTGATCCCCCCCCTATCTACGCCACTGCTTCACAGTGCATAGCTTTAAAAGAAAAACTTGTTAAAAGTTTTAGCTATTTGAAGCCATCTTTACATAGGTAAATACTGCCAAGGTGAAAGTTAAAAAAATACTCTGATTACAGCTCTAAAATTTATTAAATACTTTGTGACGTTTTTCTCGCCAGCCTACGCAGCTCTAGTGCTACTTGAGGAGTGCCAGACTGGCACTTCAACTATTTCATTTCACCTACGCAGTTTCTAATCGCCTTTTCACTGTTGTAAATAAGGATTATCTAGAATTGTCTGCAATTCTACCAATATTCCATTTTCAACTCTGCTCGATATTTTAGCGCCCACGGCTACCGTAGCCAGATAGATTTGGGCGTGACTACCATTCGGCTGGTCCCAGGTTCGAAACCAACTGTGGGCATAATGCTATACCAAATTATAGAACAGGTTTTGTTTAAATAGATATCGCCTCTCGACACGCCATGGCAAATCTCCGCCATGAAAAATCTTCTCATAAAAAAATATCTGTGGTAGAACGCAAATTGGAGTGGCAGCTCGGTTACACTTCTAACAAAGAATGTCCACGCCAACTATGTGTGTGTTTGTCTGTACTTGCATATTGTACTAAATTGTGCACTGGACTTTACTTTGTTCACCCATTTGAATTTGCTTTCAAATTACCATATATTTCAAGTATTGTTTTTTAAGATTTAAATTCACAAATTATAAAATTTCACTTATGAGATTTTCGGTGCTGAAAATGCTACTTTTAGACGTGCATACAGCAATCCAAAGGGAAAAAGTGATTATTAATATACACATGCACATGCACATATATGAGTATAATAAATAAAGCAGTACGACCATAATTTACTCAGCCAGTTAGAAAGCATAAGTTGGCAAAATGTTCTAGGATACGTCAACATATGTACGAACACAGAAATATTTGCATATTCTCCTACATATATATAGGTATAGTGTGTGTATATATTCATACTTACGCATCCACATTTTCTGTATGTATTTGCATAACACAATCATGCTACTTTGCATAAATTAAAGTTAAATTTTGTTTATATACACAGGGTGCGTTCGGTATTTGAGGATGACTTGAGAGTAAGATTAATTAGCTTTTGATTTTTGAAAAAAATTTATTGAAATTTCAATAATTTCTTACGCCACATTAATTTATTATCTATATATATTATATAAAAGAAAGTCATGTTAGTTACACTATTAAAACTCGGAAATGAAAATTGGTGGAGCTCAGAACCAGGAGACGGACATAGGATACTTTTTATCCCATTCGAACGCGTTTCCGTGAAGTCACTTTAAAATGTGGTATAACCAGAACGCATTTGATATGGAATAACAAAACGCAAATGACAGCTAAACGTAATTTTGTCTATGGTTAAGTAGAAAATTTGATAATATGTATAAATTTTGTCAGAAATATAGAATCACAGTAATTTGTATTCTCTTTGAATCATCATTATCAATGCCGCGACCAAGACGATTGAATATTTCCCGACAAAGCCGTAATACAAGAAGGATACGAAATATTGCGAATGAAACGACTGAAGAAGCACAAGGAATTGCCCGCGAAAAGCGCCGCGTTAGTAGGACTCGACTTCGTGCTTCTCAATCACAAGAGCAAAGGGAGGCAGCTCGTGAAACGGTTCGGTTGGCAATGCGAAATCGTAGAGCGAATAACAGAAATCAACAAGTAGATCATTTTCGACGCACAAGAAGAGAAGCAGCGTTTCGATATGATTGCAACACTGATTACTGCTTGCATCCTACCGTTTGCATTGGGCCAATGAACGTTGTTTGCGAGTATTGTGGCGCATTACTCAGCAATGGCCAAAGTTTTATCAGCATCGAAAATCATCATCTGGGACGAATGCACAATGGCGCGTGCATTAGAAGCACTTAACCTGGCGACTTCCGCCAAACACTGCCAGTAATTCCAAGATCAACAGCTCCTGACGAAATAAACGCTTGCCTCAAATCATCGAATCTATGGCGCTATGTGAAGAAACTTCAGCTGACAACAAACATGAGAGTTGCATTACTTAATAATAGGTACATTTACTGAAGATTTCTCTGAGCAATTACTGACTATCGGTAATGGTCGAGTACCTGTCGACCAATCGAGCGGATTGATTTCATTTCCTCAGAATTTCTGTAACTTTGTCTCATCGAAAGACGAACTTATCAATAAAGTATTCCCAAATCCATTGACTGTGTAACAAATGAAGATGAAGCCACCAACTATCCAATTGCATTTTTAAACTCCTTGGATGTGTCTGGCTTACCACCGCACAATTTACGCCTAAAAGTTGGCTCCGTAATAATGATGCTTCGAAACATAAGCCCACCAAAACTTTGCAACGGTACGCGTTTGGTGGTAAATAAATTGATGAACAATGTGAAGGTGAAGAAGTTCTCATTCCGAGGATCCCGATGATCCCAACCGATCTTCCGTTTGGCGTTTAAAAGACTTCAATTTCCGATGCGTCTTGCATTCGCCATGACCATTAACAAATCACAAGGCCAATCCTTGAACGTTTGTGGTCTGAATTTAGAAAATCAATGTTTCCCAATTATATGTGGCATGTTCACGGGTCGGAAAACCATCTGCGTTGTTTGCTTTTGCACCTGATAATAAAACAAAAAATGTCGTGTATCACAAGGTGCTTAACTGAAGAGTGCAATCTATTAAAGCTTCACTGAAATACTAAATTAATAAAAAAATTAACTTAATAAAATCAAAAATCTGCTTTTTTATTGCCTCTAGGGCGGAACAAAGTTCGCCGGGTCAAAATCGTATAATCGCCTATAAAATCGTTAAACGAAATTTCCATTAGCTGCAACAACCTCCTCGAACCGGGTCCGTAAACGATTGTATGCCCGAATCAAATACTTCATATTCATATTGAAGCCTTCAGAGAACAAATGGTTTTATGAGGATGTTTATTGGTTTCACACTGGTTACACCCTATACGTAGTAATCCGAAGGAGTTAAAGTTTGAGGAGTTAGGCAGTATAAGTTCTAGCCACCCAAACTTGGGTCGCCATCGCTTTGTGTGAAGGAGCAGAGTATTACTAAAAGATGTATGGGCTGTCAGCGCGTAAGCTATCAATCTAGCGTTTCACTACTGTCACTAGAACCTCGATATATGCATGTCCTTTGTTGCTCACAACACCTAAAACCACAACAGTGGCTGGAAACTTCGTGCGTATGAACCTCTGTAGAATCGAAACATAACCATCTGTAATTCAGGTTATTTCTGCGGTTGGCCTTTTGGTCTTGATAAATGACTTTTTATTCAGAAAAAGAAAAGCATAACACCTCTAGCGCTTCAGGGTGTTTAATTTTGTTTAAAAAGTGTTTTGATCGGATAACTCGGAAATAAGGGGTTATATACAGTTAAAATTTTCAAAAAATATATTTTTTTTCTATTGTTTTTTCTTAATATGTATATATTTAAGACTATACAGAGAAAATTTAATATCGTTCCGGTGAATATTTTCGAAGTTACGCGCAAATTTGAAAAGGTGTTTCAGAGTGCTTGAAAGTGCTTCTCAAAATGGTATCCACATTTTAACACGGGCTTCTTAAATATATTTTTTAGTAATTAATCGAATATTTTTTCTCATCGATAAATTTTTTTTATACACGATTTAAGGCCGAAATTTTTGTAAAAAATCGATTTTTTTTTGAGAAACCGCCATTTTGTCAAAAATATTTATTTTGCTCATTCCTTCAATTAATTACTAGATTTAACATTACTTTAACGAAATCTGTTTAGTTTTTTAATTTCAGAGGATCCAATTCGGAGACATAGTGATCACCGACAACCATCGTTTTTGAGAGGAGCCGCTGGAGATCAGCTGTAGCTCCTTTCCAAATAAATATTTTTACTAACACTATGTCTTAAAATTCAACTAAAAGATACCGTAATATGTATACATAATATGTGTACAAATTTTTATATCAATAAATTTTAAATTTTTCTCAGAAAAAATTCTGGAAAATTCGCGTTTTTCGGCCTTCTAACTGTATATAACCCCAAAATGTAGGATTCATACCGGAGATCTTCATGGAGAACTCGACGGATAAGACCATTAGGTACATTAAGTTCTCTCGTAAGGGCCCTCGTTGATTTTAAAGGGTCCTTGTCATTGATCGCTCGCACTTGTTGCATGCATTCTACAGACCGGACAGCGTTAGAACGTTTCTCGAGTTTTTTTGCGTTTTGCAATAGATTCTACATCTCCGCCTGATGCTTCAAATTCACGACGAACCTTATGAGCGAATGAACGAATGAGCAGGCGCACTTAAGACAATTAGAGATTTCTAAATCGGTGTGATTTGCACATACAGCGACGACAACTGCATGTGTCTTCATTTCTTGAGTTAAGTTGTAGTCCTACGTGCCTTACCAGGAAAAGAGCAAAAAGAGAAATAATGGTTTCGAGAAGTTATTGCCACATATATGCATGCCCGCAAATTCTGTATGCACCCTGTAAATTTATCTTCTCACTGTAAGGATGCACACACAAATGAGTGCATATCGTTTGACTTTTTATGTAGAAAAATTTACATTCGTGTGCTCAATTCAATGCAGATATCGTCACATATATTCGTGAAGTGAGAAGTCAAACTAGACATGGCAGAAGTCTTACTAGTTTGATATTGACTAGAAGTATACCAGTTGCACAATCACCAATTCTTCCATTACGTTTGTTGTTCCTATGGTTGTTCTGTTTTTAAATATCCATATTTAATAATTTGTGTAGTTTCAAAGTAAAGAAAATCTTCAAATGTTTAATTTTTCAAAATTAAATCTTACGAATCGAATCACAAATTTAAAGAAAAGAAGCAATGTGATATTTTCATTTGTAATTCAAATTTTTTAAGCATAAATTAACAATTTTCGATTTTACTTTTTCAACTGGTCCAAAGTGGGAATTTTCAACACAAATTCGATATGAATTTATTTCATAATAGTTCGTCTAATGGTACCATTCGATACATAAATTCACATTTTTTAGAATATCACCCTGCAAAAAATACCAGTTGGTAGCCTTAAAAAAAGGCAGAAGACGAATTAGTTGAGCTACAAAGCAAGTAGTGCAGGAATTACATATGAATATACATAAGTATCTATTTAGCAGTGAGTATATTGTAAAAGATTTCCATGGTAATGATTTGAAGCGGTGAAGTTTTTACATAGCTTGACGATATTCTCATTCTCCTCCGATGATGTCAATATCATCCACGTACGCCAACAATTGTACGCTCTCTTAAAAAAGTATGCCTGAGCAAGGGGGTCCCCTTTGCGAAAGGAAAAAAATGGTATTGCTAAAAGGTCGCTGAATGTCAACAAATTGGTAGCCGGCCTTATATACGAGTAATTGCACAAAATCGTGATAGATGCAGTGCATTAATCTCCGCCCTATGTTCCGACTATAAAAGCCATTAAATTGTAAAGTTACATTAGGCCTCTTCGTTTCGCTAAGCATTAGCAAGTGGCGTATAGATGAAGCAACTGGTATAAATAATGAAACTCTTGGAAGACAGTTGGCAGCATTGAAAATATTTAGTTAGTTATACCAGTTTTATGTGTACTCGCTAGTAGCGAACCTTACTCGATAACTTGGTTGGTGCTTTCACATGCAAACTGTTCGTCAAGTGAGTAGAGCCCAGAAAAAGCGAGCAGAGAAGTGGCGAATCGAAGGCGCCTGTTTTTTGTATTTAAATAATTGGCAAGGGAAGAAAAAAAAAGAGTTCGGTATTGTACAGGAAAGTTCTAACTGAGCTTAAATTGCTTTGTCAAAAATCCACAAACAAATGTGTATGTATGTATAAATGAGCGCTGCTCTCGTTTCTACTAGAAGTAATTTTATAAAGTTTATAAACAATACCCACAGTGGATGCCGAATGCAGGTTTCATTGCCGGTATGTCGCACACAGGTGTACTAGGCCTTGGTTTAGAATTAGATGGGAGAATTGTAGTATGCCTAAGGACTTTTAAATGTTAACACTTAAAGGAAAGGTTCGATTAGTGGCTCTCTTAAACGCTCTCTAATCACATTCTTTAATATGTTGTTAGAAAAAATAAATAAATATCATTTGCGCAGCAGAAGAAAATGGGGCTACATGACATTTACTCTAGTACGCTAAATACATACAAGCCGCCATATCTAAAACTTGAATGGGCTTTGTGGTGAATGAGAATAAAAAAATATATCCGCAATCGCATATACGTTTGCTCACTCTACAGAATTAGAATTTCATAGTCAATAACTTCCGAAAAAACACTGTTATTCCGTTTACAATATATTAAATCCGTATTACATTGAAATTATATCTATGCTGTACATTCATACATATGTATGTGCTGGTATGTGCATCCGTGTTCTCCCTAATTTATTTGCCATAATGTTGTCTAACATACAGGCATTGTAGTCGGCGTTACATTCCACTGACTTTTTAATGTTTACTTTAATCGCATTAGAAACAAGTTTTTGTTCAACCCATGTCAAAACCAACAAACCAATTAAGTAGGTACGTATGCATACACATACATACATATGTTTGTATGCGTGCACTTGTGCTTGCGAGTATTTGTGCGCTCATTTATTTAGAGGGCTAACAACGAAAAGTTTTTCAACCTTTACAACCCTTCTGTTGACACCGCCGAGCAGGGACATGAAATAAACGATCGTGAAAATAATTTCCCACAATATCCTTTTGTCCTTGGCTGCATTGTAGGGCAGCAAACAATTGTGTAATAGCTTTTATTATAGTCAAATGTAACTAAATATGTATGCATGTGTATGTACATATGTATATGTTTGTATGCCTTATGTTTGTAATTGTGTATCATTAAATTGTTTATAATTAAATTGAGGTTTTGGTAGTTTTCCTGTTTGTATTTACTTTATTGTCAGTAGTTTCTGCGCTTCTAGCGGTTTGGGCATTGCCATTAAGGGATTTACGCTATGAATTGGAGTGGAGTTCTATATCAAGCGGTAGAATCCCGAATTCCGAAGTCCAATACGTTTTTCAGTTACCGAAATGCTATGAATTTTTTTTAAATATTTAGAAATAGGCTTTTGGTTATAAAATCTCAAAAATGGTGCATACAAAAATTAACGTAAATATAAACACTTCTCTTAATTTAAATCACTAGAAGTCATTTGCTCTTTGTCTTAAAATTTAATTAGAAAGTTGTTTGCTTGGTATACCGACGCAATGCTCTGAAAGAATATATTATATATACGTGTACTATGTATAATTGACGTGTGCACTCTTTTTCGGTAGTTTGGCCGAGCTCCTTCTCCTATATGTGGCGTGAGTCTTGAAGTTGTGCCACAAATGGAGGGACTTACAGTTTCAAGCCGACTCCGAACGGCAGATATTTTTTATGAGGAGCTTTTTCATGACAGAAATACACCCGAAGGTTTGCCTTTGCCTGCCGCGGGGTGACAGCTATTAGAAAAACGTTTTTATTAATTTTGGTGTTTCACCGAAATTCGAACTTACCTTCACTCTGAGTTCCGAATGGTAATCACGCACCAACTCATTCGGCTACGGCTCTGAAAGTTACGTACGTATATTACAAATTTTAGCAGAAGATTGTCCTGCCAAAAACTTAAGTTGTACTTCACATTTCTTTTTTATATTCTTATTCACTCCGCTCGTGAACATAGGGCCTCGACTAGACTCTTCCATCGTGCACGGTCCTGAGCTGTGTTGTTGCGCCGTTTTGCGCTGTAATGTCGGCATCTGATAGTTAGTGCTAGTTAGCGCAACAACGATCTTCACCAAGTGATTTTTGGCCGATTTTGGCCCTTGCGGGTTTCAGTCCAGTGAAATTTTCATATTGCTATCTGGCGGTTTTCTAAATGTGTGAACTATCCATCGCCACTTTTTGCGTTTGATGTGCCATAGAAAGGGCTCCTTATTCGTTGATCTCCACAGCGAGTCGTTACTGATGATGTTCGGCCCGAATATTCTACAGATGATGCGGAGGCATTTGTTGACGAAAGATTGTAGCCTCTGTATGATAGTGTTAGAGACCAGCCATCTTTCACTTTCGTACAACAATACAGATTTCACACAAGAGCCGAATATACGCAGTTTAGTGCGGCTGGAGATTTGCGAACTCACCCATACTGTATGCATTCGCCTGAACTCCGCCCTTGCTTTGTTTAGCCTGCAGTTGACATCTTCATCTGTGCCGCCGTCTGTCGTTATAGTGCAGCCGAGGTAGAAGCAAATTCCACCCGACACCCGTCAACCATTATAGGTTTTGCTTAATTGTGGTCATAGGCTAGGTCTTGGCGATGTTGCCCTCCAGTTCGACAGTGCCTACCAGCGTGATTAGTCTGTCAACTGCAGTGAAACTCTATACGAAACTGCACTTCACTATTATCATATTTAAATTTTGAGCTTCCATTTTACAAAAAAACAATAATACCACCTCATTTCATTTCATTCATGATTTTTCTTTGTGTAACCTACAGCTTTTTCATATTTATTAAAGTTGAAGCATTTAAATTCGCAGCCGTATTCGCATTCATATTTGAATTCGCATTTGTATTGATATTCCTAATGGATCGATTCCATGTCAAGTGATTTAAGTGTTTCGGACATTATCGTAAATTTTTCTGAAAATTGGTTAATTTAAAAGGTTAAAATGAAATAATTTGAAAAAATTTAGTAGTATTGAAATTTATTGAATGTTGAAAATTTTGGTATATACTATAGTTTAAAAAAAATTTTTTGGGGAAAAATGTAATTCTTTTGTTAAAAATTTTCGCGGTTGAAATTTTTTTGCCAGTTTTGAAAAACAAAAACTTAAGTTGTACTTCACATTTCTTTTTTATATTCCTCATGCCTAAAAGTTTTATTTGAGATTCCCATAATATAAAACAAAAAATATCTTTTTCCAAAAAGTTTTAACAAAAAAATAAAACCAATAAAAATAAATAAATAAATAAAAAAATTAATTAAATTAAAAAAGTATATTTGATAATAAGTATTACAAAAAAAAAACAAATTATAAAAATTTTAAAAGGAATTTGGGATATTTCACTTTATAAAACTGTATATTTTAAAGTTCCAACAGCCACCCACAGATTTTTTTTATTGTTTTCATAAACAGCTAAGATGATGCTAAGTAATTCCTGAAAGTTCCTTAATCAGATTCCCATAACTTTTCCAAAAAAAAAACAAAAGAATTATATTTTTCCAAACATTTTTTACCAAAAAATTCCAATTTTTTTCCAAAAAAATATGTTTTTAAAATGTATATTGGACCCTAGAAGGTCTATAAATCTTTCGCACAATCCTGCTCTCCAACACTCCAAGCGACGTTTCATTGGATACTCGTATTGTCATTGTCCACGTTTCTGTGCCATACGTTAGGACGGGCATGATGAGAACCTCATAAAGTGTTAGTTTTGTTCGTCGTGAGAGGACTTTACTACTCATTTGCCTACTTAGTCTAAAGTAGCACTTGTTGGCAAGAGAAATTCTACTTTGAATTTCCAGACTGACATTTTTGTCGGTGTTAATGCTGGATCCTAAATAAACGAAGCCTTTTGAAACCTCGAAATCATAGCTGCCAACAGTGGACGTGGTTGCCGATATGCCAGTGCGCTGACTGTTTGTTTGATGACAGGAGGTACTTCATTTTGTCCTCGCTACCTCCAGACACATTCGCTTTACTTCTTTATCCAGTTTGGAAAAGGCAGAACTAACCGCGCGTTTGTTAATGCCGATGATGTCAATACCGGCTCATCTAGAAGCGTCTGTGCCATCTATCACAACATGATCGATCTGGTTTCGCGTATTTCGATCAGGAGGCAGCCACGTAGCTGAGTGTATCTTCTTATGCTGGAATCTGGTGGTGCAGACTACCATGTTTCGGGCCCCGACTTCAGCCTCTGTCCGTTACTCGGTGCAACCATAGGCTACCTAACCCAAATCTACCTAACTTAATAACGCGTTAATAGACATAGAATGCCCTTCATTTAGCTCCCTCCATACTATTTGTTTGCCATATATGTACGTACATATACTTCTAGTTCGAAATAATAAATTTAGAACAATGACTAGTTCGACGTATGTACATATAAGCAACTAAGTAATGTTAACACGGCGATGTTATAGTGAAAGTGTTTCTTTTTCTCTCGCTGTATCTCTTTTGAGGTAGTTCCAAATCTTCGACGACCATCAGCAGCGAAGTGGCCCGAAATTGGCGCAATTGTACTAGTTCGAAATAATAAACTTCTGGCACTAGTTCCCTTGTTTTCTCTTGTACAAATGCACTATGTATTCAGATGTATACATTGGCTTTTGACTACCTGCATATTGGCCGCACAAGTGGCCTTGCGCTCGCACGCTGATTGGGCAAAAACTGGTTGGACAAGCGATTGAATGTATGATTATGACCTTAGGCTGGCTTTAGTACTCCTATGAACGTCCATTGTGTGTTTTGGTCGCCCAGTCGGTTGGTAAATCGGTTTGCTGCAGTGATTTACTTCTTTTGAGTGAGTTTTTTTATGACAGTTACATACCGTATGAGTGGTTTTCTAACACTAGTCGGCTCCACCTACATTACCTAAATAAAATGGAAAATTGAGTCGAAAGTGGCACCGATGAAGAATGAAATGTTTAAAAACAGAATGTATGTACAATATTCTAAGAAGGTAATAGTATGGACCGAACGAACTAAAAAAAAAACAAGTGTTAATAAATATGGGTTCACAAATATGGGTTATTCCTTTCTGAAACAGTTGCTGCCAATCACCTGTTAATTTATTACAAACGAAGTCACATAAGATGCTCAAAATGCCCTCCTTCCATTCCCAAGCAGGTACGACATTTTTCTCTGAAGTATATTCGAACTCTTTCTAAAACCCCTTAGTGGCTTCTAAAGCGCTTCGTTGGCAGAATTACGATAAAATTATATTATATTTCCAAATACTCCTAAAAAAAGAAATTTTTAAGATTTAAATCACACGAGTTTGCAGATTAAAATATAGGTCCGCCCTTTCCTACCCATCTATATAGAAAAGTTTGGGATGAATTCTCTCTAACAGCAATCAAAAAATGAGCTGAAGCACCACCTTTGTTGGATTTGGTGTAAACGAAGGAAATCCTAGAGATCAACAAATATGTTCTGCCGAAAATTTGGATGGGTAGCGCCTGTTCATCGGTTTGGTAAAACGCGAGGATCTAGAGCCTTGTTGCCTCCTACATCCATCAACATTTTTACAGAAAAACGTGTCTGATGTTTATATTTCGATAGAGCATGGCGGTTTTCAAGGGGCCAAACGAATGTTCCGTGTGAACCTCATCAATAAAAATGATATTGGCAAGAAAGCGTCACTACGTAAAAATCAGCCTCAAAACTCCAAACATGCTTTCTATTCAACGCACCTGAGCGGGTCAGGGTTTAGAATTTGCCCGAGGTAAGCTATGCCTGTCGTAAAAGGCGATTAAAATCTGGGGTTACCAGTCCATGAGCAGTCATCTGGTAGTGCCTTCGGGTACAAGTCCAGACCGAAGACTTAATCTTGGTACCACGGAGAACAGGAGCCCTCAGAGTTCGCTCCGACCTGTTCTTGGAAATGACCCTTCGGGGAGGTTTTCGTGGCAGCTGTGGTTAATACCAAAAATTCTTTCCAAATAAAACTTTTCTGGTTAATGGAGATGCATTGCAATCGGGTGCCGGGACCTATAGAACGGCAAAGGTTTAGATGGACGTTGAGCCCTACCAAGGCGGTTAATGTGTCCATGCCACACTGTCAATTGCTACCAAGACCTACAACTATTTAGAACAATAAAATAAAACTTCCAACAATAAATTGCTCCAAAAATAAATCAAATAAATATCTTCGGTTCTGATCAATAATATAATTAATCCGTGTGCTTTTGAGCACTGTGGGTCTATGTCGTCGTTTACTCTTGGAGTAAATACCGACGCCGATGCTTCGAAAAAACAGCCGGTAATCACGCAATCTGACCTGGTGAGTTCTTCCAAACATACGAAGTGAGAAAATCTGTCGATTTGAATATGCCTCAGCATAAAGACATCGCATTTCGGTAGCGATCCTGTTAGCATGGAGATTCAAGCAATGCATGCCGGATAATTCTGCGTTGAAACAAACAGACTTAGCAAACGAAAACTTCACAATTATTAATGGGTGGTATATCCATTGCTTTTGATGGCTCGTGGGATTCTCTCTGTACAAAGTTGGCAACGGTTAATTTTATTCAGCAAAAATAATTTTGGAAAACATAAGCCAACTATGATAAAAATATCCAAGTAGATGCTTTCCATTTCAATTCAACCGGGCTATTCGGGTCATGTTCTTCGATTTCGATGTAATGGAAAGCATCAGTAATAAAGTAGCTAAAAAAAGAATAATTTTCCATATCTCCAAAACCGTTTGTTTACGCGCCCGTGTTCATTAGAACTTTACATTTTGTTCCATAATATTACCTACCTCCTAAATGTTTTTCGTTCTCCTTTTAACACCCAGTATATTGATAGATTGGGGGCCGTTGCAGCCGAATGAGTTTGTGTCTGACTACCATTCGTTAGTGCTCGGTTCTGTAGGTCCCTCCATTTGTGGAATAGTATCTATATACACACACACCACGAATAGGAGCTCGGCTAAACACCAAGCACAACGAATGAAAAATAATTTCAAGCTAAAATTTCAATAATCCATGCGATTAAGGCACCTTTGCTTACGATTTCTTTAAAGTACCTTAAATTACTTTAACCGATGGCTCGAAGGTTCCAAAGAGTACTGCTTAGTAATAACTCTGGATGCAAAAAATGCATTCAACATCGCAAACTGGGCCAAAATCTTGGGCACATTGAGTATCCCCTTACTTTGAAGAAAGCGTACTGGATTACGACACAGCAGCAGGTAGAAAGAGTTACAAGGTATCAGACAGGGTCGCCCAAGATTTTGTGCTTGGACCACTACTCTGGAACATCATGTACGATGGTGTTCTGCGCTTCAATATACCCAATGGTGCCAACATTCTCGGGTTGACTGACGATATCGCAGTAGTTATCACGGCTAAGAGACTAAGAGACATCTGCGAAAAAGCTAATCGGACCATAGGGTCCGTTAATTCATGGTTGGTGCAAAACGGCCTTCAACTCGCCGAGCAAAAAACGAAGTCCGTTCTCATATCGAGGCGGAAAAAAGTAGAGGTGGCAACTATACAAGTTCAAGCATCACGACATTACCAGCAGTAAAATATCTGGGAGTAATGATAGACAGGAGGTTATATTTTAAAATACACCTGGAGTATATGACCGAAAAAGCATCGGCGACTGTAGCAGCATTATCGCGAATAATGCTAAACGCGCATGGGCCAAAGCAACGGCGACGTCTACTTCTAGCAGGCGGGGTCAATAACCAAATATTGTACGGTGGTCCTGTCTGGCATATGGCTACGTAATTTCTTCTTATTTCTTTAGAATTTGCTCTGAAAAAAAATAGCTTTTCGAAAAGGACACCATGCATTTATAAAGTAGCTCAAGATGACCGACACTGGTTGAAAATTATACATATTGCATCACCTTTAATTATTACTTCATAAGTCAAATCCAAATTCTAGTTTTTTATTTTGATGCGGCTAAATTCCTTTATTTTTGTTTAATTGTGATTTGGGTTCAACTTGTATCGATTAAAAAAAAGTTTTTTTTTGTTTTATTATTATCATCTTTTCCTTTGCAAATACTCGCCCGACCAGGTGGTTTATAAGGAAGAAAATTCTCAACATTGTATGCAAACAATTTTTTTGTAAACGGCGCGATTTTTAAGCGGCCTCAAAGGTATACTTCATCATATCAGAATGGACTATACAACTGCATACTTAGAAGTTTTCTTTCTGATTAAAAAGTGGACAATTTTATAATAGTAACAACTCTTTTAAGTTTGTTAAATTTTTGTGAATTTTGTGCAAAGCTTGGAACTTTAATTTTCGTTTTACAATAAATTATATTTTTATAAACATCGTAATAACTCTACAACTTACGATGTATATAAAAATATAATTTAGCAAAACAAAAAAATGTCGCAAATATTGTAAACATTTAAATTGATTTAATTCCATAAGAAGAAGTGTACACTTATTCATAGGTATTTATTTATGTGCTTACATACATTTCTACAAATATTTCTGCTTCTTAATATGATTAATTAAATCTTAAAAATTCACAACTTCTTTCAACCCTCTTGTCTGAATTTTAACCATTCAAAAGTTAGCCTCACATTCATACATACATACGTGAGATTGCGTTCACTTGTGTAATTAGGCTTATGCATTTGCATTTTGGGACAGCAGTCGTTCACACTCTTATACATCCAGCATGTTGGGAGCACGCAAGTGTTGGAGCGGCGCGCAACAAGTTCAATGTTGCTGTTTATACACAACTGCAACATGCAACTTGCGGCTGTTACAGTCGAATGCTCGCACCAAACAACGAGCACACGGATTGATACAGCATGTTGGAACTATTGCTGGTTGTCTTCCAACCAACTCACACCAGTTGTGCGCAACTTTTGTTGCCGTGTTTGTTGCTGTTTGCGCTGACTCATAAATTTTTTGGTTTTAGCCAAAGTGAAGAAGTCGCAAGTTCCAAATTCTGTATGGCACAAAGAGCACCACCACTCCTCTCCTTAAGTGTTTATACGTGTACGTATGTACTGTGCGAATATTTGTTGTTGCGCTGGCTGCGATGCTCATTGTTATGCAGTTACTGTCGCAGACCTCTTCATGTTTCTATTGCTGTCGTCGTCGTCGTCGTCGTCGCCGTGGTCGATTTATACGCAATGTTTGTTGTTTGATTGCTACATACACATCTGTACATACACACACACATATCGATACTAGTGGCTCGCACCATTCATTGTACCTTCAATGTCTTTTACTTCCTCTCGGTCTTTCCGTTTTGCAGCCGATGTGACTGCAGCGCCGTGTGTCTCTGTCGGTAGTAAGTACCGTACATGTGTATGTGTGTGTGTGTCTCGTGCATGCATCCCCTGCCCTTCGCTCTCCTTCTCCACATTGGCGTGATGTGGCATGGCGTGCCATGCCTTTCGGTGTCGCACTGCACCTCTCAAGCGCCTGTTTTGTATTCCTTTTGTGCGCGTGCAGTAAAAATGCGATTCGAATACTTTGGCGATGTTTGCTGTTTGCAGCTGCTACTCTTCCATCCGTTGTACCCCGACCGGGCGATCTACCTACCGACCGACCAACCGACGACGACGACGACGATTGGACTACTGATCCCCCAGCACTCTAATCAAGGGTGAGCGCGTGTGTGTGCTTTGATACACATACACAAATTTTCCTTTCATTGTTGTGACTCTTCGTGCTCGCCTGCTGTTATTGTTGGATCTGGTTTTTTCTTCGCTCCCTCCTTCATCCACTCTTGCACTTCTTCGTCGTCTCCTTTCTTGATTTCGTTTGTTTACTGCTTGTTGTAATTCGATTATTGTTGGTGTTTTTTTTGTTATTGGCCGTGTCGGATACTTCCGCTAAACTACATACATCACTTCAGCAAAAACCAAAAAAGTAGCACAAAATCAGCAAAAGTAGTAGTAGCACAAGCAGTGGTATTGCTAAAAAACACAACACAAACAATATATGCACCAACACACGTCTACATACGTGCACTAATAGTGCCGCTAACAACGTCATGAATATAATTAGCAACAACAGTAAAAACCGCTATGCAAGCACGAAAAAAAAACAAAACATATTTTGCAAGGAAGCGAACTTCGAAAACTGAAATTCGAGTAGGAAGGAAGCAAGCATGCGCACAAGAAGACTGCAGGCTAAAATAAAGTAGGAAAAGAAGAAGAACAAGCAGTAAATGAGTAGCAAAAGCAATAAAAGTGGCAGTTGCTACCGCAAGCCGCTCCTTGATAGGATACGCAAATGTATGTGAGTGTGAGTGGCTACACACTGGCGGAACAGATAACTCGTTTGCCAGAGGATTCAGCAAGTGAAACCTCTCTCAACGAGAATAAAAAACATGTTTTAGTTGGATCTACCCCTTCCTACGTCTGGCGGCAAGTGGGACCAGCACAAATATTGTGCCAGACAGTAAAGCTGAATTAAGGTCCTTAGACCCGTGTTTTGAAAACTGTATAAATACATACTTGTGGGCAACTGCAAATTGGTCTCTCGTATGTAAAGAGGTCTATATTGCCGGATTGAGCCATCCAAGCACTGCCACTTCTGCAGGATTCGTCAAATATTTATGGACAAAAATTTTCGGCTGTTACAAAAACAACCAGCGCAAATCGAGAAAGAGTTTCGTCTTAAATCTGCTAACACAAAGTTTTACTAAAATTGTTGTTGCAAATACATGAACACGCTGATAAACATGAATTACGGCATAATTTTTCATTTAAATGTTTATACTAAATTGTTATTTCGTACTTTTGTTTTATTTTTTATTTATTATTTTTATTTAATCTTTTTATATTTATACTAATTTATAATACTTTTTATTTTTATGAAGCGAAATTTAACTCTGCAATTTTTATGTAGATTTTAGCAATAAAATAAAGTGGTAGTAAAGTGCGGTAAGTTAAACCCCCAAATTTTCCCCACAGATATGCTTTTTATTTGAACATACATATGTACATACATGCATACATACATATGTATATGTATAAGCCTGTATGTATGTGTATTCACATGCAGCTTTAAATAAAAACTCACCTTCATAAGTAGAGCGACTACCTACGGGCCATGAGGACATATGCGATTGTGTATACGTGTACCGGGTGGGACTAATACAAGAATGTTTTCCAAATTAAATGCAATGAACTATGTATGCCCTATTGGTGTAGGTGAAAATTTAGAGTTGAGACTAAATGATAACCTATTAAGAATATCGTTATGGACGACAGCAGCTAAAACTCAAGCACTGATTTTAGCGTACGAGTCTCTTGACTTGTATAGTTCATCGAGAATTGCGCTGAACAGTACAGAGATTAAATTTCAATCAGTAGTGACTAGCCTTGGATTTAAAATAAACTTTCGCTTAACATACACTGACTACACTAATTGCAGCATATCAATTATATTTATATAATATTATGCGTTAAGAAATGTATGGCACACAAGTTCCTGCCTACCACACGACGTAAAACTTAAACTCTTACATCGTTCAGATATTTTATTTTAAAGCTTCATATGGCAAACTTAATTGTGAATTTTGCACTAAACAACGCTGCCAGATTTATATATTCTAAAGGAAAGCTTGATCATATTTCGTTAAATATAAAAAAATTCTATAGGGTTCAGCTTAACGTCCGCAATATTTTATTTTTAGTTAAAAAAATAATAGCATGCCGCTAACCTGGTTATCTTTTTCAAGAATTGTGTCATTGCTCCAAAATACAGATGATTAACAGCCTCTAGATTGCTCTTTGCTGGTGCTGTCAGACTAAGACTTCTTTACCAGTGTCAATTAAGTGTATAAAGTCGGCTAGATGCTTCAATACGGCGTTCAAAAACCTAGTTTGTAGTAATTTCTTTCTCTCCTCTCCCTTCTCTTCCCTCTTTCTTCTTCCCTCTTCTCTGGTATATTACTTATTATTATTATTTTACTTATTATATTACCTATTATTATCGGTAAGTGCTAATTTAAGTTAATTTTAGTTATTTATGTTAATATGTAAATGGAAAAGACTTCATGTCTTGCCGTACTTTCTGAAATAAATAAATAAAATAATGTAAGGCGCCTTCGATTCGCAACATCTCTACTCGCTTTGTTTGGACTCTGATTTATTAAGTTTTTTTTGTTTTTTCGATATTTCGAAAGTATAGTATCTTAAAAAAAAAAAGGCGGCCGCCGTAGCCGAATGGGTAGGTGCGTGATTACCATTCGGAATTCACAGAGAGGTCGTTGGTTCGAATCTCGGTGAAAGCAAAATTAATAAAAAAAAAAACATTTTTCTAGTAGCGGTCGCCCCTCGGCAGGCAATGGCAAACCTCCGAGTGTATTTGTGCCATGAAAAAGCTCCTCATAAAAATATCTGCCGTTCGGAGTCGGCTTGAAACTGTAGGTCCCTCCATTTGTGGAACAACATCAACACGCACACCACAAATAGGAGGAGGAGCTCGGCCAAACACCTAACAGAAGTGTACGCGCCAATTATTTTTTTTTTTTTTTTTAGTATCTTAAAAAAATACTGTAAAATTTTCGTGTAGAAATTCTCAATATTATAGCTTCTACAGCCCATTAACTAGGTAGAGAGCGGTCCGCGCGCTCCTGTACCACAAACTTTAAACTCATTTATCTCGAAACGATTTTTTCCGCCTTTTTCCTAAAAATACTCTAAATTTTTGAGGTCTAGACCACCGAGACTCCTTAAGCACGATTTGCTGCTAGCGGCTATACCTCATAAAACTGGTATAAATCACTATTTTCAAAGTCGTCAAATCTTTTTTCTAATATTAGACAAGTTTCATTACTCTGCACCCACATAGAGCAAATTTTTTTGCTTCAACCTTGCGAGTTCTTTTTTGGTGCTGACCGTCGTGCTCACACACATTGCCTGGAATTGTTTAGTTTCTGCCCTATAGTCAACAACAACATTGAGAAGAACTATTTTTTTTGGTTTCATTATTGCAATTTCTTTATTAACATTCAGCAATACTCGTACTTAGAACTGAGCTATTATTAGTAGACATAAATGAAAACACCCAGTGGGGAAGGATTTCCAGATTTTTGAGTATTAGCGCAATAAATTCGTCAAAGGATATGGGACTGAGAGTTATTTCTGCAATTAAAGGGTTTTAGGTGCGATTGGAGTCTTATATTGTGTGATGTGGCAAGCGTTTTTATTTCTTGAAAATAGAACGGGTTGAAGCAACATATGTTTTCCTGTATGAACGGGGTCTTATCAATACTCATTAGGAGCTTCTAACTAAATGCATTTTTTGGCTGCTCTTTTGCAGTGCTACTAACATTTTATTTATTGCAGTTGTTCAAATATTTTAGTTATTACGATTACATTAGAATATAAAGCATTTCAACTATCTTCTGATACATATCATCTGATATCTTAAGAGTCTTGAACGTTCACTGGATTATCTGCATAAAGTCCAACTTTAAAGAAAACCTTACAAAAGAAGTCTAAAGGGGTCAAATCACAGAGCAGTTGCATCAGCTTATTTACACCGTCAAGATGGTGTATAAATCGTTTACCGAACTTAATGCAAAACATACTAATTTTTGTTGTGTGAAATGGCTGCTACAGCCCAAAATAGCTTAATTTCTTATCTTTGATTTCAACCCACATGGAATCAGTAATCAATGACAGTTTTAGCAGAATTTTTAAACAAAAGTGTCGATGATGAAATCCCTCTAAAGGACACACCAAGCCACACACACCATTTTTGTGAAAGTACTGGCTTTCCAACAATCACATGCAGAACATAAAGCTCCTTGTTGTCTAAAATTCATTTTCAAGGAGTTTAGTATTTGGGCACTACAGCACACACTTCGCATATACATAAGTGTGATTGTTCAAGCGTAAAGCGACGATTGCAATTGATAAACGATTACAAGGGACATGGTAGCATTTTCGGGTAGTTAACACCGCATTTCTCCGAACTTCGGATAAATCTCTCCATCCGCAAACTGGAGTTTGAGGGTCGTGCTAGGACAATCATTGGATCGAGGGAGAAATCTGCACCGAAGCTTGCACCTTTGTCTTCACTGACGGCTCTAAGATGGAATCGGGAGTCGGAGCAGGGGTTTTCTCTAAATCAGTCAATTTAACTATCTCCTTTAAACTGCCGAACACTATTAGTGTTTTTCAAGGAGAAGTCTTTGCGATTCTGCAGGAGCGAGGGAGATATTAGCATTCTATCCGATAGTCAAGCCGCGATCAAGGCTCTGACGACGCAATGGTGCAGAATGAAACTAGTAAACTCCTGTAAGGAGGAGATCAACTATCTAGGGTGTGCAGGTAACATTTATCTAAACTGGGTTCCAGAACATAGGAACATAGGAAGGGGACTGTTGGCTTTAGAGATTTCGGTCATCGGTATGCCCTGACTGTTGTTAAAGGAAAACTGGACAAATTTTTTCTCAGAAAAGATGGAGCTCTATTTCTTCATGTGCTATTTCAAAAACCCTTTGGCTCCAGTGCAATATACGAAGGGATCCTCTGGGCTCCTCGCCATTCAATTTCCAAACTCGTAGCTGTGGTTTACCGGTCACTGGGTGATCGGCACACACGCGGAAAAGCTAGGGTTACCATTTAAACCCCATTGCAGAAGCTGTGGGGACCTTTCAAAGAAGGAGACTGTTGAGCACTTTCTCTGTAAACAATTCATGTCACTGGGTGCTCCTTTCTTCGACAGCCTGGGGCAGTGCGCCAACCCAAAGCTCATTAATTTTCTCCATTATATCAACAGCTCTGCCTGGCTGTAGATATCTTCCTGTTGGAGGTCTCATATCTCATGGTATCAAAACGGCGCTTTAGTGCTAGTTGGGGAGTGCCAGACTGGGACTACTACCATTTCACTTACCTACCTACCTATCACAATAACACATGATTAAAAAAACCACCCTGTATGTATACTAGCATACATATACATATGAACGAATGTTTGTATACCATTAAATGCCGCTCGATGTATGTACATACATACATATATACTTAGTGCAAACTCCGGATTGTCTGCTTATATTTCATATTTGGCCATGGCGTGCGCACAACACAACTTTTTATACATATTTCCCGTTTTTTTGACAGACAAGTGTATTAAATATGATGGCACCTGTGCGGATACAAATAATTCCATATATATGGATATGTTTATATGTATGTACATGCATACATACAAAGTTCTTGCATTTTTAACAGCAGAAGGAGTAACTGGAATAATTTTACAACTAGTAAAGGGAGTGACTCTTTACGATATTTTTTTTCACTTATAGTCTTTTGGTGGATTTTTTGAAAATTTTCAGTGGTACAATGTATGAAAAAATATCTTCCCCCCCTCCTAAAGGCTGCACGGCGTTTTAAAGGTGACATCACGCTTTAACAAAATTTTTTTACAATTTTGTGTTGCATGAAGTCAGTACGGGTGTTATAGCGTTCCAAAATAAAGGTAGACAATTCCAAAAATTCTTAAGTACCACTACCGCCAAGGTAAAAAAACATGTAGTAGGTGGACGAACAGATTTGGTCTATTTATATATCTGGTATATTATTGACTACAACAGGAAAGCGGGGGTTCCAATTATACCGTTTTGTTAGTATGAGCGTCGAAGTTAAGACAAGCTCTGACAGGCCGGTTCTAAATTATGCTGCGCCTGTCTGGCCGCTTGGAACCAGTGACACGCAGTGGATAAATCTTCAGACATGCCTCTTGATGTCCCCCCTTCAACACCTTCACAATGCGGCACAGATGGTCCCTGTAATAGAGCACAACAAACTGCTCAGCAAGCAGCTCCTGTTAGGGTGCTACCATAGGTTTCACCCTTGCAGACACCTGCTTGAGCCAGAGCCGACATCTACTGGAACAGACAGTGTTTAGACAGACATTAAACGACATTCACCGGGAGACCGTTAGCACCTTCTTAAGCTCCCGTTCACCGAATGCTGTAATCGGAACAATTACAGGTTAAACTCCTACTTATCCAGAATTGACCCCGACTTACCAAACATACATATATCCGGCATGTGAAGGTACCCCGCACGACACTAACCACCTTTTCAGATGAGCCAGACGAAGACGACCGGTGATATATCCTACACTGACGGGACTTCTATTACTGCTACAACAACAGCAGGCAAATCGTTTGAAAAAAACCCTTCTACGTACGTATTTTTCGATTCACCATGATCTTCCAACTTTCTCTTAAAAGTGCGGAATATGGCCAATCATATTGCAATTAAATTGGGCGTAATAAGGGATAAACATTGCAGGAAATACGAGATACAGAAGATCGTATATACGTAAATAGGTGTGTACCTAGCGTTTATCAGATGCCTCACGACGGTCGTAACTGAAAGTATTCGATGCGGTACCAGCTGGTGGTACCAGTCGAAGAGGAAGGCCTCCTCTGTGTTGGAAAGATCAGGTGGAGAAGGACTTGACTTCACTTAGTGTGCCCAACTGGCGTCGGTTAGGACGAGTAAAAACCGACTGACGCGCTTTGTTAAACTCGGCCAAAATCACCATTTCTGAGCTTAATTCCTTAATCCGTAATTGAAAACGGGTATCAGCCATACAACATCTCACTCTAAGCAATCGTTGATTTAATACTATATACTCGAGGTTTACTATAACTTTTATTATGCAGTTCTATCTTTTCGATTATTTTCAATCATTAATCGATTAACCAGACTTCGGAAGTAGAGGAGAAACATCAAAAGAAGAAGTACACGAAAATGGACTACGGCAAGAAAAATTTGTTAATAGAGGTGCTCATATTTTTAATCAAATAATCCGTTATCACTTAGGCGTGTTATTTTCGGACAATTGACCAGCTTTTCGGTACTAATTTTACAATACTTTCCAGTGGAACTGAGGTTAACGACCAATTCTGCAGGTTTAAACTCAGTTTAAAATTTCACCAAGTTTGCTATTGCCTGCCGATGGGCGACTGCCACTGGAAATAACTTTTCTAGCATTTGATGTTTCGAACCAGGGCAATTACTGAATGGTAGTCTTGCACCAAGCTATTGGCATAGTTGTCACACCTAGAACTCATTGGCAGAATATGAGAAGATTGGTCGATAGCGCATTGTGATAAAAAATGTAAAATCCTTCCTTCCTACCTCGAAACCAAAGGTATATTTTCTAAGAGAGAGTAGAGAGAGTTCTAAACCAGCTCAGAATCAGTTGAGGATCCATTATTTAAGCAGGCTGCTCAGAGCCAGTTTAAGCCCCATTACTAAAATATACTGCTGCTGATCAAAAAACTAGAACGTTGGAAAATGTGCCGTGTAGATTTCTACTACAAACGAGCTTTTAATAGAACCATTCTAGTACTGCACTGTCGCATATAACTATGGGGTTCTTCGTTTGCTGGACAACATCTAGACGCACTCGATAATTAGGAAGAGAAATTAATACTAATTTATTGGAAAAAGTATATATGGAATAGATATATCGAAAAACGCCTAAAGTCACAAAGAACAGAAGGAATGAAACTGAAGGAAGTCGAAATTGCTAACTGAAACAAGTCGTTTATGTCCTTCATAAATTTCATTGGGCTAAGGAGCAGGGAGTTAATGCACAGGTTAAGTCTTTTGTAAGTTCTTAACAGTTTATAAAAACTACTGAATCCCCTTTCCCTCGCCAACTTCTGTAGTTCCATACTTGACTGCACGCCACAAATTACTGCTTGCGGTACAAGAAATTAATCGCATTACTCTTTGACTCCTTTCATCTCCATTAACTTAATTATGCAAGCCTGTTGAATGTGTGTGTCAACGGCAAGTGTATTGTTGAGCTATCTGCCCATCTGGTGGTGCCTGCCTGCTGGCTTTTGGAGTCATCTTTTCTGCTGCAATTACCTTGTTTTTTTTTCTTGTGGCATTGTTGTTTTTTAAAGTGTTGTCAACTTCAAAATAATGCCACCCAAAAAGGTATCACATTGCAACTGCTCAAGCTGTTCGGCTGTACAGTGTCCTCTGAAATTCTTGTGCTTGTGTGTGTAAGTAGATAAAGAGTTGTGCGATATAACACTCGCCTGTTTAATTTTATACTGTCGAATTTTTGTGGCAGCAAGCTGCTCATTTTTAACACATTTTCAGCTTAACTACTCCTGACACGACGCATTACTTAAGATCAGCTCCGTTTGCTTGGCTGCAGCTCGTTGCCAACACCTTTGTTTGAGGCGCCGACCAGTTGTCGATGCGTTTGCACGCTTCGAAGTTTTTTTCTACTTGGCAAGGCTTTCAATTTCGTTTACTTGCCAACACTGAACAACACTGGGGCCAACTTTTAGAAGTGCGCTTCGAATTATTATATTAACTTAGGAGGCTCTTTTTAAGTTTGGTAGTAGAGTTGCCTGGGTGTCGAACATGTTCGTTGTGTATTGCTGGCCATTTGCCACTTTTGACCAACTTGCAACATGACCATTAGAAATGCGGTGTGATGTTAAATGCCAAGTAAAAAACAATATACAAAGAAAGGAAACAAAACCACAAAAAGAAGAGTTAAGTAAAAAAAGCAAAAAGGCAAAACCGGCAAACGACTGCAAGAGTACCGATTACGGCACAGTGGCAAACATTGCCAATCTATAAAACCAACTTGCCGTTGAAAAAACGAGCTCAGTCGCAAACGGTACCTGTGAAAAGTATGTCTGTCCGTCCGTCTGTCCGCGTTTATAAAAACGAAACAAAAAAAACTTAACTGATTTGTAAAAAGTTGACGCGGCGCGAAATAAATGAACTGCACTTAGAGCGATCGTAGCTAAACGATTAACAAATCGAAGAAAAATTGGGCAGCAACTAAATTACAAGAGAGCGAATTCAAACAGTGTATTCAATGTACATACATCTGTACATATGTATGTATTTACGAGACAAGTATTCGGGAAAATTTGTGTTGCTGGCGCCAACCGGTCTAGTGCTAAGCTCGGCTCAGGTGTGCGCTGTCGCCGGTCGCAGCGGCAACGATTGTGGGCTAGCTTTTGGATGCTCTCAGTGGTCGGCGGCATTCTATTTATGCATGCATATGTATGTATGTACGAGCATGAAATAAGCAAACAAAATATTTACGATAGCGCGTCGTAGTGTTGCTGACCGACTGTAACAGCTGTTTCGCAAACATACCGTAATTTTTGCCAAGTTGTAATATGTACGTGCACATGTAAATATAATATGTATTCAATCAAGGTGGCTGAGCCAACTTTTGTTTGGCTGCTTGCGTTGGCTGAGAGCGAATTTTGGCCTTTGGCACTTCATATGCGTAATTGCAATGAAATGCGTGCTCGAGCAATGTAGGAATGGCGAGAATTTCAGCAAACAAATAAAAATATTTAAATCAAAACAAGAGTGGCGCAGTGTAATGAAAAAACATAACAACATAAAATAAAAGAATATAAAATAAAACAAAATAAAATAAATTCAAATAAAAGAGAACAAAATAAAATAAATTCAAATAAAATAGAAGAAAATGAAATACTGCATACGTAAATGTATGTAAAATAGGGTGAATAAAATAAAACAAAATAACGTAAAATAAAAAAAAAAAAAATTAAAATTTAAATAAAACAAATTAAATTAAAAATAAGTTATAATAAAATTAAATGAAAATTAAAAAAAATAAAGTAAAATACTGCATTTGTATATGTAAGTGGAATAGAGTGAACAAAATAAAACAAAGTAGCATAAAATAAAAAAAATAAAATAAAATAAATAAAATTAAAAATAAAATATAATATGAAAGAATGAAATCAAATAAAATATGAAGTCAAATACTTAATTTGCAAATGTTTGTAGAACTGAGTGAATAAAATTAAACAAATTTACATAACGGCGACGGCCGTAGTTGAATGGGTAGTTGCGTAACTACCATTCGGGAATGTCCAGATTCCGAGTCTCCGGGCATGCAACATCAAATGCTAGAAAAGTTTCTTGTATTTCTGTGATGAAAAGCAATCTCAACAACCTTAAACAACTTAAAACCTTTTGTGGAGCAACATCAAGGGGAACACCGCAAATAGCAGGGGGAGCTGTAAACATCAATTATTATATATATGTACTAGCGGACCCTCTGCCTGCTTCGCTAGGCATATCAAAATTAGAAATGAATAATGAACACTCGATTTAAATTCACTCTATGTGTATTTATTCTTTTCTTTACAATATAAAATTAATGTTAATTTTAAACTTAAACTAACGCAAAGCCTTTTCGTAAACTACATTTTTTGTTTAGCCCTGAGTTGTGGTATAAATGAACAGAACTGATGGCTTTCCTACACGTGAACATGATACATATAATTGTCCGTTGGAGAAGCATGGATATTCTAAGTCAATTCCGCATAATTCCAGCGATTGTCCCTGTGCTTTGTTTATTGTCATTGCAAATGCAAGACATATTGGAAATTGCAATCTTTTGAAGTCAAAAGCTAAATCTGGCGGAATACGCGGAATCAATACGTCTTCACCTTTGAATTTTCCTTTTAAAATTGTTGCTTCAATAAGATTATTCATGACCTTTTTGACTGTTAATCTTGTTCCGTTACACAGTCGTGGCTGATTTAAATTTCTAAGTAAAATAATTGGTGCACCAACTTTCAATTGTAAGCGATGACGATGCAAGCGCTAATGCTATATTGTTTTGTAATCTTAGACTTTCACCACAAAAAAATTACGCAAACCTATGCACAAAGTTATACTAATAGAAACCTGATCTTAATACTCGAGCTACCATCAAATTAACACATTTTATTTTTTAAAAGAACATTTATGGTGACTGCCCATCCATATTGATGGATTTCAAAAAATGTATGGATTCAACCGCTGAATAATTTCGTATATTTTAAATCCATCTAAACTATAACATTTGCGCATTTATATATATGTATTTAACATTTAATTTAAGTAAACGGTTCAATATTTGTCCAAAAACTTTGAACTTCGAAAAATACAGGCTTATGGTTATTAATGGAATCAAATATATTTAACGAATTTTTATTTTATCTAAATCATAAAACGTTCAAATGAAGCTCAAAATATTTTTCCAGTTTAAAAAAAAGCAATGTGGACAACTATTGCGTTACGAATAATACAGTCGCATACGTCACTCGACACCAAAACAATGTTATTTATATCTGTGTATATTCTATTCATTTGCGTGTATTCTCATTCCGTATACGTAATATCCGTATAAGGGAAACACGCAAATATTGTATTTTTCACACTTACACAACGCACGCATACTTTTACCGATTTCTTTGAAACTTCACATAAACCATCTATGGACCAATACCAATGATCTGTGAAAGTTTGATTGAAATCGGTTAATGCGTTAGGCGTGAATCGGCGACTAACGAACACAAAAAAACGTCTACATTTTTATATATAAGAATATGCTTTCATATATTTTTACATAACACAAAATAAAACAAACTGAAATAAATTAAAATAAAAAATATATAAAAAAATAAAATTAAATTAAATAAAAATAAAAAAATTAAACAAATTAAAATAAATTGAAATTAAATTCATCTCATCTATTTAAAGCTATCGCTATGGCAGATAATGGCTTTACCCCGCTCAGTTTGATGGAGCAGGACTTCCCAGTACCTGAGGGGGTTAAATCCCCAGCAGAATTGATCGCAGCATGGAAGGCAAAAACAATACACAGTGCTCATCCCCATGATCTCGAAATGGAATGGATAGACGCACGATCATCCAATTCATGGTTGAAAAGAGGAAAACTATTTTCTGAAACAGAAGGTTTCACAATTGATATCCAGGTTTTAAACTGTACTGGGACAGATTTATATCCGCAGATCAAACAACAGCTGCCAAGAAACCTGAGATTGCTCAATCGAAGTAATTTATTTAACGGTGCCTCTTAATTGCAACATCCAAAGCACATACTCCACGAAAATATCGAAGTATGCAGTTTTGGCCATAGAACTAAAACGGATGTACAAAGCGAGGAAGTGAAATTAATTCCAATAACTGGATTAGTGCCTAAGCATCCAACCAAAAATTTGAAGAAGTATGACTACCAACACCTTTTAGAAGACATGCAGAAGTCGACCATACTGGACACGTGTGCAATTGTTTGTAAATTTTTAAATATTTAAGCAATAGCAATCACCGTAGAACTTGGACTACGATCCACCAGAGCACCATCTCTTGAAAATTTTATCCGAGATGTGTAATCTCCGGCAATAGCCGAGATGGATTAAGCTCAAATAAAAAAAAAATTAAAAAAAAAAATACAGAAAAATTAAAAAAAAATAAATAAATAAAATAAAGTCAAATAAAATAAAATTAAAAAATAAAAAAAATTAAATAAAATTAAATTAAATAAATTGAAATTAAATTCCGTTTAACTAAAAGGTTGTGAGAGGTTGTTTGAGATAAAACATGCTAATTGGATTTAAGAAAGCTCGTGCGCGCGTCAACAACATCGCGTGATAAATGATAGATGCAGCGTGCCACATCTACACAAAATAAATATACATACGTATAAAGGGTCTTTCAAAAAACGCGTCTAAATATAAAAGTATTGGTTCTTTCAGGTTTCACTATTTTTTGTTCAAAATACGACTGTTAATAATTAAATGCGTAAAATTACATCATTTAAATGTCCACCATGAGCACGTCTGCATGTAAAGCCGCCAAACAGTCGATTTATGAATTCTAATTGTTGAGAACGTCGATATATCGATGTTGATAGCGATATTCAGCAACATTTTGCACTACAGCAGCAATACTCTCAACAGAACGTCCAGTGTTTGGTTTGCCAGTCCTTTTTCTATACACGACAGAACCAGTGTCTTGAAATTTTTCTAGCAACCTTTGAATTGTCAACTCATTCGGACGGTTATTTCCTCCAAAAAAGTCACAAATTATGCGATATGTTGTACTTAAAGATCGACCAATGTCATAATAAGTTTCAATAATTTTAGCGATAATTTTACTTGACAAATGTCAAAGAGGGCAAAAAACAAATATAACGTCTAATAGTTATTCACTACTGATATCTGGGCGCCCCTTTTGAAAGACCTTTTATATGTCTGTAGGGGCAAGAAGAAGAAACACATATTTCTTTCTGCCTGTTTATTTTTAAAATTTTTATTGTTGTCTTGTTGGTATTTGTCACTTGTTAAAAGCAATTTCTAGTTCAAATTTTTAAACAAATTAGCCAAAATATTTGGTTTACGAATTCGCGATACACGAGAATTCGGCCCACTTTTGCTATTGGCCATTGCCAATGAAATGGCTGTGAAATATCAGGCCACCATGAATTCGTCGATGGTAACGTCATCTGCAAAACGTTGCCAAGTTAAAACAACCAAAAATATAGATATGGGGTGTTTAAATTACATTCAACTGCACGAATAAATAATAAATGAGGAAAAAAGTGGTAGCGAAAATATTAAAACTACAGACATTATACATACATAAGTATGTTTTTACTTGGACACAAACCATCTATTGCATATTCAGGTAGCACAGAAAAATATCAGTAATGAGGTACTATTTATAAACTGGCGACTGATCTTCGCTTGTTTTAAAATGTGAAATGTAATTTGAGTTCAAAAATGATGTTTCGATATACAAGTATATATGTATGTACTCGTATGTAATTAAAAAAGACACATTTGTACGACAAATTAGAAAAAAAAATATGTGCATTCACATCTGTGTGCACGTGATAATAAAACTTATCTGACTTTAGCTGCATTTCTGCTTAAATCATTAAATTTTGTGTAAATAAAATCTTACGTGTTTATAAATTGAGTTTTTTAAATGGATGTCTGAGCTAAAGCTTTGAATGATTAATAGTTCAAATATTCTCTTTCAACTAAGTAATTTAGGATCTAATAGGTACTGTTAAGTAGACCTTTTCGTGTTTTTGGCAAAAGTCCGCAGATATGTATGTACGAGTATGTTCATATGGTCAAAAGATAAACAATAAATAAATTAGGCTCTACACCTTTTATTGGGTGCTTGGTCGAGCTCCTTTTCTAGAGGGTTTTCCAATAAGAGGTGTTATTTTGATATTCAAAGGAAAATGCTATTTTTTAATATAAATGATTGGACGTTTATTTCATTATAAAGAGGAAGGTATGCCGCTAATACTGGAAAATAACATCAGGCAAATGACCGCCACGACTACGCTTACAGGACAATATAATTTTCATGAAATTTTCCATAACCGAATTGCAAAGTGGCTGCCCTATGTCCTCGATAGCCTCACGAACTCCACCTTTGACATCGTTGAGGTCTTGAATAGACCCTGGGCTGTTGGCGTATACCTCCTCTTTCACGTGGGCCCAAAGAAAAAAGTCACAAGGTGTTAAATCACAAGATCTCGGTGGTCAATTGTGATCAACTCAATTGGTCCCGTAAAATATCAATGGTTTCGCAGCTTGTGTGGCACGTAGCGCCGTCTTGTTGAAAATAAACGTTGTTCAGATTAATACCATCCAATTCCGGCTTTGAAAAATCGTTAATCATCTCTCCTGTTTAACACCTAATACCTGTTATTGGAAAACCCTTTATTTATGGTGAGCGTCTTGATGTTGTTCCACAAGTGGGGCCACTTACAGTTTTAAGTCGACACTGCACGACAGATGTTGTTTTTATGAGAAGCTTTTTTATAGCAGATACAGTTGGAGATTTGCTATTGTCTGCCGAGGGGCGACCGCTGTTTGAAGAAACTTTTTTTATCATTTAAAATTTCCTGCGAGGAGCTTCGAGCCTGAGAGCTTCCGAATGGTAATCAATGCGTCTAAGGCGGCCGATTAAAAAAATACGATAGGTTTTTTATTTTTTACTCAATTTTTGGTAAAATGAAGTAAAGTGTTGATAAATGTAATGAAAAATACAAAGCATACAAAATTTAATTGTGAACTTTCTAAAAAAACATTAAGGCGCAATGAAAACAAAGTGAATAGAACAGTTCACAATTAAGTTCAAATAGCCTGCTAACATTGCATTTGCAGCTTATTATAGTAAAACAACAACAAAATGTTTATATTTTATTTGCCATTATTCCAGATAATTTGCACATAATTGAGAACAACCCTAATGTAATTATTTGAGGGAAGAAGTATATAACTTCTTTTAGTAGCAAACTAAAAACAAGAAGCGATCAAATGCAGCATCCCCTTTATAATATTATCAGTTATGTGTAACCGTTAAATTTTCTTGCTTATATTCAAGTGAAATCGTGAACTGCAAATGAAGTGATGAAAAGAACATGAACAAAACTTAAATTAATAAAAAATATTTGCCAATAAAACTTCAACTACGTACATACATATGCATGTTTAAGCAGTTTGGTAGCATCAATACATACACATGATTTTATGTCAGAAGAAAATGTGCAGGAATTTTGGTAAGTTGCTCAATTATTTCTAGTATAGGTGCTTGGTATGGTTGATAAAGTGTTAGGCATTATGTTAAAGAATGTGGGTGAGGGTTGTCAAATTGTAATTTTTGAACTCTAAGTAGGTAATATTATTTTGGGAATTCTATTTTTCAAAACAAGAGGCACAACTCAAAGTTTGTAATTTTTCAGAAAACCCAAAAACAGTTTTTTAGACTATAAAATATTGAAATAAAAAGAATTGCGAGAATTAAGAGAGAGATTAATAATGTGTAAGTTCCATATAATTACTCCATTGAGACATTTCGAGTAGTGCCTCCTTTGGAGAGGGTATCCGAATGCATACATACTTATGTAGACTTTTCACAACAAACCTTATCTGACTTTAACAGGTTGA
This sequence comes from Anastrepha fraterculus, assembly GCA_037575425.1. NCBI lineage: Eukaryota > Metazoa > Arthropoda > Insecta > Diptera > Tephritidae > Anastrepha > Anastrepha fraterculus. The sequence goes on from JAYXIM010002428.1 coordinate 49,123, forward strand.
TTTTATATACATATGTAAATCAATACCGGTCTCTGATGAAAAAAATGTGTGTCTTTAATAAAATTTTATTCAAATAGATTTTTAAACTAAGGGTTGTTGACCAAACCTGAGGCCGTAGAAAAAAGCAGCTTTCGTTTCTTTTGCATACATTCTTTTTCACACACCCGCGTTATCAGTTACAATGCTCAGTCATAGGCCCCTTATTGTGGAACATTATGTAAGACGGAGTTTTACACCTCAGTTTATCCCCAGGGTCAACAATTATAGGGTTTGCTAACGATATTGCTGTTATGGTCATGGTTAAATTACTCCACCAAGCTGAAGCAACTCGTAACTAGGCTGTCGGCATAGCAAAAGAATGGTTGCGGTCTATCCCTTGCGGATCATAAAACTGAAGCAGTACTGATTAGTAGCAGGAAGAAGGTGCAGTCGAATCGAAGCCGTTTACTAAATATCTGGGCGTAATAATTGACCATTGGCTTAACTTCAAAGAGCACCTATAATTCGCAAGCAGCAAAGCGGCAGGGGCAGTAATGGCGTTAGCACGCTTAATGATGGGCGCCAGAGATTCTAGACTAAACCGAAGTAGGTTACTTAAGAGCGTAGTTTCATCTACTTTGCTGTATGCAGCTCCAACATGGGCGGAAGCCACAAACTATAGCTCATGTGTAAGGTGTATGGAATCACCGATTGAGTACCCTCAGAGTATGCTGCGCGTTTCGCACTGTATCACTTCGCCATACACGGTGGATTTTCTTCCAACTGCAACAAATCGCTGAGAATAGTACTCTGTTTGCGGCCAGCTTTAGTAAGAAACAGCTGGATGGGGCTAAGTGAACATTTTTTCCACAAAACTCCTCGAATATGCCATACCATCTGAGTTAGAGAACGAACGAATTTCGGCTGTGGTTTCCGTTTCGACCAAAAAACGAGTCAAACTTTGGCTTTTTTTGGCAAGATTTTAGAAAAATGTATTCTTATTTTTCCTTGTCCATAATTGTGAAATTATTTCCATCTCTGTAAATTAATTAGGAAGGCCAGAGATTAAATTACTGCTAATATTGACATTCCCAATACAAATGCAGGTATGTATGGCTTTGTACAGACATACATACATATATTCACACATACATATATTCATACACACGTGTACTTACCTTCAAACTGTGATTGCTTCTTCCATTGTGGCTGATGATTCGTTCAGAGAGTCTCGTTTTTCATTTTATGAATGAATTTGCTGCTCTCAAGTTGAATGAATTTGCTGATGTTTTTTGTTTGATTACTGTTGTTGCCGCCCTCACTGTGTATCAACATGTGCGTTCATGTTTCATCTTGTCAGCCACTTTTAGCAAAACTACTTTATGCCAATGAGTTCATGCTCTTGTATGTAGTTGTCGTTGCTCACACTTTGTTTTGATTTCAATACTTTGTACTGAATGCGTCTCAGTGCTCCCAAAATCAAGCAGTTTCTCTTCAACCTGAGTTTAGCTGTGGTTTTTGTGTTGACAAGCACACATTTTCATATTTGTTGTATTTTTACATTCATACATGTACACTCATATATGCATGTACATATGTATGCGTATTCGTAAATGTATTTATGTATGTATGTATATTTCTTTGCGTGCGCTATGCCCCTCTTTAAGTGGCATGCGATATTGTTGTCGGAACCACACTACCTTTCCACGCTTTTACTTGCATACCCAACAGCCTCATAAAACAAAGGCTACAAAAATAACAACAGCAGCTATAAAAATATTTTTAATATGAGGTGCTCTTAATTTTGTGGGTTAAATGAGTTTGCTTTATGCTTGCGAAAACAATAAAACAAGTAACATGTGTAATAATAACAACAACATGCGCATATGCAATATGCATATATGTATGTACGTACATACAGATGTAATTTCAAGTTGCTTACGAAACACAGCAGTTTTATGCAAAACATGTTTCTTCCTCGGTTTGTGTTAAGTTTTGGAATATCTTTGTGGCGCCAAACAATTTTTTTTTGCATTTACAGCCATCGTAGCCGAAAGAATTTGTGTTTGGCGAACGCTCGACTGGGCCCGGATTCTTAGCTCCCTGCGAGCATAAAACACTAAATTATGTGAAAGGTTTTTTCTAATGTTTTTTTATTTCTCCTAGTATTTCTGTCATAAAAAAGCTTCGCAGGAAAATCATATGCCTTACCGAGGAGGCGCAAAGCTATATTTTAGAGCAAAATGAAGACGCACATATCAAATTAGAGCATTCGTTTTCAATTATTTTTTTACTGATTCGAAGCAGCGCTTAAGTGAAGGAGCACTTAATAAAGAATCGCAACTTCAAAACTTTACCAAGGAGATATTTTTAACCATTTAGGGCTTGCATAAAACTATTTATAAAATATTTATTGACAATTCATATAACGTATCGTTTCACTAAAAACAGAAAAATGACCGGACCTTTGAGCTAACATAACAAATTATGGTTCTAAAATAATATTTAATATCAAATATCTTGAAAACGTTTATATTTTCGATATCATGCCATGCAACCAAATTACTCAACAAATTTTGTTTTTTCCTTGACAATAAATTGAATAAAAAGAATTTAATGTAACGTTACAATTTATTGTCGTTTCTAGTCGGAACATAAGGCGAAGTTCATTTTCTTCGGTATTTTGGTTTTACGGCTAGGCTACCAACCCTGCGCAACCGCAAGTACGGCAGTGGTGAACGCACTGCTGAATATATCTTAAGGCATCCAATTCTACCTGTTATACTCGTATCACGTGTTTTATAGCGAGCTGTTTGCTCCAAGTACAGACACCCGCTGTTGACCGCATATCTCATGATGTATCAAGCTTCGAGAAAAGTTAGATTTTTAATGAAGCTTATTAAGATAATATATTTCTCTGCTACCACCCCTATCTGGGAGGCAATCTCCTTTCCGCCACCTGCAGACGCGAGATAACAGACTCCACTACCTAATAATAGTCTTTTTAAATATTTAAGGCGACTTTTTCGGTATTCCATAAGTATGTACATAAATACAGTGCCGGGCAAAAGTATAGGCTATAAGCTTTCCTCATTCATTTAAGGAATTACAAATTTTGCGTAATGTTCTCCGTTTTCGTTTCAATTACATGTTATTCATCCTTTAATTAAATTTTTAAGCCTAGTTTTATACAGGGTGGGCCATATAGTGTTTGCTTTTTGAACCACCTATTTTTTTGAGAATGCTAACACAAATGACATGTCAAATGAAAAACTTTCGTATAGCTCCTAAAAAATCACCCTTTATTTTTTACAAAACATATGTTCTAATATACCGTTACCTAAATTTTACTAGTTTTGTGTGCAAGATCAGTGAAAATTAATGCGTTGTGTAAGATTTTTTGTTACAATGAGTCCAAAAGGAAAGGAAACCACAGAAACAGAGCATAAAATAATAATGTATTTACATAAAAAAGGAAAGTCGCTGCGGAGGTCGGAGAAATGGCGATTCGAAGCCGTTTCACCATTCGCACCATTGTTAATCGCTTCAAAGGGCAAACGAATTTCACAAGTTCGCAGCGAAGTGGTCGTCCGCGCAAATTAACATACCGAGAGCGATCGCAAATTGTGCGAAAAGTGAAAAATGATTCGAAAATCTGTGGTGGAGGATTAATGGTTTGGAGTTGAAGGACTAATGGACAAATCAGTTTATTTAAACACATTGAAAGAAAATCTCAAAAAAAGTGTAGATCAGTTGGATCTACCAAGCTCCTTCACATTTCAGCATGAGAATGACCCTAAGCACACGGCGCATGATGTAAAGATGTGGCTTGCTTACCACACGGCACATGTTCTGCTGCACCCCCCACAGTCTCCGGACCTCAATTCTATTGAGCACTTGTCAGAAAACGAGCCAGAAAAAGTGCGATTTCCACGAAGCCTGAATTGAAAGCATCATTAAAAGAAGAATGGCTTAATATTGGCGAAGATTTTACGAAAAAATTAGTGCACTCGATGCCGAATAAATTGAAAGCCGTATTAAAACAAACAAGGCCTTCCAACGAAGTACTAACCTCTAAGTGTATCTTTAAATTTTAAACATATAAAAGAACTGCGTCCATACTTTTGTCCAACAAATATTGCTTTACTCTCGCTTTTCTTTAAATTTATGGCTTAAGCGCTGTGAATTTTCAAAAATTAAAAGTTGATATCTTAACTAAAATATATGAGTCTTATGTGGAATAAATAGTTTTTGTTATTGTTGATTGGAAAAACTTGATTTTTATTCCATTGTCGTTATTGTGCCTATACTTATGTCCGTCACTGTACGAGTATGAATTGTTGGCAACATGTCAATTTGGGTCTTACACATTTTTCAGAAAATGCTCTTTGAATTTGTAAAGTGACTTTAATTAGGACGTTGTAAATGAAGAACAGCTTGTTTTGCTCTATGATAGTACTAACGTTGAAAATAGTTCACTTTTATTCTAAATAGAAGAGCCCAAATGGACAACACCGCCCAGGTCCAATTTTTCGGGAGGGTAAACTTCAGCGCCATTTTTAAAATAATTAAATTAAAAAAAAAAAAATTTGTTTTTCATTTTTGTATGTAAAAGAAGTTGAATAAAAAGCCTAAACAATTTATATATCGTTTTTAATTTTTTTAATGTGAAAAAATTCCTAAAAATACCCTAAATTTTTGATCTTAAGTAGAGATATGGTGATAAGTGAGAGAGGATAAATTGAGCCCAAATTGCACATTTTATACCAGCGCATATTTTAGTAAAATCTAATTTGGGCTGGCTGTTAATTTTGGAATCAAACGAACTCATATGTAGACAATGGGAGTTATATTTTGTACTCGCAATAGCACTAAAGAATATTTGGTCTTGTCATATAAATAGTGGGCGAGGTTTTTATCCGATCTCAATAATAGTTGTGTTGGATCTAAATAAGGTGGGGAGCAATATGGCTACTAAGTTTGGTCGATTTTTCGTAAATCGTTATCGAGATACATGCATCTAAAAAAGTGGGCGTGGCAACGCCTATTCTATATTTTACTTGCGTCGGATGTCTTGGCTTGAGTTAATTGTACGAACTTGCTGCAATTTTGCTTTATTTGTAAGAGAACTATTTTGAAAAATTACCACTTTATAAGAGGAGGTTTTGACCAAGTAACATTCGTATCAAGTTTCATTAAAATATATACATTTTAGCTTGACTTATCACCCGCACAGACGTTGCTAAATCGGCTTCTCTGATTAATTTGAGTATTTTGGTCATATGTATCTCCATTTCCTTATGCTGCTACATACAATCGTTATAGGCATAAGTGGACACGGTATAAAAATATCTCGAAAAATTGCAGACCCATCCACAATTGGTAAAGAGGACGCCTCGCGCCAAATAGAGCTATGTAGATCGAAAAGGGCCCACACAACGGGCTAACAAACAGTTAAAGATTTAAGATTAAATATTAAGCTTTAAAAACTTACTATTAAGCCGAAGCTTAGTTATTCTCGGTCCAGTAAATAAAATGAAGTAAAAAAAAAACAATAATGTACAAAATATATTTCAACAACAACAAAGAACTTAATCACAGCGGCTTTCTGTGCATGATATGAGAAAAATCTGATTTCTTGCGTGAATTTCAAGATGGAATGCAATCACACCTGCTTGCTTGGTGCTGCCCGTGCCATTGTAGGCGCCGCGACGATTATGCAATTCGCACAAAATGAATCACAGAGGAATGTTAGCGTACATTTTTTAGCCAGGTGACGATAGTGATGAGTATGAGTGAGGTTGAAGGTGAAAAAGCGTGCGCAATATACCAAGCAGAGAGGTGAGTAAAAGGGGGAATACAAAACGTTCACTGCTCCGAATATGCAAATAACAACAAATAACCGGTTAAACGATGACGTTGGGGCGTATTAGTAATATTTACATCAGCGAAAGAAAAAACAAAAACTTATGAACACTTTCGAAGATCGGACACCTTGGCATGAATAGCGCGAAAAGTATGTTTCATACACATACATACATGTAAACATACTCACCTAAATAAATATTTGTATAAATATGTGTTACACTTTTGATAAATGGGTACAATACAAAAACAAATAAACATTAACTTATTAGAGTTGGAACATAAATGCCAGAAGTAAACGGATATATCGACGGCATTGAGGCAAGTGTACATATGTATGTATACCTGGTAAGCGCGATCGAGAGCGGCATTGCAGATGACGTTAACCAGACACGAGTATGAGTGTGCGTTGAAAAACCCCAGTTGAATAGGTGGCTTTATGAATCAGTTGAGATTGGAATTTAATAAATTATTTATAACAAAGGATTTATAAATAGAATGAGCGCGACTACAGATACGTACCTATAAATAAGTAGACACAAATGCACACCTGTGTTCACAAAAATAGCAGTGTCACATATTGTAAAGTTTTGACTATATATGTATTTATCTTTTATTTAATTTTTTTTTTTTATGTACATGACTTAAAATTCCGAACGTTATACAAAAATTTAAAATTAAATCAACAAATTGCCATCCACACTTCAAATTTTTTAATCAGAATTTTTAGAGAAAAAGTATATCATATAAAATAATTTCGTAAATGCGTTATATGGAAGAAAATGAGTTTTTTCAAAAAAAAAAGTTTGAAAACTCAACGCGAATTTTGAACCACTTTATATGATTTTATATTTTTACAAACAATTAGATTAGATTAGATTCAGTTTGAGGTTGCACTTCGACCTCATAATTTTTTTGCCCTCTACTCATTATGGTGGCGGCCGCCTTAACCTCGCTCATTCCGGATATTCCTGAAGATGGTGTCTTCAAGCCATCTGTGTACCAGCGCAGTTCACACTTCAGGAGTTTCCTTTCAAATGAGGGTGTACTCCAGTTTACTTTGTCGCCCAGTGCAATTATGAACTTTCTAATTTGAGGACTTTAGTGATATCATCCCTGGGTAGCTGGGCATGTGCGAGCTGCAGATTCAGCAATTCCATATTCTTAGATGACATCACTTTTCCTTTGCCGAAACCTTTTCTAGTAATATTCAACAGGGTACCAGATTACTTATACATATCGCTTATTTCTGCTCTACTTTAATCTTGTCTCTGAGTTGACCATTGAATATGATGGAATCACAACCTCAGAGCTAGCACCTAAGCGCATTTAGTTTAGCACTGGTTCATTCAATTTTTGCGATTTGCGTTTTTTGAAAATCGAACGAGCGGTGCAAAAAATACCTTCGCGTGTTATATAGGTAAAGGGTTTTCGAATAAGAGGTGTTATTTTGATATTGAAAGATAAATGTTATTTTTTAATATAAATGATCGGATGTTTATTTCATTATAAAGAGGAAGGTATGCCGCTAATAGTGGAAAATAGCATCAGGCAAATGAGCACCACGACTACGCTTATAGGACAATATAATTTTCATGAAATTTTCCATAACCGAATTGCAAAGTGGCTGCCTTATGTCCTCGATAGTCTCACGAATTCCATCTTTGACATGGTGAGGTCTTGAATAGACCCTGGGCTGTTGGCGTAGACCTTCTCTTACATGTGGCCCCAAAGAAAAAAGTCACAAGGTGTTAAATCACAAGATCTCGGTGGTGAATTGTGATCAACTCTTCGAGAGATAACACGGTCCGGAAACTTTTCCCGTAAAAGATCAATGGTTTCGTTGCTTGTGTGGCACGTAGCTCCGTCTTGTTGAAAATAAACGTTATCCAGATCAATACCATCCAATTACGGCCATAAAAAATCGTTAATCATCTCTCGATAGCGCAATCCATTCGCCTGTAACACCTGTTATCGGAAAACTCTTTTATATTGTGAAAAATACTGCTTTTGCACATTAGTTATAAGGTAACGTAAAAAATAGACTTTCCCAACGTCCGTTTATCGATAACAGGAGAAATATTTCTCATATAACAACTGTAATGCGGAGCTTTTTTATGACAGAAATACAATTCCAGGTTTGCCATTGCCTGCCGAGGGGTGACTGCTATTAGAAAAAACTCTTTTATCATTTGATATTTCATGTACGGAGATTCCAAGCTGTGCACTTCCGACTGGTAGTCACGCACCAACCCATTCGGTTACGACGACCGCGCACAACAAATATTTAGTAGCAGAAGCTCGACTAAATCCCCAATAAAGCGTGTAAGAGCCAATTATATACATATTTATATAATAACTGTTATAAAACAACCTTTTCTTTAAACTTCGGAAATTTGTAAATTCGGAATTATTGTTATTATCGCTCCGTCTTTGGGCGCATAGTGCCGAATTTGATCCCGTTTCAGTAACAGATTTAATTCAGTAGCAATAGGTTGTCAGCCTAGGATCCCTATGTGCATGAAGGGTTGCCATCTTAGATTCAGCTTTTGGGAGCAGCATTTTGTTTTTAAGCCGCTAGCCTCAAGGCAGACGCTGTTTTGGATTGACTGCTTATTTCAAGGCGGCAGTTCCTCGCCTTTTCGGTGATGGATTTGACTTTGTAGATTTTTATGTAGATTGTATGAATATGTAGATTGATAGATTATGTAGGTTGTACAGAGCCCACTCTCCAACCTACTATATCCGTATCCACCACCCGCTGCTTGTCCTGGACTGCTTATTTGTTAGGAACAACTTATGCTGAAAACAGTGACCGACGTACGTAGTTCCTTTACCGCAGTCCCTAACGAGCATAAAACTGGGCAATACTCATCCCGTAGAGAACAACTGCGTTCTTTTAGTTACATATTTACATAATACATCGGTTTGTGTGTGTATGTGTTTGGTTGTATCGACACAATGTTGCCATTGATATTTTTGCTTACACACTTTTTCTCACAACCGAGTTATCAGCTACAATTTTTCATTGTTTAATAAACCAAAGCCAAAAACCAACAAATGCAAATAGTTCATTAATCTATAATTAACATTATTCAACAGTGTTTTTAAGTTATTTTAATAAAAATTATAATTTTTCTAAGTTTATTTTGTAAATGATTTCGAAATGTACTGCTTGGCAGCACTGCGTGGGGAGAGAGGAATCAGCTGACAGGGTTCTACGGGAATTTTCAAAAATCGTGAAATAAAATCTACGATACTAAATTACGGAAAGAAGTAATTTTTCATTTACATGGGGTTCTCATTAGTTTGATCGTAACAGCTGACAGGGGACTGCGTTTACGTCGGTCACTGTTTTCAGCATTATTCGCAGCTTACCTCCTTATCTGCAGGCAGTTCACTATCCGCAACCTGTGACGCATCCGATAGCCTGCAGCTTGGCAAGGGAGTAACTGTTATTTTAGGTCCCTGCTTTATAATTTTATACGTTATGAATTATGTATATATAAAGCCTTAAGTCGAATTGACCGTTAAAACATGGACAGTGACCCACTCTGTTGTCAACACTCGCAGTATTACATATGTACACCGAATTAAATCGCCACAGCACAGGGAGCTGTTGACAAGTTTCATTATTTTATTTGTTCCTCATTTAATTTTCATAGAAATTTTTCATATACACATAGTAGCAAAAGTCTGCGTTCACCTATACAAATATTCTTTGCATTAGAAAAAGTTCAAAACAATAAATATTTCAGAAATGTTTTTTAATGAGTTTTATTTAGTTCACTTAAACGTAACTATCACACATATTTCGCTACCAATAACAAAATCAAATTTAAAATGAGATCAAATAAAATTAAAAAGGCCATTCAAACTAAACGAAAAAAGTTGGCGTTCACTTCAATAATAATAAAATAAAAGGCTTAAGATCATAGAAATGTTTTAAAATTAATAGCTAGTTGGATATCCACGTCTTTTTATGACTTCTAGAAGGCGTCTTTTCATTGATCCAACTGTTATTTCTGGACTTATATTCCTCTTTAAGCGCGTTCTTAAGCATTTCCTTGCTAGTTATTGTACGCTCTCGTATTTTTTTTTCTAGAACGTCCCATAAGTGCTCAATGGAGTTAAGGTCAGGTGATTGTGGGGGTGTGCGAAGTTGTTTTGGAACATTATACAACAACCATAACCTAACAATCTCTGCTGTGTGTTTCGGGTCGTTGTCCTGTTGGAAAACAAATCTTTCACCGAGTCCCAGTTTGATTGCACTTTCTCTCAAATTCGTTTTTAAAATATCAAGATAATCATGTCTGTTCATTATCGACTCAATAAACTGTATATTTCCAACGCCCAAACTAGCCATACACCCCCCTATCATGGCACCTCCTCCCCCATGCTTTACCGTAGGTACCAGATTTTGCTTTCCAAGTGCCGTTCCGTTTTCCTCCAAATAATTTTACGACCTTTTATCCCGAAAATGCAAAACTTGCTCTCATCTGAAAAAATCACACTATTCAAAAACTCAGGTGGCTTGTTTACATATTCCTTGGCGAAAGCCATCCGCTTAAGTCGATTTACTCGCGATATGAAGGGTTTTTTTCGGGCCACTCTGCCGTTAAATCCGATTCTTTTTAGAATTTTTCTTACTGTATCTGGATGTACTTTCTTTTGGTATTTTACTTCTATGTCTTTTGAAATTTGGCTTGCTGTTAGTCGTGGATTCGACTTCACAAGAATAGTTATGTTGCGTTCTTCTCTTTCCGTCAGTTTTTTTGGACGCCCAGAACGAGGCTTAGACTCCAAGCAATTCGTTTGCTTGAAGTTGTTTATCACTCTTTGGACCGAGGAGTATTACCTCCCAACAATTTTCGCGATTTCCCCATAGCTCTTACTATTTGCCACAAACTTACAATGATTTTCCTTTCACCAATATCTATTTTTTTTCGCCTTTGGTCCATAGTAACAAAAAATGTATTTCAAATATCAATTTTTCCCTCTTTAGATTTGTTCTTAACCGCGTCAACTACATGAAGGATTTAAAATTAAATTTAACGTAATTGCCATGCAAATAATCGTCACTATTCGAAATGAACGCACAATTTTTCTGCTCAGCCTATTTAAGTAACTGTACTACAATCCCGTTATCTGAACACGACGCATAATTTTCTTTGAAATAAGTGAAAAGAAATAACTGAGAGTTTTAAGATAAACATGTTAAATTATTTTAATACTTTATAACAGTGGGTGAACGCAGGCTTTTTCTACCATGTGTATATTAAAAAAAGTAAAAAAAAAAAAATCCCAAAAATCAACACAACTTTTAGACCATTTCTAACTTTATCTTACCAACTATATTTTCACAAAATAATTACTAAAACTGATTATGAAACAAGTAAATTGTCAAAACTTCAAAATTCAATAAATCCTAGTGCTATAGTTATTTTAAGCCGTATATTAATTTATATAATATAACTCAGTGAGGTACTTATTTACGTATTTATATTTGTTTTGATTTCTATTCATTTCCGCGTGCTGTTATATAAATTTGCATACAGTTAGTTTTCTTTTACTCCACTTGTGACTGTTTTTAATGCGTGAGATTTTTTCACCACTCACTGCATTGCGAGTTTTATTCACTAGTAATTTACCTTTTTCATCGTACTCTGAATGCATATCTACATGCATGAATGTACATATGTGCATACGAGTAGATACGTAAAAAATGTCTGTGTATATGATTTTTTACTTATCCCCGCAATAATTCTCAACGTAATATCTGTTGTTGCTGCTGTTTCTGACCTGGGCCATGTTTCTGTGGCATTCCTCACATTGCACCAATGCAACCAGATTCTCGTCTGTTTTTGCTGCTTATTTATTATCATATTGTGGAATTTTCATTATCTCAAATTATTAACGTATTAACGTTTTGCATTTAATGTTGGAAAGAAATAACTGGAAAAAGAAATTTAAAATTATTTTACGTCATTTGAAGTTTTTATTTCCGATAATCAGTTTTATAACAACCGAGTAAGGAAGGCTTAATTCGTCCGGACCGAACTTTTTTTTACTACGATATACATACGTTGTGGAATTCACTAAAATATTTTAATGTTAATTGTTATCTCTCCTTAACGATTTCGCTATTCGGTAACCTGTTTCATAACAAAAATCGATAAAACAAATCAGCTTTTTTGTTAACCAATCGTCGATTATCTCAAACTAGACGACAACACTTTTGGTGTGGTTAACTCAAACGAGAAAATAACAATTAGCTATTTTAATTAAAAAGGTGAAATTACAGGTATATTGTGAAAAAGTTATTATTACTCGGTTCAAGATTTAGCGCGTGCAGAGGAGGTAGTGAGCCCTCAAATAGAGGATTGACGATCGCTTTGAAATCTGGACCATCTTTCCATTTGGCTGCAGAGGAGTTTAAAAAACTTTTCCAGTGAACTCCAGGCTTGGCTGAGAATCTAATTTCCCAGCTCGATAGTCAACTTAGGCGTAAATCTTGTAATCTTTAAGCTTATTCGATTCTAAATTCCGCTTTTATAATACATTACTAGGTTCTAGCTGCATTGCCATTTTTAGCAACTGGATGTCCGCAGACGAGCAATGGGAAACATCCATGAGCCAGTGGTGCATTAACCGTAGTATACATTATATAACAGATGCAATCAAGCGTTCCATTTTTTACGCAAAAATGTGACTTTCTATGATCTATGTTAAATGGAGCGGCAAGCTGCAAAGAAATTTTTGATTGAGTTGCTAGGCATGCTAGGGCATGGCTTTTTTAGGTGCTGTCGATGCCATTCTAAAGCAATATATAAAAAGTATTAAGTAAATCGTTAGTGCAAACGGCGAATATTGTAGGCAAAAAAGACAATTGCCAAATCTTTTAAAGTTAGTGAATTGCATTACTGAGTACTTCTTAGTAAAACTTAATTTAGCTTGGCTGTTAATTTTTGGAATCAAACAAACTGATAGACAGTAGAAGTTATGGCTTGTAACATTAGATGGACGGACGAACAGAAGTTCAGCTTTAACATAAAAAAGGAGGCATAGCTTTTGTGTGATGTCTACCAAGTTTCCACAAGTTTTCTTAGGTTGTTATTGCAGTATGGCACCGCCTATTTTATTCAGTTTTACTTGCTTCATATTTCTTTTCTTTGGTCAATCATTTGCACCAATTCTAAGCAGATTTGTACAATTATAACAGAGTTTTGTTATTTTTTGAAAACTAATGTAAAATGGGAGGTGAGATATTACCCGATTTCGGTCCAATCTACCTTGGACAAAGTATAACAAGCATACCTAGTTTTCTTGAAGTACATATAAGTACATATATAATATGTGTAAAAGGTGCTTAGATTGGAGGTACTTTTTCCGATAGGTTTGTTTTGACAGATCACACATGGCCACTGTCAAACTAATATTAAAACTTTTTCCATATTCATTGGCATTTCATTATGGAAAGACGCACGTCTCAACAACGTTTACAAATCCTACGATTGCATTACGAAAATCGACGCTTTGTGAAAAGTGTTCATCGCGCGCTCAAACCACTTATGGAGTTCAGCGATAAGGTCCATTTTTGACTTAATGGCTACGTCAATAAGCAAAATTGCCATATTTGGGCTGAAGAGCAACCCGAAAGCGTTCAAGAAAAGCCATGGGCCATTAGGCCGTTGGTGCGGAAGTATCGGCCCCTATTTTTTGAACGACGGTCTAGCGCCAATGTAACAGTGAGATCGAACGCTACCGCGGTATGATAAACGCTTCTGGATGCCGGAAATTGAAGAGCGTGATCTCCACAATAGTTAGTTCCTACAAGACGGCGCTACTTGCCATTCAGCCTGTGAAACAATGGTGAACAATTTATCTCTCGTCTCAGACCAGTGTATTAGCCATCAAGATCGTGCGATATCAAACCTTTTTTTGTTTTTTTATTTTTTTTGTGGAGGAGGAAAGCTACGAATGCTTATAGCCACATTGTGGCGGTCTGTTGGGACTTTAACCCGAACTAAGATCCCCTCTTATCCGGAACCTTGCCGGTAAGTAATACGTTGGTAAGCCGTTATGGAGTGTGTTGACTTAAATCAGTCAGTCTCTGTTGGTACGAGAATCTGTCCGGTGTTCATCTTTAAACGACTCTTCAGCATTTCTATCATCCTGGAGATCAAGTTGTAGATGGCGTAGGCCCGCCTTTCGGACCCATTCTTCATCACGCAGCGTTTTCATTATACGCGCTGCTACACCATTTAATGGCCTTCATTTTGCAGGCTTATCGCACATTTGCATCGTGAAGTTTACCTTTGTTGGATGCTCACCAAAAACCCTGCAAAGGTTTTCTTTTTCGGTGTCGAAACGCTGGCACCGGAATAGCACATGCCTTGCATTCTCTGGTTTATCAGGGCAGACCGGGCAAAAGGGTCATTTTCCAGGTACTCTTTAAAACAACCGTGACCGCTTAGCAGTTGCGTCACGTAGAAGTCAACTTCCCCGTTCTTCCTTCGATACCCTTTCGCTATGTCTGGTATCAGCTTGTGCGTCGAATGACCATTTTTTGAAAGGACCCACCGTTGTTGCCACTCTCTGATGGTTCGCTGTTTCTCTTCTTCTTTAATCACACCGACCGGTGTTTCTCGCGTTAGATTATACAGCACTGCAGCTCTTAGATCGAGAGATCTATAGGGATTTTCCTCGATATGACTGCTATGGCATCGTCTGAAACAGTGCGATAAGCGCTCGCCACTCTAAGCGAGATGGTTCTTATTTCTCTCATACGTGATTTTTTCGCATTTGCCCAGATTGGCGCTGCGTATGTTATCTCGGATGTGGTGCCAATTGAAAGCAGCTGTCGTTCTTCTTACCGAGCTCCTCCCGTCTTAGGCATGAGTCTTGAAAGCGCACTATGTACTACCTTTGTTTTTTTGCTGACTGCTTCACAATGATCCTTGAACGTTATTCTTAAGTCAATGATGACTCCCAGGTACTTCAAGTACGGTTGAGACCTTATGGAATGCTCGCCAATCGTGACCAAAATCTCTTCACATACTCTCCTTTTGCTTAGCAATACTACTTCTGTCTTCTGCGCTGCAAGTTTCAGTTTTGCTGCTATCAACCATTTTCGTATACGCGAAATTGCATCATTGCATATGGTCGTCAGTAGCTGGAAGTGTTTATCTACTACCACCAGCGCGATATCATCAGCGTACCCAATAAGTGTTGCTCCTGCGGAAGGGCCATTTTAAGCACGCGTCGTACATTGCGTTCCATAGCGTTGGACCAAGCACATAGCTTTGTGGCACACCATCGGTCTCCTTATATTGTCTAACGCCAGCCTCCGTGTCGTAGAGCAACAGCTTATTGTTGAAATAGTCGTCAATAATGCGCTGTAAGTACTCCGGAACTTTAAATCCTGCGAGCGTGCCTATTATCTGGCTCCAGCTCGCAGAGTTGCATGCATTTTTTAAGTCTAGTGTTACCATCGTACAGTAGTTGCCAGATCTCCAGCTCCTCCATCTTGTAGCTTCTTGTGCAATACTCAATACCGTCACAAATATCACACCTTTGGACTTATATTTGTGGGAGTATGTAAAATCTAATGCTTTGTGGATAAACCAGCATCAATTGAGGTATTGAAGGCCAACATTACTAAAGTTAATCACTAGATACCGATTGAAATCCTCCAGCGAGTCATTCAAAATCGGTGTACGGGGTAACCGAGTTAGGGCGCAGTCGCAGCAACATTTGAAAAACATTATCTTGAAAAAATAAATGTCATTAATGGTTCTGCACAAAAATGATAAAGATTGCACAATCAATTTTAGTTTTTGTTATTTTATGTATAAATTGATCATCCTTTAATTTAATTGCTCCTCGTGCCATTCACAGAGGGACGGGCACACGGATAGACATGGCTATTTAAATCTACTCATCTCGTCATTCTGGGCCTATTAGCATAAACACATATATGTATAAGTATATATTATATTTTCTCGATACATTTATGCTGTTACATACAACCGTTATGTGAACAAAATTATAATACCTGTGTGCACGAATGCGCGTGGATATAACATTTCAAGGCATTTTGACATTAAAAATTAAAGCAAAATGGTGAAATATTCAAAAATTGCGACAAAGCACCTTTATCTATTCATTTACAGCATTGCTGCAGGTATAATCAAAAACGTAAATTAAAAACATATCACCTGCCTGGCACTTCTATCAGGTGTTTGGCCAAGCTCCTCCTCCTATTTTTGGGGTGCGTCTTGATTTCGCTTCACAAATGGAGGGACCTACGGTTTCAAGCCGACTTCGAACGGCAAAATTTTTATGAGAAGCTTTTTCATGGCAGAAATACGATTTGGCGATTTGCCATGGCTTGCTGAGCGGCGACTGCTACTATAAAAACCTTTTTCTTAATTTTTGGTTGCACCGAGATTCGAACTTACGTTCTCTCTGAATTTCGAATGGCAGTCACGCAGCAACCTATTCGGCTACGGCGGCGGCTTGCCAATTATGAAAAGTTGAATTCGAAAATATATAAGTATATTTGTGTGCATACATAAATATTTACATTTCTGAATTCTAAATTTGTGAAAGTTTTTAAAAATCTTATTAAAATATTGCAAATCTCTAGTGTTTTCGTTGCAATTTTAAAGAAGATCTAACTGACTTGTCTGCATCTATGCCGAACCAAATTATTTTGGTGGAAAACAGCAACTTCTTGGATGAAATACTTTAATGTAGTAAATACCAGAAATATTTAGAATTATAAGCAGCGAAAATATTCGTGCCGCAACTCGATTACATACATAAGTAAGTTGAGCTGATGGCCTCTGCAGCCAATGCTCAAACATAATTTTAGTACTGGTATTCATACCAGTCACTAAATAATAATAATAATTAATAATAATAAAAAAAAACATACATAAGTAAGTTAATGTATACTGGAATGTTATGACTCAATGAATAGCCGCTTCCGTCTCCGATAAATGATAATGCAATCTCCCCGCATACTTTCATGCCCCACTAATCAATTGTTCACAATGCTTCGTGCTTGCACAGGGTGATCTATCAAGCGCTTGGAACTTAATTCAGCTGTAAATAAAATATGCTTAAATATTGGTCAGTACATTTGTTTTAATAAAATAAATAAACCTTGTCGCTTGACCGGAAAATGATACGCACTCACTGTTAGATTTGTTATACCAACAGAAGTACTAAAAGTTTTTCTTTGGAATACTTTGGTGGGAAAACATTTTTTCAAGATATTTAGGAATTTGAGGTTATACACTTTTTTAGTGCTTTCTTTTTAAATTAAGTTGTGTGTTGAAGTGAAGCAATAATATTAAAATTTGGCAAACTATATAGATTCTGTTGAAAGTCGAATATTTGAAAATTAAAATGCGCCTTATACTTCCAGTGGCCGTGGTACTTGCCATATACAGCATAAATTCTTCATAAATTTGAAAAACTAACAAATTGTGCCTTATACTCGTACATATGGCATGAACTTTTAATCAAATAGGTTGACTAATATGTGTAAGTATGATACCCCTACGAGTATATGCATACCATTATGGGCGTGGCCTTGCACTTGCTATGGGTATTAAAGTCTAAAAATTTGTGGAAACATAGCGCATTTATAAAAAGGGAATTATTTAGACAATATATCAAAGGTACTACTATGTAGTAAATTTAGAGCTGACAGAAGCAGATAATGAAACTTTACTTCGGGTTTTCTACAGCTTGAAATTCTTGCATCTGATGTGACAAGAAATGGGCTAATCCCTCGTCTTATGAATCAAGCGCCGATTGTGTGAGCCACTTTCGATAAAAGCTTTTATCGCGCATAAAAACAATGTCGTATTTGATATGAGCTTTTCACTGTTGTCCAGAAGGCAAAGGGTTAAAAACATCGTTATTCGTTTTCTTACTGCTAGATTTTCGTGAAATTTGCATTTTCGTCTTCGAGACTAGTACCCCATTCACTTGTTTTTGCTTCAAAAATATCAGATTTTACCAAGAAGCTTTAACACTTTTAGTCTTTCGTAATTTAGTACATCTCCACAAAGTTTTTAAAAATAAGTTCAATAAACTGTTTTAATATCATACTTTCCAAACGTAATATTTATCATCACAAAGGTGAGCAATGTGTTAATCGATGACAGATCTAACGAAATGAAGTCGCTTATCTCCCTAGTTTCCCCACGCGCGTAGTGATTGTCGATGAATTGGCCAACCGTAGATCAGCGGATACCCACAAAGGCCAGAACCAATAATCGGCATCAGTTCCGTAGGAATCATGAATTGGATCAGCCGTCATGTATGCAATTTCCATAAAGAGCGATGGTCCGGTCTAGAACGCTGCAGAACTGCAAAGTGTCTTGTGACAAATCCGAAGAGAAAACTGTCAAACTTTCTACTTAATACTTGGAAGGAAAGACGATCGGTTGATGGTCGGTATTATTACAGAACACAACCCATGGGTCAGCATATGACCACCATTGGAATCATTGAGGACTAAATGTGCCTGTCTTGCTTGGAGGAGGCGAATAGCATTGAGCACTTTCTCTGTGAGTGTCCTGCGCTTGCTAGAGCAAGGCTACGAGTTTTGGGTTCCGATGTCGGGAGAATGAGTAATATTCGTTCTCTAAAACTGGACTGCTTTCTGAATCCTGAATCTTTGAATATATTTACATATATAAAACCATCATAAGACCTACACTCACTATACTAATTTGTCTCAAAAGAAAGAGTCTCAGAAAGATATATCTCCCTGTTGACGTAAAGATGATGTTTAGATGTCAGATGTTGACAAAGATGTCAGATAATCTTATCAGATATGCAAATGAATGAAAATACATACGTTAAAGCTGAAGTAATTCAATGGTACGATCACATACTGCGAACGAGCAACGATAGAACTGTCATAAAACAAGGCATATGCACTATGGGCATATCTGAAACAATGGTTCACCCCGAGCTGAGACGCTATATTGATGACGAATCGAAATATTTATTTTATCATAAATATTTATCACTACGAGTATAATAAAGGGTTTTCCAATCAGATGTGTTATTTTGATATTCAAAGAAAAATGCTATTTTTTAATATAAATGCTCGGATGTTTATTTCATTATAAAGAGGAAGGTATGCCGTTAATAGTGGAGGCGACCACGCTTACAGGATCATATCCTTTTCAGCCTGGCGAAATTCATCTTTGAGGTCTTCGATCGACCCTGGGCTGTTGGCGTTGACCTTCTCTTTCACGTGGCCCCAAAGAAAAAAGTCACAAGGTGTTAAATCACAAGATCTCGGTGGCCAATTGTGATCACCTTTCGAGAGATAACAGGGTGCGGAAACTCTTCCCGTAAAAGATCAATGTTTTCGTTGCTTGTGTGGCACGTAGCGCCGTTGTCCAGATCAATACCATCCAATTCCGGCCACAAAAATTTTTAATCATCTCTCGATATCGCAACCGAATTCGAAATAACACCTGTTATTTGAAAACCCTTTAGCTTGACATTAAAAAAAGGATGGGAAGCTACCTACAACAAAGGGGAGCTCACCTAACAAGGGCACTAAACGCTCTTTATTATTTTCAAATGTAGCAAAACGTAGCAAGATTATTTTTTGATAATATGTGTTCTCAGTATTTGTAACAAGGATTAGTTCGCAACTATAAGCCTACATTTGAGTGTATATACTCAAAACACCTCATTAAAAAAAAAAAAAAAATGTTTAAGTTGTTGCTTTATCGAGACCACTTTCAAAATAACTAAAGGTAAGATCCCACTGTAAATTTGATATATAATATAAACTGTGACAGACAAATTTGCTTACAAAATTCAGTAAAAAATTGTACAGAAACAGTTGATTCACTTATGTTGCAAAAATATACATTTTTAATACGGTATTAAAACTTTTGATATAGTTTCAAATTTGATTTTGGATTCAGCATTTGACCCCATGGTGTGTGACATGTGAATTTTCCGTCTCTCACATGCAACAATCTTGTTTTGGTGAAATATCCCCTTCTAACACATCACTGATATTATTTTACCATGTCTAAGTCAAAAAAATTAATCGTTCGAACGCTAGATGGATTACCCTGTGCATGTATGTATTTATTATAAATACATATGTATGTATTTGTAAATTTTCTGGTATGTATATTTAATGTGGTAATTTACTAAAGAATCCCACCTGCGAATGCGTCTAAGAAATCCGTATCGTGACAACGGCATTGACGTTATGACTGGCTTATCGCGCTAATATTATATGAATGGTGGGTGGGTGCAGTGTCAAAACTGGCTTTTGTTGTTTTTGTTGTAGCACCGAGACACACTTTCAAATCCGTTAAGTGCGCAAAGACTCGAAATAAACAGGTTTGCTTTTAACTAAGTGAACAGCTGTGCTTGAATAAATAGATGCAAGGGTGGTCTTACAAGTAAAACATAAGTACGTATATAACGGGTGATTTTTTAGCTATTATCTTTTTAAACAGCTGACGCACGTTTCGTGTTTTGTTTCACTGTCAAACATCTTCAGTTTGGTCTATAATTTAACCATGAATCGTCTTACAAACGAAAAACGCTTGCAAATCATTGCATTTTATTATAAAAATGCGTGTTCTGTTAAGAAAGTTTATCGCGCGCTTCTTCCATTTTATGGTCAGTTTAATCGACCCACTGAAGCGGCTATTCGAGCTATTGTGACTAAATTTAGAACCAAATTTACATTATTGGACATCAAACCAAAAAACTCGCTTACGTAGAGTGTGAACTGAAGAAAATATCGCAGCTGTATCAGCTGTAGCCAGTGTTAATGATGACCATCAATTATTGATTCGTCGCCGTTCGCAACAATTGGGCCTCTGTTACTCAACAACGTGGAAAATTTTGCGAAAGGATTTAGGTGTGAAGCCTTTCAAAATACAGCTGGTGCAAGAATTGAAGCCGAACGACCTACCCCAGCACAGAATTTTTGGTGAATGGGCTCTTGGAAAGTTGGCCTAAGATCCACTTTTTTATCGAAAAATTGTGTTCAGCGACGAATCTCATTTTTGGATGAATGGGCACGTAAGCAGAATTGTCGATTTTGGAGTGAAATCAGCCAGAAGAATTGCAAGAGCTACCAATGTATCCAGGAAAGGTCACAGTTTGGTGCGGTTTATGGGCTGGAGTTATCAGCGGTCCGTACTTCTTCAAAGATGCTGCGAATCGTAACGTAACTGTGAATGGTGAGCGCTTCCGTGAAATGATATCGAACTTTTTTTTGCTTAAAATGCAAAAGCTTGACTTGCATGACATGTGGTTTCAGCAAGACAGTGCCACATGCCACACCACAGCGTAACAATGGACTTGTTGAGAGGCGAGTTCGGTGAACATTTTATTTCACGTTCGAGATCTGTCAATGGAAACCCAGATCGTGCGATATAACGCCTTTAGATTATTTTTTGTGGGGCTATGTTAAAGCGCATGTCTATTTAGACAAGCCTGCTTCAATTAACGCATTGGAAGACAACATTAAAGCATTTATATGTGAAATACCGGCCGAAACATTGGAAAGAGTATGCCAAAATTGGACTAAGTGATGGACCATTTGAGGCGCAGTCGCGGTCAACATTTGCATGAAATAATCTTCAAACATTAAATTATATGGACTGTACTATCGATTTTAATGAAAATTTCATGCATTTTTTCTGAATTTTACGAGTGTTTTTTTGAAAAACTTTCTTATAGCTCTTAAAAAGTCATCCTTTATATTTGAGTATATGTATATCCGGAAAACTGCAAGTGAATATGAAATTAAATATACATTTGAATTTATAAACAAAAATTATTATTTCATAGGTAATAATTTTTGAACAGGAAAAAAACTTAGTAATTTTAGTTATTGTGGCCGCTGTAGCCGAATGGGTTGGTGCGTGACTACCATTCGGAATTCACAGAGAGAACGGTGGTTCGAATTTCGGTGAAACATCAAAATTAATAAAAACATTTTTCTAATAGCGGTTGCCCCTCGGCCGGCAACGACCTCCGAGTGTATTTCTGCCATGAAAAATCTCCTCAGAAAAATATCTGCCGTTCGGAGTCGGCTTGAAACTGTAGGTCTTTCCATTTGTGGAACAAGATCAAGACGCACGCCACAAATAGGAGGAGTAGCTCGGCCAAATACCCAAAAAGAAGGGTGTACGCGCAAATTATATAGGTATATCTTGATCTTGTTCCACAAATGGAGGGGCCTGAAGTTTTAAGCCAACACCGAGGGACGACCACTGTTAGAAAAGGCTTTTTCCCAAAATTAAGAATTCACCGAGCTTCAAACTTACAGAATTCCGAATGGTAGTCACGTATCAACCCATTGATAGTATTTAGTATTTAGTATTTAGTATTTAGTATTTAGTATTTAGTATTTAGTATTTAGTATTTAGTATTTAGTATTTAGTATTTAGTATTTAGTATTTAGTATTTAGTATTTAGTATTTAGTATTTAGTATTTAGTATTTAGTATTTAGTATTTAGTATTTAGTATTTAGTATTTAGTATTTAGTATTTAGTATTTAGTATTTAGTATTTAGTATTTAGTATAGTATATGTATATATTGTTTATTTAATTTCATATACAAGTTTATGACAATCTCATTTCCGTTTTATGAAGACTATCCGGTGAGTCCAATTTTGCTCAACTCTTTCCAGTATCCATACTCCTCAGTATCCATACTCCTCGACTGAATTTTGTCCTAAGAGTTGCGATTTCTAGCTTGCTTATCAGTATAGCAGGTATCTACTCAAAAATTAGTAGAGGGTTTTCGATAAGGACCCCATTTTTGTAGAGCCCAAGCGGAAACATTTGGCACATCAAATAATCAAGTGGCTTCATTTCTCGAGTTAATTTGGTTTTGTAAGGGTGTGTAAAGAGTCTCGTTTAAGTGTGATTACATTTATTGACACGAATTTTTCGATTATAGCGTAGTCTAACACTTTTTGATAATTCTAAATGCTGCTCGTTCATGAATTCCCCAATGATAAAAATGTAAGTCTTGCACTAGGTTTTGACTGTGTGAGATCATAAAAAACCGAGGAGCGGGTTTAAATTTAAATATTTAACTGAGATGCTTAATTTCTGAGTATCAATAGTTGTTTCTTGCGGTGTAGGGTAAGTTGGATTACCTCGCTGGAACTATTTAGCAATTACAAGATCAATAATTGATGTGTAAAAGCAAATAGTTTGAAACCTCCACCCTCAGTTTTAAAAAAAGTATACACCACATGGCTCTGACATAAAACCTAATTTAACAGCAAATTTTTTGGAATGTAAGAGTTCTCTGGAATCCCATTTCAAATAGGGCAATTCTGTCAATAATGATAAAGGCAGAGACCGAGTTATTGAGAACGGCTTACTTTTATGGTAGTGATGTCTTCTTCGGTGCAGGGTATGCCTTCTTATGAGTTAAATATTATACATAAAGTGGATTTACTTGCCAGATTGCGGACAAAGTGCGTTGAAAGTATGGCACACAGAACGCCCCATTCGAGGGGAAAATATCATGATTTATAAAATCTTTCCGGGATTGAATCGTTGGAATACAATTAGCACTTCCGCATCTTTTTGTTCCTCGCTACCAACAAGTTATACAGGTTATTCCCTCACGACAATATCCAGTGTGTGCGGTTGAGAAACCCTTACGTCTATACCAGCCAGCTCATCGAGGTTTTCAAATAGCGGTTTGCCGAGGGGTTACATCCTCGCCTTCCATTTAACTTCTCTCCAATCTCACGCAAAGTCCCATGACGATCCAATTCGATTAAAGTCTTGATAACGTCTTCAACGACATCACTTGGCCGACCTGACCATGGCTCATCTTTAAGTAAAAAATCTCCAGAACGGAATTTGATAAACCAATTTCGACACTGCCTTTCTTTTAAGGCTTTATCACCGTACAAATCACGCAACTTTTTAGCAACCTTCTCTGCGCACAATCCATTCTTAAACCAGCTATGTAGACTGTAGTGTCGAAGTTATATAGTGAAAGTCTCTTGCTCTATTCCTCCCGAGATGGAAAAAATGGCAAAATTCCTATTGAATGTCAGTGCTGTCGCAATAATAGACTGCCCTGATCATAAGTTTTTTCCCTCCAGTGAACTGCTTCAAGTGACCTAATGCACTCATGGTTGCCATCTTCTTGATATGCAGATCTATCGAAATAATAAGTGTCAGTGAATTGAGCGCCTCCCTAGGACATGATCTAATTGCACCGACCGTTATTGCACAAGCTGATCTTTGAATTCAGGCAAGCTGGATGGTAACCTGTACAACCTTAAAAAAAGTCATTCACAGAACCACGCCTTGCCAAACTTATGACTTTTCGAAATATTTCTGCGCCTCAACTCTTTAGCAAGCCTGCAAATGTATGTACGTAAGCACATTCCTATACGTGTGCATACCTCAACGTTTGTATGTTCTTTGGTCAGTCGCGGATGGGCTTGCAGGTTGCGCCGTTAGCATTCCGCGTTCGTACGGGCCGAAGTACGCCTGGAGTTAGGTGCTACCATGTTCCGGTGAGTGGGTATGTATGTATGTGAAACGCTTTTGCATAGTAAGTAAGAAATATGTCATACACATGTATAAGCAGGTGTGTACGGTTGCCGACACAGCGCACATTGAACCTACCAATCGATCAGCTGGCCACCGATGCAAGTTGGATGAGTTATGGTTGCGCCGGGTGTCGAAGTTTTGCACGTCGCATACGATTATCAATATTATATTATGATTGCAACTGAGCAGTGACCAATAGCAACAGTAACAATCGTTGTGTGTATAGAGCTCTCACACAATTAGTACGACCAGAACATCAACGGTATTCGTTCTAATGGCTGTGTCAGCAGCAGCTAAGCAGCAGTAGCCACAGCAAAGGCGAAGTCAGTTTCAATGACTTTTAGACTCTGACGCTTGAAGTTTCTGCGGTGATTGCGGTATATTGTTTTGTGTTGGTGTTATTTTTGCTCGTTGTTATTAGCGGATGGCTAATAGAACGAGCATTTTTTACTCTAGTTTATTTAGTAGATTCTTTAGCGAGACTATCAAAAACAGCAGGCTAACATACTTGTACTATGGTCATTGTGCTGCTGCTTGTGTATGTCTAGGGCCGCTTACATCAGGTAGTCAACTGTTAGTGGCAAACGCCACATCTCTAAGTGTGGGGCAAAGACGTGTTTCTGCTAAATTTTTCCAGTTACTATTTTTAGCTATTTACGAATTAGCAGCTCAACTCAGCAACGACATTCAGCAGCACACCGTGGCCGCGTCAGTGCTGCTGCCTAACAGTGCATTATTATTTACGCTCAGCTGATTACGAGCATAAGTGAGATATGTTTGTATACATGTAGAAGCATTGGCGCTTACGTTAGCATTCCATTCAAAGAGTTCCAGGCGTAATGGCTTTCAGCGCTTCATACAGCTGACCTAACTTATGCTGCAATACAGCGCTGAATACCATAGCGCCTGGAACGTTTGGTATGGAGCTCCAGCTGTAGGCAGAAGACAGTTTACCGTTGTGGAAGCTTTAAATATTAACAACTAAGCAGATAATTGAGGTAATAATTACATGCATATGCTCATAAGTAAGTGTGAATGGTCGAGTATGTGATCCAGATACATGGTTGGATATTGGTGGGGGAAGACGGAGACATGCCGTTTGGTATTTGGTCTAATTGAGTGATGTATGCCGGTATGCTATTATTAAATGAATTCATCTTTCAGAGGATGCATCGTCTTCTCAACGATCACCTACGGATTTTCCGACCCATAGACGCGGCATTTTTTCTTGCTGGCATAATCGTCGAGGTGAAGTAAATACGCATTGTTTCGATGTGAAGATGAAGGTCAATGAATTTAAGAGTACCGCCCTGCTTTGGCTGAGCCAACATACAAGGAACAAACTTTTATAAGCACTTTTTGAAACGAGCGAGAAGTCTCCGCAGCCGAGAAGGTTTGCAGGCCAATAACAGTAGCCCATTCAAGGTTCGATGAAGAATAAAACAGCAAATTGTGTACCATCGATAGGCAATGGAAAACACATACACATAAGCCACATTTGTCCACCTGCCCGTCTGTTAATTAACTTTCCATCACCTTGTACGCAAACTTTTCTGAAGTATAATAAATTTAGGTTTTTTGTCTTCATAAATAAGAATAAAATAAAATAAAATAAAATAAAGCAAAATAAAATAAAATGAAATAAAATAAAATAAAATAAAATTGTAAAGATCAGCTTATTATAGACAACGTAATCACAGGAGTAGCTCTGAGAAGAAGGCGGAATTTCGCGTTTATTGACTTGGGGCCGCATAATGAGCAAGTGGAATACAAAACTGGTTATAAATGGAACAGTTTCAAAACAGATTTCGATCAAAGGTGGTATGTTCCAAGGGGATGCCTTAAGCCCCTATGGTTCTGCATTGGTCTCAATCCACTTAGCAGGCTTCTCACACTTAAACAAAATGGCTTTATACTCAAAACGGAAGTAAGAGAGCACACGTTCAACCATCTTCTGTTTGTTGACGACTTGAAACTGTACGCAAACTAAAAGCATAAGCTGATAGATGCCACTAAAGCCTTTAGCGATGACGTGGGAATGGACTTTGGAACAGATAAGTGCAAAATAATACACTTGATTGGAGTTCAGCTTGATGAATCCGAAGAAAACTACGCAGTAGATCAAAATATTATTATAGACAACTTGTACAGCAGCGAATCTTATAAATATTTAGGATTCCTGCAACTTAAAGGAATCAATCACACGCTTGTAAAGCAAAACCTCATTAACAAATTTGAGGCACGACTGAAAGCTGTATTAAAAACTAGTCTAAACAGTGGAATAAATGCAAAGCAATTAATACCTGGGCCATACCTCTTTTGACATACTCCTTTGGAGTAATAAAATGGTCTCAGACAGATATCCTTCGGATTGAAACGCTGATACGCACCACTTTTAGCCTCAAAGCGCTGTGGAAAGAATATCGCTTCCTCGAAACGTTGGTGGGAGAGGAATCATTAATGTAGCGCGTCTACACTTTTCGCAAACTTTGAAGTTACGTATATATTTTCTAAGCAGCGAGTCCCATCTATTTAAAGCTATCGCTATGGCAGATAATGGCTTTACCCCGCTAAGTCTGATGGAGCAGGATTTCCCAGTACCTGAGGGGGTTAAATCCCCAGCAGAAATGATCGCAGCATGGAAGGCAAAAACAATACACGGTGCCAGTCCCCATGATCTCGAAATGGAATGAATAGACGCACAATCATCCAATTTATGGTTGAAAAGAGGAAAGCTATTTTCTGAAACAGAAGGTTTCGCAATCGCTATCCAAGACCGAGTTATCCCAACAAGGAATTTCCGAAGGTCGATACATGGCGAGGCAATAGAAGATAGGTGCCGAAGGTGCGGCATTTACGGTGAAACAATCGACCATGTAATTGCTGGATGTAGCGTACTTGCCCCCCGTGAATATGTGATGAGACATAACAATATAGCAAAGATCCTCCGCCAACATCTTGCGATAAAACACGGTCTCTTACAAGCAGAAGTCTTGTATTTTAAATATGAACCAAAGGCAATATTGGAAAATGCAAATTTTAAACTGTACTGGGACTGATTTATTTCTACAGATCAAACCGCAGCTGCCAACAAACCTGACATCATCTTGTTCGACAAGATAAATAAAACAATCGAAGAAATCGATATAGCGGCGGCCCTTAATCGCAACATCCAAAGCACATACTCCACCAAAGTATCGAAGTATGCAGCTTTGGCCATAGAACTGAAACGAATGTACAAAGCGAGGGAAGTGAATATAATTCCAATAATTATATCGTCCACTGGATTAGTGCCTAAGCATTTAATAAAAAACTTGAAGAAGTATGACTGCCAACACCTTTTAGAAGACATGCAGAAGTCGACCATACTGGACACGTGTGCAATTGTTCGTAAATTTGTAAATATTTAAGCAATAGCAATCGCATGTGCGTAGAACTTGGACTACTCTCCACCAGAGCACCATCTCTTGAAAATTTTATCCGAGATGTGTAACCTCCGGCAATAGACGAGATGGATTAAACTCAAATAAAATAAAATAAATAATACAAAAGACGTCTAGAAAGGAAGTGCCAACCTCGAACTATTCTATTCTAAAATACTTGTTTTTAATAATTATTCTAATTAGCTCTAATGGAATTCTATTTGTAAGCAATTTTTTTCTAGTGTTTTGCCAGTGTGCAAAAATTTTTCAAGTTAAGTTAGTTAATTGAGTTAACTGTGAATTTCGAGCTTTTCTGTTTTGCTCACTTTTCCTTTTTTAATTTATTTGACTTACCTCTAACCATTTTTAAGCTATATTTTTGCATTTTTTTCTTGTTTTTTTCTCATACTCAAATTATAACGAGTAGTATAATTTGGGGCAAATAACTACAAACGTGTGTTTAAGTTAATTAACTTGCTTTGGGGCTTGTTTGGCTAACTGAATCTTGACACCTTCTAAATGCCCATTTAAGTTGGTGAGCATACTAAAATACTAATAGCTTACATTATACAAGGTGGCGAAAACATTTCCCATACAATTTTGTTTTTAAAAAAGTTAAAGAAAGAAGATTTGTTTGTATGCTGCAGCTGTCTACAACCAGTAAACGTAGCAGAGGAAGTACTTAAGGTTCTTTTTCTACCTTTTTTCAATGCTAGCAAGTAGTACTTTTAATATGACCTTTCCCTATAAAATGTCATTTATCAACTCATGCTTTCGTATTACACCCTGTACATACCATTTATCGAATTAGTCAGTCTATGCATCAGTAGTATGCCAGTTAAAGAACAAATTCGTATTGGGTAAATATTATTCTAATTTGAACAAGTAAATACAAATTTATAAATGAACGTTTAAGAATTCTTTATTAAAAATAGGAATATTCCACAAAAGTATTTCTTATACCGAGTGTTTTTTTTAGCTCCATGAGAACTATCGATATTGATAACTGTGGTTTGACAGCTGAGATATGGCAATGACATTTCTGTTCAGTAAGGTTTAAAGTTTAAGTTATCTACCAGTTAATAATAAAAAAATTCATTTCAAAATATATATGCTTCGCATTATCATTCTATGTTTTCAAGCTCTTAAAAAATACCCTTTACTTAAATTTGGTGTTAATAAAATGATAAAAACATAATAACTAAAGATAATAAAAATGGGAAAAATCCCTATGTACGATTTTCAAACCAAAGGATACTTAATATACTTTATTTACATGTGTAGATAAATTTTAAAATAAGTGCATTGGAGTAAAGATGTGAAGAAAGAATTTGGCGGTATTTGAATGCAAAAGCCCAGGAAATCTTTAAAAAAAATAGTCCACCGGTCTTATTTGGAGCTGGTTAGGTTCCTTGCAGCGCTGAGCATCCATTCTATGGAGTAAAGATGTGGCGAAACGCTTCGACGATACCGGCGCTCAATTTCACAATTATATCTACCCACTTTCACGGCATAGAAGCATAAAATGTTGATAAAAAATTAAATTAGAAATTTAATTAAAATATTTGTGATTTCTAATTCATTTGCCCAAAGCCAAGGTGCATGCATTAAAGGTGGTGGCGCTAGACCAACAACAACGTTTTGTACGTTTGATTGTCATGCCAAAGTAGTGCTGACAGCTACATGGACATGGCGAAAGAAAAAACAAATCAGCCACCTTAAATAGATTCGCCTTGGCAAACACGAAATAAAATGAGAGTGTGGCCCATGATGGAATTAAGCAGGTGAAATATCTAATAAGAGCAGTACAAAAGATTTGACACTGCGTTATTGGAAATGTGTACCCCTTAGATTTTCTAAAAGGGCTAATGGGCTGAAATATACAAAATGTTTACCCTTTTTGGCTATTACGTGGGCAAATATTTGGATTTTTTCGTAATCTTAAAATAATAATAAAAATAGTAATAATAGAAGTTAAAAATTATTTTTTGGGATGTTCCCCACAATGGATAATAATTAGGAAAAAATACATAGTTGACTATTTTTAAGTATATGCAATTAATTTTTGTATTCAAATTAAATATGAGCTCTCCAATTTTGTAGATTGCGCGTGTATTGTGTGCTGAAAAACGAACACTAACCCTAAAAAAGGACTTTAAAGATTTCACACTTTATATTTGTTTTTCGATTTTCAAATGTTAAAAGAATTAATTTGCAGAAGCCTTGTCTTAGAATTTCTCATATTAAAAGTAATGTGATATTCTAAAACCATAGATTAATTATGCCAACATAACAAATTGGATTCACACGAAAATTGCGCATGAAGATAATCAGAGCTTTTGCGTATGAAGACCGCTTACGGTAGAAAGCAAACATAGCCTCCACTCTGGATAAAAAGCCCAGCTAAGGGCTTAAAAGACTCTAATGGCCTTAGATAAAAATGAAATATGTTGAAAGCGGCGGTTCTACCAAAATAATTTGTTTGTTTTTATTTGTATAAATTGTATTTTTTAAAATTGTATTTATTTTAAAAGTAATCAAAAGCAACTTCAAATAAGAATTATTAACAGAAGAATACATACACAAATATATTTTTTATATACAGCTTTATGGTCATTTTGCACTCTCAAATTAGAAAATAAAAATAGATTGACTGCAATAGAAATGGAATGAGCTCTTTAAGAAGAACGGACGTGGGCATAGTTGAGCAGTTTTTTTTAAATTTTATGTAACTCGAAAGGGACTTCGAATTGCCTTTAATATTGCTCTCTACATTACGAATATAACTTAGGCACAAAGGTTTCTTGCGCTTGTTGAATATACCTCTACTCATATAAACAGTATTGTCACAAGAGTATACCAAATTATAGGAACTCCAAGCACCAATTCTTTGTTTCTCCATATTTTTAAATGATTACAAGGCTGGGAGACTTAACCAAGACTCAGCTATTATGATTGCTTGATTAAACTATTGCTTACAGATTGTTTGACCAATTGCAGCGTATTTAGCAAACTTGCTTTTATATTAAATTTTGCACAAATAAAACAAAAGTTCCAAGTTCCAATTAAGTTCACAGTCTTGGTCGACCATTTTTTAATTCGATAATTAAGATGTTTACGGTTTTATATTAATAAAGCACGTTTGTTTTATTCTAAAAAAATTTTGTGTTAATTGAAAAGAATTGAAATTTTATGTAAACATTTTTTTTAATGGAAAAAAATTGAAATTTTATCTAAAAAAAAATTTTTTTTCGAAAAAAATTTAAATTTTATCTAAAAAAAAAAATTTTTTTAATTGAAAAAAGTTGAAATTTTTCTTAATTGAAAAATTTAAAATTTTTTATAATTGAATTTTTTTTTAAATAAATTAATAATTAATTAGTTCAAAAAAAATTTTCAATAAAAAAAAAGTATATAATGCATATCAAATGAAAGAGCTTTACAACAACACTAGCTTTAAAATAATTTGTAAATTTTTATTATTTTTGCGTAACATTTTTAGATAATGGATTTATTTTTCCCCAAGTTATATAAGGTTTTTACTTTTTTAGCCAATCTCTTACTTTTATTTATTAAAAATTGGTTTGGTCCAATGCTCAGCCGAGTGCTGTACAGTGCAACAAAATAAAAAGTGATGTTGGTGTGTACGTATGCATATAAATGCGTAATTTCATATTATAATTTTTCTTTTATGCTTCATTATGCTTGCTTGCATAATACATATATGCACATAAGTATGTACATAAGTTCATATATAGACATGAAAAAAATTAATATGTATGCAAATTTGCTGCCCATATTATTTGAAGTGTAAAATGCGACAGCTATTTAAGTGATTATTATATAAAATTATTGAACTACACTGTTTGCATATGACAATTTTTTTGTCAAAGGCTATGCGATGTAATTAATTTTGTTATTCTCATTAAAATTTTATTGGAAAATCACAAAGACACTTCTCACTTCATTAATACTGCTGAACACATACATGCGTGCATTCTTACATATCGCACCCTAAATACAAAAGGGTCACAACTCAAAATGTACTTCTGCTCAAATATGAACAAGACGTTATCAATAAAACGGTCCGCGGATGACATATGGCAAAAATAAATTTTTTGTTTTTTGGTAGGACTGTTATAAGCTTACATGGCAAATTTCAGCGTGATATGTCACATAGTTTGTTTTCTGTGCTACTGTAAACAAGTCAAACTCGAGTGTGGAAAATTTTGAGTTGTGCCCCTTTTGTATTTAGGGTGCGATATGCATGTATGTATGCATGTACTTGTTATGCCAGTATTACTCGGCACTTATTGTTGATATCGGAATTTCGGTATTAATGCCCTACTTTCGGAATATAATTTCCTTAAATTCGGCATATGTTCCATATGCCTTCTGTTTTATATAAACCTATGTTATGATATAGGTAGTGCACCTCCTTTTATTTGTTATGTGCGCCTATAAATGGAGCGACTTACAGCTCCGGCACTCGGAGGTTAGCTATTGAATGCCGAAATGCGACCGCTTTTGTGAAATAACTTTTTCTTTTATTAGGGTCCGGGGAACGAGCCAGCGCACTGCTGATTATTTAATTATTTTATTTATATCCTTCAACACAAACAATTCTTAAATCAAAAACTAATTCGTGGATTTATACTTCTTTTTCTAAGACTAACTAAAAATTCGCGGAATATATTCAGAAAATTCCAAATTCAAGTTTATTCTCCGAAAGTGATATTATCGCTTTCAAAGTACCTCATCAACTACAGCGCACTATGCCAGCGTTTGATACGAATTTTCGGTATAGCCGTACCCATTATAGCCGTTTTAAATTTTTCTATTACTTCCTTTCGGCTGTTAAACCGCGTTCCCGTACTAGCTTTTTGACTCAATAAATATAAAAAGATCGCAGCGATCCATGTCAGGTGATGGCACTGTGCGACAGTTCGTTTTCATGGTGCAAAATCTGCGAGTTGTTTTCCCACGAATCCTTTTCTCATAATGCCCAAATAATAGTGCCTATTAACTAAGTGCGCATTAAAATCCGGAGCTCTTCACTAACTCGCCTGATGTCTGCGTTTGCTTGTCGTAGCCACCTATAAATCCACGTCTCGTCTTCAGTCATGATGCGTTTAATAAATGTTGAGTCGGATTCAGCCTTGGAAATCATGTATTTGTCATTTCACGGCACAAACCCAAACCATTAAATACAATGTCCTAAACGGATCTGTAATCAATGGTCAAGTCCTTCACCAGCTTTGCAGTGGTTAATTTGCGGTTATTGATCAACTTTTCTTTCATTTTATTGATGTTTTCATCAGTTTTCGATGCCGACGGCTTGCCATAGTGGCATGTTTGTCATGCTTGATGGACTCACGATCTCTTCTGAAGCATTTATGACACTTCTAAACGTCTGTTTTCTTTAGAGTATCATAACCGAAACAGTTTCCCTTTCGCCATCCCTTTCGTTGCAAGATGTTAATCTGCGTGGAGTTCACCCGGGGGGTCTTAAACGTCCCATCCAAACAAGTCTAGGTGTTATATATCAGAAAGAAGGTTCTCCCTTTAAAAGAGAAGGTAAGCACCTCACTATGTCCATAATTTTAGTTTATATACATAATTTTGTTGCACCATTTATTGTAATATTGTAACGATTAGGATTTTCTTTCTTAATCCCTACTTAAAACTGTTTATTTGCTTTACTCACATGCAAGAATTCATTTGCATTAAACAAAAAAAACCTGATTGTATTTATGACTTTAGCGAGTGATATATTTATAATGATCAATTCAATTTGTGCGTCAATTCGTTATTATTTTTCAATAATATTTCACATCAACAATTCAAATGAATTGCAATGCAATTTCATTTTCAATACATACATACAATGTAGATACAGTAGTGGACATAAGAAAGCCGACGTTAAAAAATTTCTATTTTTGGCAGTATTCCTATTGGAATTTTCTCATACCAATATTTTTTAAGGGCCCGATTATATTAAAACCTTTCAGGGATTCCTCTTTGTAATGTGATAAAAGTTCTTGATGTCGGCCTACGTTCAATTTTGCCTAGAAATATCTACAAAAAATGTTTGACCGAAAAATAAGTGGCAGAAATGGTAGGAGTGTCATTGAAAATCCTGCATGATTAACTTGGTGGAAGGTTAGGACAAGTTGATTGACCACATCGCTGGAGAAGTAATAGCTTGTCGAATGCTTACACAATTGTTTGAATCTACCTATTGTTACTGGGGATTGTTATGGGAGCCGAAGCTTTGAGTTCATCCTTATGAACCCGAGCCTAAGCACCATCCTAAGAACTGCAATTGCCACAATCGGCTGGATGGATAATGGATACTGTTTTTGGTATTCAGAAAGCATTTTATTGGCCAATATTGCGGGGGAGTATTACGCTGTGGAACTAAAAGGAACTAAAAATATTATATATTAAGTGGAAATTAATGGTAGTCTTGAAGGAAGATATTTGTTGTTGCTGTTGAAGTGAACTCCACTATTTTACCTATTCTAAAAGCCTAGACAAAACGGTTTTAATGGTGTACATAAAAAAATTGTATGAAAGGCCTTAAAATCATATTAAGCTAAAAGGGCGCATACCAGTATGGAAATATAATTTGGCATTTAATTTCGGACCTATTAATTTTCACGTGTCAAGCTTTTTGATTTGGTTTCGTAAAAGAAACTCTTTTAGTGAATTTTCGCGCGCTTCTACTTGAAATGAGCTTCGGCTTCGTTTTGATATATAGTTTAAAAGACCATCATAAGTTTTCAATGAAGTCTTTACGCACAAATGAAGATTGCTGCCATTTCTTCTTAATTTTCTCCTCATGTCTTTAGTAATTTTTTACTTAATTCCGTTTGTGAATAATGTTTCAGAGCTGATTCTCCCCTTCACATTGCTAATTCCTTTTCTCATAACTCTCCAAGTTATATCCTAAAGCATACTTGTGTTTTTTTCTTTATTTCCTAGATAGCAAATCTTACTTTCGGTGGGAATAAAATTTTGTCATTTTTTACTTTTGTCAAATTTTACTACTCTCAGGTTTACAAAGCAAACAAACTTTTTGATTAAAAAGCTTCAAAAGATGCATCTACTGTTAAAACAAACATCGAGACCGCATACTTATAAAGCATGTTTTTTAAGAGCTTGAGAACTTGAAATGATAATACACAACAGATATATTGTTGAAATTTTTTTTTTAATTATAATCTGTTAGATATGTACCTGGGATTTATTTTTTGGATATGATATCCGGCATATGTCCGCCGCGGCTACGAGTTATCAGACCAAATTTTTGACTACTTTTTCCAATAAATTTGAGCTCCATCAGCAAAAATGCGACACAAGCGCTGGCCATTTGGCTTCAATTCTTGCACTTCTTACGTACAATTTTTCACGTATTCGAAAGGCCAAGACCAGAAGTTGAGAACCACGACGAATCGATATTTCGTTACATCGTTCTACGAGCTTTGGGAAGAGAATAATTTTTTTCAAAATAAATTTCCAAAATTTGTCAGATTTTGTCTGACCGTAAACTATTCATGATAATTTTCCAAGCATTACTGAACAGAAATGTCAACACAGTTTGTTATTCTCGGCTGTCAACCCATAGTTATCGATATCGATAGTTCTCTTGCAGCTAAAAAAACCCTTTATAATAGCTAATGAAGTTTATACTGCATTTTTTTTGATGCATTCTTTTAAGCTGACCGAGTTTTTCTGATCGTAACTGTGCATACTATATTTAGGTGCATGCACACTTCCCTACCAAACGATATCACATCAACATTTTGACCAGTCTTGACTATTTTTCTTTTAATGTTTATTAGCTAAATGTAAGTCTGAAATTTTATAAGAATTTTTAAAAAGTTCACATATTTCAAAAGTTTAATCATTTCAGTTTCACGGTTTTTAATGAGAACTTCTATACACATTTTTGGTAAGTTATTGGCATAACTTATTAAATTTTAGTACACTAAAGTGCTACTCTCGTTGCCAAAAAATCCCAATTTTTTGTAACACTATGATAAATGCACGCAATTTAATTTATATGGAAAAAATGTCCAAACCGCCTGGCAAAAAAATTTTTAAAATAACAAAACTAAAAAAAATAGTTATACTTGAACAAAAAAATAAACATTAAAAAAAATAACAAAAAAAAAAATTTCAAAGAAGTGGAGTGCTATCATTTGTCGCGCACTGTGTGTACGTACACAGTTTTATATATGCATTACACATAGCATGCATTTGTACAGAATTTAAAATAAACTTTATACACTTATTTTGCATTCCACGTCGTTGCTTATATCGGTCACTTCACTTTTCTTCTTAAAGAAAATTAATTCTCAGTTTGCATTCATCGTTGATGGAGTTTTTGTTTTCATTTCCATTCCTTGCAACATACATCCAAGTATGTTGTAACCTCTGACTCTCTTTAATTCAATTAAATGCCTTTGTTTGCAGCACTTTCCTACTGCGAACGCAAACTGGCATTAATAAAAGCAAGCGCATAAATTTATTTTTGCTTTTGTTTTTATTTTTGTTTTTGTGTCTAGTGCAGTTAATAACCTTTAGCCACATAAAACAGAAGCACTTACATACGTACTTCCATATATGTTCGTATGTAAGTATATAAGCGCTTTAGGGTGCATCACATGCCATATAAAAAAAAAGGGGTAATGTTTTGCACCGGAACTATAAAAATTATATTTATTATTTATAAGACTTCCGCCAAAATATTTCAAAAAAAAATTCTTAGGATTTTGTATGCGGATCTTTGAAACTTAAACTCTTCTGTCATTTGAAGTGATCTCTTTGAAAAAAAGAGGTTGTCTGAAAAGTCGGTTTACTGACGATAGTTTAACGTGACAACGTCATACGAAAATACTGATGTAATGGTTGCAATTTTCAAAACAAAATTTTAATTTTATTTGTTTGATAGATATTTGGTATGGATATAGAGAAGGAGGTAAATGAAATCGCAATGGAATTGATCAAGTTACATTTACACAAACGTGAAAAATGACATTTATCAAATTCATGAAAGATATGTTCAATTTCGAGATTTGCCTCTTTCAAGACACATTACACTCGAAACACCCCATTTCGTTTCCTACTTTTCCTATCATTTTCCTATTCTCAACAGAGAAATGGTTCATTACCATGCACACAGGAAGAAGGCATATGCAAATACAAATATGTGAATTTATATTGTACATATGCGCATATACATACATATACACATATATGCTCGCTCAAGAAAGACCATTATACCAAGACCAAATGTCGAACGTTGCCGAATGCTCTTTGTGCTCTTTGTCGTTCGTTCCGCGCTCTCGCTTGCAGTTCAAGCAAGGTAACGACGTATGAGCAAGATAACGACGATTGAGCAAGATAACGACGAATGAGCATGGTAACGACGATTGAGCAAGATAACGACACATTTTTTCGTGCGTGCAGCCGGTTAAATCGAATTATAAGACGTTATCACGTTAAAAAAACAAAAACATGTTTTAAAACTAATTTTATGAAAAAAAAATCTATTGTTTTTTCACCAGGCTTTTTTTTATATTTTAAGACTTACGCCAAAATGTTGCAGAAAAATATCTGACCAGAATCTCACTACACTGATTCTTAAAGAGTTCTTAAAAGTTTGTACGCGTATCTTTGAAACTTAAGCTCTTCTATCATTTGAAGGGATGTTTTTGAAAAAAAAAACAAATGTTTTCAAACTAATTTTAATTTAAAAAAAGCAAACAAAAAAAATTGGAGGTATTTTCAAATCTGTTCACTTCACGTAAATCTTAATATTTTTGCAAAAACTTGGACGGAAGTCTTGTAAATAATAAATATAAGTTTATAGGTCCAGTGGAAAAACAGAAATAATTTTCTTTTGGTGAGACACCCTAATGAACATATTTATGAATATGTGCACCTTTTCACATGCATTTGTAAATAACTTCCCAGTGAACGCAACTCAGGTCTGCGTGAATAAAAATATAAAATGTACGGAAAAATAGTTGAAGCAATAACTTTGCAAATAATTTCCCACAACAAATCATAGAAGAGTTGAAATAGTTTAAAGTGCTTTTTTATGTTTTTGTTGCTTCTACATGTCCATTGTTGTATGCACAAATATTCAATGTGAAAACTTAATAAGAAAGTGAAGTTATGTAATTAACATAATGTAAAATGAGGTAGAAGAAAAATATTTTAATTAATTTCATAATAAAATAGGGTCTCATTGCTTGCCATCTTTTGAAGTATGATGCATGTCAACTAATTGGCTAGAATCAACCAGTTCAGATCCCATTTTCCTTAATAATACTGCTTGCGACTCGAATTTGAAGGAAAAAGCATTTGGCACATTTTCAGATTAATGCTTACAAGGGGCAGGAAATCTCTGAAATCGTTTAGGAAAATTGATTTAGCAAAATTGATTGATTCAATCGAGGTTCTCACATATACTTGAAGCAAATTAGTGGTGGATATTTTCGTGCTGAATCCGCACATTTTTGTTGAGTGTCATTAAAGTACACGCTGAATCAGGACTGTTTTCTGTCTTCTTTCGTCATTTCACAACTCATACAAATTGTGCTTCTCTTAATAGCTGTGGTACCCATGGCTTGTGTGAGCCACCTGTTGCAAAAGTAGCAATGCGAATGCAACATTGAATAATGATTGTCACTCTAAAGCCACTTGCTGCCTCTAAAATAATTATCATTGGATGCTAGGCGAAAACAAACCATGTTTGACAGAGATATCTAAGTATTTGTTTGCTTTTTGTTGTCTCAGCATAGCATTTCTCTACTGCCTTCGCTGGAACACGATTAATTTAATCGGTAACCTGAAAACCTTCAATGAATGCTTACGCTACCTCTACAACTAAATAGGAGAATTGCTATTTATATTTTTGACCTTCGATACTTCTAACGTTGTGAGGTGTCATCTGACGCTGCCATTAGAAAGTTTGACATATTTAACAATAAGCGCGCTCAGAACGCTTTGATGTGTGAGCCATATTTGTGCTGCTTACCGACACTTTAAAAATTAATCCCTGTAAAGGAATGTGATGTACAATCAAATGATTTTTGACTTAGATTAACAAGTTAAGAATGTCTCGTTGAACTTAAGTCATTACAGGGAGGGCAAACACTGGCGCCCTGGAAACGCGATTGCACAAAGTGTTTCGAAAATTCGTTCAAGCCAAGCAAAATTCTATTATAAGTAATCATCAGGGAAACTATTTTGAAAAACCATAAAACCGTGTTTTTTTGTTTCCTAGTTAGGCCAGAAATGTAAATAGCAGCCCTCGTATTGCTTTTCTGGGAAAACCTTAACGATATTTTCATTATCCATTGAAATTGTTAATATATTTCTGTAATTTTTCCACTATACAATAATTTCAATCGATGTTTTACTACTTTTCTGCAGCGGCCGAGACAGTCTAGTCTGAATTTTTGAAAAATAAGTTTAAAGTCCAGTATTGACTATTGTATTACATAGTTGGACAAAACTCAACTTTTTTTTATTCATACAGCTAGTAAGAATATATATAATTTTCTTTACTCTTCGCCAGGACACACATAGATTTTCTGTAGCATCCACTGCGTATACTTTATTTCATAGGAGGAAAGTTGAACTATTTTTTCACATTTTTAAAAAACAGCACGAAGAAAGAAGTTGAAAAGTAAAGAATATTTTTGTTGTTAACACTGGATCCTATTCATTTATTTATTTTTTTGCTGTGATATCCATATTTTTATCATAGAGTGATTTTAAATATTTAAATCCATTTATTGGAAATTTAGAGCTTTGTCATTTGAAAGTCCTTAAAAAATTAGTAGTTGTTTTTACCACCAATCAATTTTTTGTTTTGAAAGGTGCCATTAGAGAGCTTTTAAAATGTTGAGAAAAACAGATAAGGAAATTTAAATTGAGCAAGCAATGAGTGGAGTGCAAAGCCCAGTTTGTTGCATAAAGTCTATCTTATGTATATTTCACTCATAAAAATTTAATTTCTTCGATAATAGGTATTTGTTCTGAAATATTTAAATTCTGATCTTCAAATAATTTTAGGAGACTTTAAATAAAATTAGTTAACTGACTTAATAAGGTTTATTTGCCTCGTATCTTCCTCGACTGTCATTCGTTACCATTGCGTAGTCGTAAAGCAAAAAATGTGACATTGTTTTAACATCGAATTATGCTATTCTTATTAAATCAGGTCGTTATATCAGGTGATCTGGGGTGCCAGTCGATGTCGCCACTTTTTGACACTAGACGCCCCGCGAATTTCCGTTACAGAAATTCAATTGTTGCATTCGAAGTGTGGCATGGCGCATCGTCTTGTTGAAACCAGCAACCGTCTAAACCTTTCTCACGCATTTGCGGGCAGACATGAGCCAACATCCATCGATATAGGTTTCCATCGACCGTTCCGTTTTCTCGGTAAAAACATGGCCCAATGATGGTTTTGGCGCAAATGCCGGCCCAAACAGTTATTTTCCGGTCATGCAATGGCGTTTCATGGATCTCGTGTGGATTCTCAGTTCCCCAAACGCGGCAATTTTGTTTATTCACGCTGCCAGAGAGGTTAAAATGTGCCTCGTCAGTCATTAAAATTTGCTTTCAAAAATTGGGATCAGTGTCAACTATTCGAGCGGCTGTTTGGCTCTATTCCAAGCGACGTGAATGGTCTGTCGGCAATATTCTTTGTGTCAATTGCACTTTATACGGAAACAAATTGAAATCGTCCTTTAAAATGCGCCGCATTGTGGTTTCACTGGCGCCAAAATGCTGAGCGCAAGGACGATACGACACTGTTGGCTTCTGGGCAACGCTCTCTCACTGCTTAAATAAGTGCATTGGAACGTCTTGCTCGTTGATGAACGGCATGTTGACGATCTCCTACTGCCCCGAGCTCAAAAGGGTGCCTGTTTGCCGCGATACTTTTTGCGATATGCGCGTTGAGTTAGAACAATAGAACGACAATTTTCGATGTACTCGTATGTTGAAGTCGATCAGTTGGTAAATGACAAAATTATTCAGCGTTTACATACCAACATAAAAGATGGCGCAGTCTGCATACAGAAAATCAGACTTGCATTTAGAGTTTCCATTCACATTCAGTACGTCAAAACTTTCGGAAAAGTGTAGAGTGGATTTTACCTTATGAATTTTATAAGGGAAATTAACATCCGCTGTAGTCGAATGGGATTGTGTGTGACTAACATTCTGTAGAGCCTGGATTCGAAACCCATTGTGGGCATGAAATACAAATTGTACAAAAAGCTGGTGGGCCCCTCCATTTGTGGAAAAATATCAACACACACAATCCAGATTAGAGGAAGAGCTCCTTCAAACACCCAACACAGGATGTTCTTTAGGTACCCCAGCATCAAACACTACCGATTATCGTTTGATATTGTGAAGTACCCTGACATCATAATATCAGCTCCTGGTACCCGAATAATTTTCAATTTTGCATAAAAATAAACCTCGTTCGATGAGCTTATGTAAGAAATCTTTTTTTTTTCTTGGTAAATTCTTGGAAGTAATTTTTATCCAATCAAGTCTTTTAAAACGCATTTGTTTTGTTCATGTCTAGACTTTCTTCGTGCAAATTTAGGAGCAATTACACATGAACAAGGGCAAATGTTCAACCAGGGTATCTTTAAAGGAGACTTTCAGAGAAGTGTAATACTAGCATGTTAGCAGATTTGTGTCGATTTTTCCATTCCATTCTAGAATATAGGCGAATGCAAGCACCGAATAAAAAAGATAGAAATTATTACTCTTAACATTTGATGCTTTACTTTTTATCTACTTATACATTTTTTTTTTTGTTTGTTTTGTAAAAATGGAATCTTTAAATAATTATATTGCATTGTGAAAAGGCATTAGTGACTAAGACTATCGATCATTTAATATTTTACTTTTTAATTATTTTTAAATAAAGCTAAACATTTTACTATTCAAGTCCAAGTGCATATTTGTGGTCATAAAGCCATACGAAAATATAGAGATAAGAAAATGGATTGAGAGCTCCTAGAAATCAGGTGATAGGTGAAGAAAACGTTCATATTCAGATTAAGAAGAGGTCTAATTTTTTGCGCACTGGCGAGTGTGATTGGTTAGATTAGAGCTGACTAAGGGAAATAGAAGATAACTTCTTTAGATATTTTGCCTTTGCAATTTTAGGGTTTGGATATCAAAAGCATGACACTCACGGAAAAGAAAAAATCAGCTGCCAAGGCAATGTCACCTTGTGTGGATTCGCGTTGATGTGGACAAAATAACCTTTAAGATTTTAATGCATTTGTTAACGTTGTATTCCACTGCTTACATCACTCATTAAGTGCTTTAGTAAACTCATCATAATTGCTGTCCCGATATTTTAAGTTTAAGTTAATTTTAAGTCAAAATTTCAAGCAAATCAGAAAGATTGAAAGAACTAACTGAAAGAACCTACTAAGGGAAACTTAGAACTAGTGAGACCTTAAGCACATTTGATTGATTTTTTTTTCCAATAACCGATTTTGGTATTTTCCTTTCTCACCGTCTAATCTAAGTTGTAGGTTATATTTTTCGCTCACCATCTAATCGAAACCGTGGTTTCTGTTGTGGGGATAAGCTAATTTTCGTCGCATGCACCACAACGGTTATCCCTGCTAAGTAAAAAATCTTTGATAAAAACCGTTATGTTTCAGCTGCTTGACACAACATACAGTAGAAGAAGCGAGGCCCAAAACGAACGAGATTGCGTGCGCCACCTCATAGTTTTATTACAACAATAAACAGCAGTGGCTTAATAAAGCCGCGGCTCCAACATACACACGTTTTTTTGTTTATTCAGAAAAAGTTTTTCGCAGGAATGCATACGCATATTTTAGCTCATAATTATTTTGCATTAAAATATGTTAGAATACCTACCTAATTAAATATGCATGTGGTATTCCGCTTGAAAGGAAAGGCCTACGACGAAGTGGTGCAATGCATAATTAAAATGATGAGTCTGCTAATTGTGGTTCAGCTGAAAAGCATACGAACCATTAGAAAGTAAAAGGGACTTTTAGCACGCAATAAGCAAGAAACCAAGTGCCCGAACATTACGCATGCGCATAGAACGATTTCGCATCGTATGTTTGATTCAATTGCCATTACTTGTGTATATAAAATGTATATTTTACATACATACGATAATTATATGATTATTTTTATGTGTAATTGCGTGTCTAGGCAACATCGAAACGTAAGAAATTCCGTACGGTGCCTGGTTCCAACTCGTCACTGAATACAGAATCGCCAGCTGGCATAGGAGTAGTTTAGTCTATATTTCCAACGAGTTATGGCTACGCTTGTTGTGTTAACTTTTCCGTGCTAATCTTTTGAAGTAAAAGCATTCATGGGTTGGTGCAAAATTCAAAACTTCTTTCAGATAAAAAAAAATTTTAATTGTGGATACAAATTCTCGAAATCTTTGCAGACTTGAGACAGTCTAAATACTTCTTCATTTGAAATAATAATAATAATTATGAGCCTCGGAATTAGCCTTGTAAATTTCGCATATAAAGTCTGTATTATGTGAAAGGCAGAATCCCACCATCAACCAACTGATTGGACCTGGGCTTAAGCCTGAAAAGTCCCTCATCGACCAGATCTTCGCAATATGCCAAGTCTTGGGAAAGACCCATGGAAGGAGAATCGATACGCACGTCGATTTAAAGCTGCACTCGACAGTACGAAAAGGAGTCACCTATATGACGCGATGTCTGAATTTGGTATCTCCGCGGAACTAATACGACTATGTAAGATGATGTTGCTCAATACCAGCAGCGCCATCAGAATTGAGAAGGACCTCTCTGAGCGTTTGATACCAAACGAGGTTTCACACAGGGTAACTAGCTGTCGTGTGACTTCTTTAACCTGATGATGGAAAAGATCGTACAAGCCACAGAACTTAATCGCTCAGGCACAATTTTTTATAAGAGCGTATGATTAACAACGATTAACGATTAACAATCTGCCATCAAACAAACAGTCGGCACCCACGTCACTGCTGC
Source organism: Anastrepha fraterculus (assembly GCA_037575425.1). Classification (NCBI taxonomy): domain Eukaryota; kingdom Metazoa; phylum Arthropoda; class Insecta; order Diptera; family Tephritidae; genus Anastrepha; species Anastrepha fraterculus. The sequence continues at coordinate 93,090 of JAYXIM010002428.1, forward strand.
CAGTTATGATTTTGAGGTTGTAAGAGACTTCGTGTATTTAAGAAGCAGCATTAACATTGATCATAATTTCAGACTTCCTCTGCATTGGAAACAGCAAGTGGAGAATGTTTTGGCTTCCTTTGGTGTTTACACCTAGTGCCCAAATCGCGTAAGCATTTATGGGCGCTAATCAAGAAGAAGAATTCAACTGATTATGCATAATTCTCTGAGAGCTTGATAGCGGTTGTCACCATCTTTTGTGCCGTATTTACTTCAATTGTAATCACCTTTTAGAGGAATTAATAAGTTCTTCCTACTTTATTCAAGTCAATGGACTAAACTTATTAGCTAGAATTGGTTTGGTTTTTAACTCTTCTGTAAGACGCTTTCTTAAGCCCAGGCTCTCACCTATTCTGTCTTTCCACTAAAACTCAGTATTATGCTTCCGTGTAGTTTCTATTCCTGGGTACCAATCCTATCGTACCAATTACTTTCTAAGGCTTGCTAAAAGCCAACGATTTCAGTGGCCGCAATTTGGACAGTAAAGGGGTTTCCAAAGAGAGGTGTTATTTTGATATTCAAAGAAAAATGCTATTTTTTAATATAAATGATCGGATGTTTATTTCATTATAAAGAGGAACGTATGCCGTTAAAAGTGGAAAATAACATCAGGCAAATGACCACTACATCCACGCTTATAGGAGAATATCCTTTTCATGAAATTTTCCATAACCGAATTGCAAAGTTGCTGCCCTATGACCTCGATAGCCTCACGAATTCCGAATTCCATCTCTGACGTCTTGAATCGAACCGGGGCTGTTGACGTAGACCTTCTCTTTCACGTGGTCCCAAAGAAAAAAGTCACAAGGTGTTAAATCACAAGATGTCGGTGGGCAATTGTGATCACCTCTTCGAGAGATAACACGGTCCGGAAACTTTTCCCGTAAAAAATCAATAGTTTCGTTGCTTATATGGCACATAGCGCCATCTTGTTGAAAATAATCGTTGTCCAATTCCGGCCATAAAAAATCGTTAATCATCTCTCGATAGCGCAATCCTTTCACCAATAACACCTGTTATTGAAAAGCCCTTTATATGCATCAATAAGTTCGCGGCATAAAGGACTTAAGGGCATATTTTCCCTGATTTTCATTAAAATTATTTAAAATGAAGAAGTCAATATATTTTTTTCAAAATTAGCATACAGTTTATTTATCATTAAATATACAATTTTTTTTATTTTAATCATGTAAAATGGCGGATGTACACTCAATTCTTCCAGGAAGGTCGCAGCGGGGCTTCTCAATGGGCGGGCATTGTAGCATCGGCATCAGTGACCTGAATACAATAAACCAAAATTGTTTTGTTTATTAATGTCATAATTTCTATATAAATTAGTTTTTCGAAAAATTTTCGCAAACTTGTAAATTCACATTGAAAGTAATATCACAAAAAAGATGTGTGATAAATTTCAGGGAGATAGGTCAATAACTTTTCGAGTTATCGTGTGCACCAATTCGAAAAATATAGTTTTAAGAAAAACGCGTCTAAAGTTTTAATACATGAAAATTCAACATCTACCAGCCCTCGAACGCAAAGAATGGAGTCGTCACGGTTTACGATCTATAATATAAGAAATACTTAAATCTAAATTTTTTTTTTACAAATTCTTAAAGGATTATACTCGTATCATTTTATGAAAAAAAAATTTTACAGGTGAGAAAAAAAACCATTCAAGATAGTTTTTAATTTGTCTCACCGTCGCTATCACTATTCGACTCAGTAATTTAATACGTTAATAATAATACATATATATATTTCATTAAAAGCCACAATGGCATAAGTCTAACAAATATTTTCAATTCGCGAATTGTCGCCATTGCCGAACGGTGTGAGCATTCGCGTTGCCCAATGCGTCCTAATTTTTTTCATGTGCAAATATTCATACAAAATCTCAATTATGTGTTCTCTGCTAATTTCCAGTTCTTTTCTTTTGATACCTGCCACAATTCAGTTATTTGACCAGTAAGTACGGATTTTTTGTCTTTTTGAACATTTTCTGCGATAGCCACCATCACTAAGCAAATCGAGTGGGACTCATTTTCACAGATCTCTCTTCTTTGTTGAAATAACCGAACTCTTTTTTTACCACTGTACATGCGGTCACCGTAGCTGAATGGGTTGGTGCGTGACTGCTATTCGGGAGTGTACAGGTTCGAAACCCCAGTCACCAAATATCATGAGTTATTAGTGTTATTAATAATGAGGTGTTGAGTCATTGCTAAGAGTATTATCCGTCAGGATTGTCTAACCAGTGTCGTTGTTCGCTTATTTTCGCTAAAGTATTTCACTATATCCCATTAACGTCTATCACTTATAACATCTGTGATCAAATTCAAACTATGACCACTTAGCGGTTGGGTCATTTAGAAGTCTACTTCGTACTTTGATCTGTTTAGTCAATCTTCAATGCTTCGGATGAGCTGGAATGTCCAGCAGCCAGATGCAGACGTGGCAAATCTTTGTTGCCATCGAGTGAGGTTTTTTGTGAGAATACGGCCGCAATCTCGCATACGGAGAGGGCTATACATTTAGCTCAAGTGCGCTGAATTTCGTTAGCTAGCAAACCGTTAGCATTGCAATACTACGACTACCATACCCGAATACCCGTCGCATGTGCGTTGCAATAAGCGTGGTGGAAACTTTTCTCAAAGCATTTGACAAGTACTTCGTACGCATCTACGCGTGTAGGTACTCGTATACGAGTGCAATAAAAGCATAAATGGAAGCTTCATTATTTCATAACTCCCAAAAGGTAGAGCAAATTTATCAAAGCAGATCTAAAGGGTGTTTGTTGGTGTTTTGTGGGTGGCATCTCTTGAAAGTGATTTTATTGTTGCTGGTTGTTGTGCTTTTTAATGTGATTCAAACAATTGCATTTTATTTGTATGTACCTATGCATACATATTTCTTTCTCCTTTGGCTTTTGTATTTTTATTCCAATTTTAATTGTTAACGCTATTAAAGTGTTGATTTTTGCTGTTGTTGCACACTTACCTAAATTACGGAAAAACAAACTAAACAAAAGGTAGAAAGTGCCGCCCAGCATACACAGTGTTTGCATTATTGTTTGCAGTTACATTTGTGCATACGTATGTACACTATACAGGGTAAAATCACGTGAAATGTCTATTTTTAATTTAATTTTTTTAATGCCTCTTACACTAAAAATATGTCAAATTAACTTACAAAAATATATTATATTTATTAGCTTAATAAATAAATAAATAAATACATGAATAAATAATAGCTTGGACCGGAAGAAGCAAAAAAGTAATAGTCATGGATCCGTATACCAATGGTTTTGGAGATATGACATGATATTATTTTCTGAAACATTTATTGCCGCTCACCTCTCTATTTATTGTGTACGTACAAACAAACAAAGCAAAAACAAACAAAAAATAAGGTGCATTACATAAGATGCTCAAAGTGGCTTGCTTCTATTTCCAAGTTGGAGGGACATATTTCATTTTGTCATTTGCAGTATTTACAGGATTCTTCTTCTTCTTCCACTTGATTGACCCGATAACCGCTTACGCGATTTTGACCGAGTTTAACAATGCGCGCCAGTCGTTTCTTTCTCGTATTAACCGGCGCCAAGCAACACCAATTGAAGCCAAGTCTCTCCATCTGATGTTTCTAACGTAGAGGAGGCCTTCTCTTCCTCTGCTACCACCAGCTGGTACTCGTACAGCATCGAATACTTTGAGAGCCGGAGCGTTTGTATCCATTCGGACGACATGACCCAACCAGTGTAGCCGCTGTATCTTTATTCGCTGCACTATGCCCATGTCGTCGTTAAACTTATACAGCACATCGTTGCATCCTCTGCGATACACGCCGTCACCAACATACAAAGGTGAATATTTCTCTCAAGCACTCAAAGGGACGTCTCATCGGATGTTGACATCATCCAGGATTACAGGAGTACCATAGACTAATGTTTTCAAATATCCCCCAAAAAAAATTTAGAGGGGTTAAATCAGTTGATATTGCAAACAAAAACACAGTTCCTACCCATCTATCTACGTGAAAAAGTTGAGTGTAAATTCTCTCTAATGGCAATTGAAAGCCATGATTCTTGGGACGGTCTTGCTGGAGCCACATGGTTATGGTTCAAAGGAATGTCAACTAAAATATCAACCATTGTATTCTTGAGAAAGTTCGGGTAAACAGCACCTATTAATGGGTTTGGTAAACCAACCAAGAAACCAACAAAAACTGGCATGTAAACAAAGTATCTACGAAAAGAGTACTTTGCCATATCTCCAAGCCAGTAGTTTGCGCGCCCATGTACTCGTATACATATATGTAGATATTTTTTCCTTTTCTTCTTTCAGTACAAACTATTACCTCCTTAAATACTTTGCATTTCCTTTACACCCTGTATATAATATATGAAACATATGTATTTGAAGTAAAAAGAAAATATGTACACAGGTACAAGTGTTCGCGTGCGGGACATGGAAGTGTAGCGCCAAACAAGTGCACAAGGTAGCATTTCTTATATTTTTCGCTTACCTATGTATGCACGCTTATATTCTTATTATTGTAGATAGTAAATGTGTAGTTACATAGTAAAGTTGTTGTGTGCTTACCTACCTTTGTACAACGTATGGCAACAAATGACGACGGCCCACACGCGCTGCATAGCGTCCCACATTTACGCGATTGTTTTCTCAGTTGTTTCGCTGTTGTTGAACTTAAATATGTGCGTATGCATGTACTCTCACTCGTAGCTCTGTGTATTGTGCGCATGCGTGCGTATGCGTTGACCTGTAGAGAGTGTAAAAGAAATGTAAATATGTATTTTTTGTACTTAAATAATTAAATACTTGCAAGTTTCTTAGTGGTTTCGTAAGTTTTGTAATGAAATTAGAGCAAAGTTGTTGAATCTTTTATGGAATTATATTCTTACGCTTCAACTGGATGGTTTTGAACAACGAAAAACATACAGTTGTGGACATAAAAATCGGAATAGCTAATAAGCCTGCTTTCAAATGATGGCATAGGTGCAGATTATGGTTTCAGATATAAAATTCATACGAAGAAAATATGTATAAATAAATAAATAATATAAATGCTTTCAATATTTTTGCTTTGGATATAAAATGCTTCAAAACAGAACATACGGGTATTTTTTTGCAACCAAAAATTGTATATAAAAGAGCCCAAAAGCGCGCGTGAGTTAAATAACAAAATTATAACAATTTACTGTAAACTAAACTTTTTAGATCATTGATAAGTGGGCAATAACGAACAAACCAATTAATGCGTAAATGCAGGGTGGCTATTCAGAAAGTCAAGCACTCATTCGTGATTGCCTCCAAAACGAAATAGCGAAATAAATAGGGTTGGTTCATAGCTGCCGAAGCAGCCCGGGACATTTGCGACGTATATGAAGAAGATGTCATAGGCGAGTCTACAGCACGGAAATGGTTTGCAAAGTTCAAATGATCAAATGGTGGTCTTGACTGACGATGGCCTTTTGAATTCAATGCAAATCATCTCAAATCATTTTTGAAGGAGAACGATCGCCAAACCAGTCGTGAATTGGCGGAAAAAATGAACTGCGATCATAAAACGGATTCGAAATCTCCTTCATTCAGTGGGATTTACCGAAAAATTGGGAGCCTGGATGTCTTACGAGCTGAATGGAAAAAACAAAAAAAAGTCGTCCTCAAATTGCTTCTCAGCATCTCGCTCACCATCGAGTAACACGGGGTCATACAGGGTTTGATTGAAAAGTAATGAGCCTTCCCACGCGAAGAGTCTGCCAAGCGATCAACCGAATCGGCTGGTGAGGGAAAATGATCGTTGGACCTTCCCCTTCCACTAGAAACCGGTCCCAGTTCGCTGGCAACAGCGGTGCAGTCAACATCGCTCCGCGCGTGAAAGCTGTTTTAAAAGTGTGTTAGGATTTTGCAGTGGCGAAAATGCAGCGATCGTTGGAGCAACGTTACTCGAACAAATTTTGCGTAAAGCTAAACAAAACGAATACCGAAACCATTGGGCTACTCAAGGAGGCTTACGGGGACCAATCTCTGTCCAGTGCCCAGGTAAAACGGTGGCACAAGTCGTTCAAGGAAGGCCGGGAAGACGTCGAAGACGAACAGCAATCTGGAAGGCCTTCGACGACGCAAACAGACGAAGATGTGAACCGGGTTCGTGAATTTTCGAACATTGACCGTCGTGCTAGTCTACGTGGGATCAGTGAAGAGTTAAATTTAACTTATTGCAATGTGCGGGAAAAGAAAGCTGAAGGGGAGGCGTTTCGACTCCATCGAGGCGATCCAAAAAACTGTGACAGCCGAATTGAACGCAATTCCGGCGGATGAGTTTAAAAAATGTTTCCTGCAGTGGAAGGACCGCTACCAGTGGTGTATTGACGCTCAAGGGCCCTATTTTAAAGAATATTAGTTCTATAAGCCAAAAGGTTTAATAAAACTGCTTAGAAAAAAATTACCATTACTTTAAATAAACTGCTTAGAAAAAAATTACCATTACTTTAAATAAACTGCTTAGAAAAAAATTACCATTACTTTTCAATCAAACCTTGTAAATACCGCTTTTGTACAGAATCGTCACGGGAGATGCGAAATGTTGCCTACACATCAGTATGAAGCAAAGAGAGGTGGGAAGAGGTTGTAAACAGCAACGGAAAGTATAAAATTGATTAACTTATTGATATAATTATTGTTTTTTGTAAAATAAAAATATTTGATAAAATGCTTCGAACTTATTCTCCAACCTAATACTTCCCTTACAGTTCTATAACGCGCTGCAATAGCTTGAATAATAGTGAATATATGGGATAATTAACTATAAAATATTATTACAAAATATTATTTGCGTTGTTCGCTCTCTCGATAGTATTGCGATTTACCGTGTTTACTCAACATATTCATAATTCAATGGGGCATTTGGTTTGATCGAATTAGTCTCACTTTCACTTACACTTTATTTTTCTTGAAAAACCCAACAATTTTCTTTTTCATTTCTTTTTTCTTTTAAAAATAGAAAAAGAAAATTGGGTTATTAATTTTGCGTCACCTTATGTTACAGTATTTGTAAATACTTCTTCATTTTGTAACTAAATAAGTTAAAAAATTAATTTAATTATTTTCCATTCTATTTTTTGTGGATTTCACCACTACACTTTTCCTTACAACTTCTGAGCTTCCTTTGATGACGAACAATTTCATCAGGCTTGAAGCATTTACTATATAGGATATGCCAGTTTTGTTTAATAGTGTTCGAAAGAAATTAATGTTGTACTATTGACCGTTTTCGTACTCTGTTCTAATACTACAAACTTGACATTTTGCAGTTTTTTTTTAAATAATGGTCAAAAAGACTCATAGAGCTAAAAATATTGCCTTAAAATATTTCACAAAAATTTGCTTCATTAAATCTGTCAACTAACAATCTGTACACTAGTAAGATTGAGCCCGTTTCTGAAAAATATAAAAGCGCTCAAGTGAAAATATCTACAATGAAAGCAATTTTTAAGAATTTTCCAACTTTATTTTCTCAGAGATGAGTGTTAACATTATCCTATGAAGTAAGTGCTTGATTCAAAATGGAAACGCAAAAAACTTTATAAAAAGTGAACGAATCAGATGGCTGGGGCACATTTACAGAATGCTCAAGTGGAGAGCTGCATGTATAGCGTTCCAGAGGCAAGTGTTTGGACGGAGAGGTCGGGGAGACCAAAAAACGCTGGATTGATGAGGCCACAGTCGCCTTGCGCAAAATGAGGATTGCAAATTGGCGTAACAGAAGATCGATCAGAGTGAAGAGCCGTAGTTATGGAAGGAATTGTCTGCACAAGACTGATGATGAGATGCTTTTACTAGAAATACAACAGTTTCCTTGAACTCAATTTCGAATCATCTGATAATTTTGAAGTGTAATTTTGTAAATTTGTAATTTTATTGCCTCCATCATGCAAAACTTATGTATTTGTTTGCTTATTGTTTCGGCTTGGTAATTTGTTCCTTTTTTGGCTTACAAATTTTTGCTTAGTTTTGATAATTTATTTCGATAAACTTTCTATTCGAATGCGGGAAGACAAAGATTTGTATGCAATCCGCAAAGTAATTCTCAGTAAAAATTTTGTGAAAATGTAAAAATGATTCAAAGATTAGCCTACCAGAACGGGCTCGTTCGAACTACCATTTTGCTATTATATTTGCAAAACAACTTTTTTTGCAGCATAATGCTGTTTTTAATTCGTCGTGTAGAAATACCCGCTACAATGTATGTTTCTTCTAAGATATGGCCCATCTTTAGCTTGTGCTTTATAGGTAAGTTTTTTACTGGCGGCGTGATGACTTACATTACTAGCAATGTGTTTTCCTCACATTCAAGTGGTGTTTCCCTGAGTGTCAAGTGTGCTTAGAGAATTGCTCATCGGCGTACCGACTGAGACCGAAAATACGGCCTCCTAAGTCTTCTATCTACATCTACGCATTCTGTAAATCAGCGAGGACCCATCTCGCCTGGAGATATATCTCTCAACAAATCACCTCCCACTTTCCAAAGTCTTCTTTAATCATATTTGGTAGAATTCGTTGGACTCTGTCGTCATATTACCTAAATTTGATCTGTTATGCTCAATATAATTTTCTTTATTGAAATACTATTTTAACTTATTTTCACCAGAAGCTATACATACCCTGAGACAAACCTAGCCAAGCTTGAGTTGGGCTATTGCAATACTTTTGTGGCATTTGCGTATTCATTAGAGAGAAGAATTTAAGAAACAAATTAACTTTCTCTGCGTTTACGTTGCCCATTATGAAATCTGCAAAGAAATGCTTCCAAATGTATAAATGCTTGGTTTTGTAAAAAACCAATCGTTTAACTGAAATTTAAGAAATTTTCAGAAAAAATTAATAGGCTTTAAAAGTGTGGTGACCAGTTCAGTTTCTTACATTATCCCATTAAGTTGAGAATGTTTTCACTTTTCCACAGCAGTTGTTGTTCATTTTTTGTTTTGTTTTGTTTATACATAAATGATTGTTTCTTTTTTTCTGCATTTATGTTGCTGCTACTAACACATAGTTTGGTTTCAATTGTGCCACCGAAAGAAATTTTATAATTATTATTTGGTCTTTGTAGTGGCACTTCGGTTATGTTTCTTTAATACCAGTGTTACTTTTGTTGTGATAGTAGCGTAAATACAGTACACTCGCACTTACATACCGACATTTTTGTAATTTCACAATAATAGGACCAGAAATTTTAATAGCCATAACGGTTGGCCAAAGTGAAAAAAATGTCACACAATTAAAGACCTTCAAACAAAAAAAAAACAAAAACAAAAAAATAAATAAAAAAGTGAACAGAAATAAGTGCAGTAGCGATTGTGGTAAAGAGAATGTGTAGATAAAAAACAAATAAAAGTAAACATAGTTTTTTAGACATAATAACAGCTTAGATAATTTGAGCTTGAACTGGAGTAAGTGTGGAAGAGCTCCGAAAATATATAGTAGGTGGAAGAAGAATTTGTGGTATGAAGTTGATGACAACAAAGTGAACGAAGTAAAGTGGTGACAATAATGAAAATAACAAAGCTCTCAAGCAGAGAATACATTTACTAATGTGAGCATATGTATTTGTGGTGCTCCTTTATATGTTTGTATAGGTGTTGTGGAATTCTTTATGAGCTTTGCATTACGACCACATAGTCATTTGTGGAATGATTTTTGTCATCCTATTTGTTAGTTAGATATGTTTTCTGAAATTGTACTACTCTAACAATGAGCTAATAAATTTCATCCAACGACTTAAATCTACCTGTATGGAGGGGTGTACGAAGACATCTCCTCGTGCCGGTTGGGCTGAAGGAGAGCAATCGTTCGGATTTATTATTATTATTATTACCTCGCCATAGCTAAAGATTTTGACAAAGTATGGTACTTTGGGTTGCTTCATTAATTAAAAACAATGCTACCTAATGACGTTTACCGGATGCCTAAGAGTTACATCCAAGACAGAAAATTCTACGTTAAATACAATGACGTATGTTCAGACATCCAACCTATAAACGGGGGCATTCCTAAGACAGTGTCTTAGGGCCAACGTTACCAGGCAGTGTCTTAGGACGAACGCACCGAAGTCAAAAGACAACATGGTGGCAACTTTTGGTAGATGACAGAGTGCTAATGATATCTCACAAAGATACAAAATCGCAAAATAAAATATACAAAACAATTTAAATGTGACATTCAACTGCTTCAAAAAATGGAACATAGAAATTGACACAGATAAAACAATAGGTACTAGTAAACTACACAAATCGAAGCCTTTTTGTGGTGTGCGTCTTGATGTTGTTCCACAAATGGAGGGACCTACATACAGTTTTAAGCCGACTCCGAACAGCAGATATTTTTATGAGGAGCTTTTTCATGGCAGAAATACACTCGAAATCTTTCCATTGCCTGCCGAGGGGCTACCGCTATTAGAAAAATGTTTTTATTAATTTTGGTTTCACCGAGATTCGAACCAACGTTCTCTCCGTGAATTCCGAATGGTAATCACGCACAAACCCATTCGGCTACGCCGGCCGCCTGTTTTTTTTTTTTTTTGTATATAAATTACGGAGTCAATAAGTGCTTTAACAGTTGACATACCTCAACTTCTATTTTATTTTTGTCTTTTTTTTCACACCCTTATTTTCTGATTAATCTGCCAAAAAGTATTAAAAGCCATTTGAAATATACTCTCACGCTAATAGTTCCGGTTTTGCCCTTTTGCGGCCACCACACCAAACCGAAAGTTGTTGAAATGAAATATTGGATAAAGCACTTTTAGCTGGAAGGAGACTATGGTGAAAATTTAGTAATTTTTTTGCCAACAATAAATTTTCTTGTTTCCCTTTTCTGTTACTTATTGATTCACCCTTCTAATATCTGACCAGGCCAATAGGAAGTGCTTGCAAAAGCAAGTCCGGATCACGTGTGTGGATTATGCGTCATAAAAATCGTTCGATATTTCCATTATAGTTTTATTTTTATTAAAATATTTGGTTTTGATATTTATTTGGTTATAGAAAATACCGCTTGTTCTTCTTTTACTTTGTGTAAAGGTTTAATGGGGAATCTATTGGTACTTTCTCAGTAGAGAAGAGTCTTTATTTTAGCAACGAATAGTAAATTAGGTCTCTTCGATTCGTCAAGCATTAGCAAGTGGCGAATAGAAGAAGCAACTGGAATATATAAACATATCTTGTCAGCACTAGAAAAGAGCTGCCACAATTTACATTGGTTTGAATGCATTAATGAGTATTAGTAGGACCGTGTTTATACAGGGCAACTATTGTTGCTTCAACGCTTTACTTGAGATGCTCGTGTTCTGTGTTCTCGTTCTATTCAATATAAGTTATCTATTCGCCATTCCCCCGCTCGCTATCTCTATGCTCGATTAACTTCGCGAAAAATGTGCATGGGAAAGCAACAACAAAGTTATGGAGTAAGATTCGGCGCTAGCGATTATGGCTATAGCTCATTATCTAATTTCGGGCAGATCTCTCTCCGGGTTGCCGACATATGTTTATCTACTTCATCTGTTCGCCACACGGCGAAAAAAGGGGCCTATTGTTGTTAACCAAAAGATGAACAATTGCAAGCAACGGAGTTGCCGTGTGAATACGACGGGGAACACCAAAACAGAATTCGCAAAGTTAAAGCAACAAAATTTGCTCTACATAAACGTGGTCTAATGAAACATGCCTTGAATTTCAGAATAGAGATTTGGTAGCTTTGAAAATAGTGAGTCATACCACTTTTACGATCGAGATCGATTACTTTGTTGTTGATTTTATATGGAAATTTTACGTTAGTTGAGCAAAGCCCAGAGATAACGAGCAGAGAAGTGATGGCACAAAGGTGCCTATTATTAACTTTAAGTGCGGCTTTGGCGACAGTGTTTTTTTTACTACCAAATATCTTCATTCCTTGGGTGGATTTCTGTTCATCATGGCAAGCAAATTAAGTTGCGAGCAAGCTTTTATCACCAACCTTTACTATAGACTCATTCTAATGCATCACAATGATTCTAAAGTTGCTCCTTCGATCTCTTTGAACTCCTAATGATTTTCTTTGCGAAGCGAATGCGAAAAAGTCGCCGCTGTTAATTTTGTTTGCCCATCTCGGGTTCATACTCAAGCATCCAAAAGGCTACTAAAAAATTTATCTCGAAAAATAGGCATAAAACACAAACCAAACGTGCTATTTATTTCAATCTCCAACTGAAGTTAAAGGAAAGCCCCTGCTTGCAAAGACATATGAACCACTTTTTCCAGTTTATGCGTTTTAACTAGCGGAACTAGGTTTAGCATTTTGTACTGGAGCTATCTATGGGATAGTAGGAGTGGAGTGAATGTTTTTTGGTATACGAGTATTTCCGGTACATTTTTGCCGTGAAAAAAACTTCTTTTGTAAGCTATCTGCCGGTCGGAGTCGGCGTAAGAACTTAAGAAGACGGCGTAAAAACGCAAGATATGTATACATGCAGCATGGACATGCGCCGCACGTAAGACTGTGCAACAATGCGTGCCGCCATTGTACGAACAACAACAGAAATATTCGAAGCAGTAGCAGTGATCATCATCATTACCAGTGTCAACGTAACGCGATCAGCACATTATCTACCGCAATGCAAAACAAAAAACGAAATATCAACAAAATATATTTAGTGGCATCAGTTGCTGTAGTAAATAGTTATCACTTTGCATCGCTCATTCGCATCGCCGACATGCATGTACTGTGTAGGTAAGTATGTTCAAGTAAAACATTTACGAGTATGTAGCAAAAGTGGCACATCACCGATTGGTTTCATGCCACACGCGGCAGCAGCAATGCACGCCCAGCTGGCTAGCAGTCCACCAGCCAGCCATCCAGACAATCTGCCAGCAAGCGCATTGCCCCATCAGAAATGTCATCGAAGTTGCGGTTCAACTGGAGCGTTTATTCCGCATATTTCACGTTTGATGAATTTCCAAGCCAGCTTCTTTTATCTTTTTGCTACTTTACTGTATATGTTGTGTACACACATACATGCATACATACGAGTACAAGTACATGAACCGCTGCTTGCTTGATATTTTAATACGCTCAATTTCGAGCAATTTCTTTAATGATAATTTTTTAATTCCATTAAGTGACTGTTATGTTGCCGCTAACACATTGTTGTTATTGTTGCCATAGCTGCTATTAATGCTGCATATGCCAGTAACTTCTTTTGTTGTCAGCGCTGTGTGTGCATAAATATGTGGAAGTATGTATGTATGTATGTATGCAGATATGTATTATAACTACATAACTAAGTATACATAGGTGCAGATGCCATTGTTACTGAATAACTAAAAATGTATGTTGGGAAAACTTAAAATAAAAGAAAAGTGCAGTCAATTAAATAGATTTTTAAGATGTATTTTAAAATACTCGTGGCTGGCGCATGGAAAAATGATGCTACTATGAGTGATGGTGAAAGAAAAGGAAAAGCGTTGCTAATTGATAAACTTTAAAGTATTTATATTTGCTCATATATGAGTATGTATGTGTATGTGTGTTCTCTTTCATTACCTTTATTCGTACATCTATCTAATGCAGCTGGAGCATGCATACATATGCACAAACACACAAATATATGTACATACGTACGAGTGTGTAGTTATTGCGGGTAGTAAAAGTATGCAATCAAATAATCACATCACAAAAATAATAATAGCAGTCACATCGTGCGGCACGAATGAGTTTTGCACGCAATATGCGTGTGAAAATTCAAACATTTCTCGCTTTTTACAATAACATTGTATTACTTTGTGCGCTTCAAGTAATCAATTGCGCATATTATGATGCACTGCTACTGAAGCAACAGAAATAAGTACTTGGAAAAATTCATATGTACACATAAAGGCATACCTAATATAATATCTACATATGTACATACTTATACATACAAGCATGTAAGTAGATTAAAGCGATTTAAAAAGATTAAAGAAAAAATTAATGAGTGCAATTGTGAACTGTTTCCATAAAACAAACTGCATGGAAAAAAAACCGTACATTAGCTAATTAGTATGCAACAAAAATTTGTATACAAAATCGCAAGCTTTTACCAAAACATCTTTGCTTCCAATAACACTTTAATTTTGCTACGTCAAAGGTCTACTCTTCCTACTCTTTTTTCGTCTTCAAAGAGTCGTTGGAAAATGCAGACCGTTTTTATGGCAAATGTGGCGGCTTTTCGGCAGATGTCATTAATAAGGGATGCAAAAGCTAAACAAGCTTTCGGCCCTGTGTGGAAAAATCTTCGAACCGAACGTAAAACCAATACTGTTGAATTCGAAACGTGGATTGTAGCACCAAATGGCATACAGATAGTTCAAGTGCTTGCCAATAAGTGCCTTCGCCAAATCATCAAAATATTTTGACCCAATACGATAACAAATGACAACCTGTGGCACTTGACACAACAGCAGCCGATCAGTAAAGAAATTGCAAAACCGAAGTGGACTTAAATTGGTCATACGCTACGCAAACCACCTGATGAAATCGCCAGACGAGCCAATACATGGAACCCACACGGCAGCAGACGCAGAGTAGGACCAGCTCCTATCTGGAGAAGGTAGCTGGAAATAGAAATGGAGAATTCTCAGCTAAGTTGGAACGAGATCAAAACTCATGCAAACGGCAGGACAGCTTGGAAAAAACTTGTTACAGCCCTTTGCTCCTTAATGGAACGATGGGAACTTATATATTATACAGGGTGAACGATAAGAAGTGTTACCTATTCAAAACACCATAACTTTTTTGTTTGAAATTAGTTTTTATTGATTTCAATGACAAAATTCTTCAAAAATGATTACAATTTTAACAATATTCACTTTAGCTCGATATGACCACCTTTTGCCTTGACTATAGCCTTCAAACGGTCAAAAAATGAGTTACATTCTCGTATAATCGCTTTTTTCAGCACATCCATACTGGCATATTTTTTAGTCCTCTCCTTGCTCTCAAAAATGGACCAGATGAAATAATAGTCCATCGGATTTGCGCCTGGAGAATTCGAAAGCCATTGTGTGGACGAAATGAAGTGTGGAACATGATTTTTTAACCATTCTTGGTTCACACGAGGCGATGCCGAGTCCTGTTGGAATGTCCATGGTCTACGACCGAAATGTTTGCGTGTCCACGGCTCTAAAGCAGCTTGTAAAACATTTTCCCGATAATAAGTCGCATTCAATTCACTTTGACACCAGGCTCGATAAAAACGATTGGAGAGCGTCCATCAGCGGTCACTGCGCCCCAAACCATTACTTGCGATGGGAAATTGCATCGAGTGGCCATACGTAGGCTCAAATTCTCGTATGAGCGTTCGGTCAAGTAAGCACGATCGTTTTGAGTGTTTATGAACTGCTCAATTGGGAAAAGTTTTTCTTCAGAAAAGACACAATGTTAGGAAATTCGCCATGTCCGTGCAAGGGCAACAACTCCTTTGCTCTTTCGCACAGAGCTTTGTTTTGCTGGGGTGAAAGATCGTGTGCTTTTTGGAACTTGAATGGCTGGTTGTGATTTTCCAGCCAAATATAACGCAACCACACTATTACGTTTGAATTCCATCACAGAAAAAAAATTCAACAAAACTGAGACGCCAATGCTTTTGATGGCTTATAAACAATATATTGAACTGTCATTAAAACAAATTTGATGTTGATGTCATGATCTGTTTTACAGATACAAGCAGATAGTCAACTAAAAACTAGTTTATTTTCTTCTATCTAATACCAGAATCTGAACTAGAATATTTCCATACTAGTTTGGCTTTTCCCTGCGGGGTAACTAGATATTAGCTCATTACTTATCAATAGCTACGCACACGCATAACTGGATACATGCATATACACACATACATACCTGCATATAGGACCCGCCATCTATGGTTACGGATTTGAACTAGGTATTATTTGAAGAATGGTAACACTTAGCTGTCATCTGATTTGACAGAAAATTAGTTTTATTCTTCCGCTGAACGAAAATGGTTGTGTATATGCTCAAATAACGCTGGGAAATATTGCGACATTACTTTGAAAATCATGGTAATGTTGCAGAATGTGTACGAAAATTACGTACGGCAATGGGAAGAAGAAAAACACCGAATGAAACGTATGTATGTGCGTTACTTTGCGAAAAAAGTAAGAGAAACTGGGTTGCTTATTGACAAAACCAACGCGTCACCGACCAAAAACCGTGCGTACACCCGAAAATATTGCTGCTGTGGCCGAGAGTGTTCGTGAATCACCAGGAACATCAGTTCACATACAATCAGCCAAAAATTGGACCGATCGTATGGGATGGTGCATGGCTAGCCGAGGCAGCCATATGAATGAAGTTGTGTTCCATCATTAACCGGAAGGATTGTACTTCAAAATAAAAAAATAGTTTGGAAAAATATTGAGGAGTTTCTTTTTTATAGCATTTTTAGTTCCGTAAAGTTATATGGCGGGCCCTATATCAAGGCCTACTATTTGCTGGGCTTTGTAAGAGAGAGCCTTTAGAGAGTCTAATTTTTTTCTGATAGCCAAGCGGCGATTAAATCTCTTGGTGGGGTTGTCACGAATTTCATCATTGCTTGCAAATGCCGGGCACCTCTTCACGATATGGCCGAATATTTCCGCATCCATTTGAAATGGGTGCCAGAGCACAGTGGCATACCAAGGAATTGTAAGGCAAATAAATTAGCGAGAGGAGCCACTACCACTCCCCTCCCTCTTGGTATGCAGATTGTAGGTATAACTCTCTCAACTTCAACCAACAAGAGATGGGTTGATCGACTGATATGTAATGCTACAAAAAGAATTAGGACAAAATGGGACGTCAGGCGCTCAAATGCACTTAATCGGACAAGGAAAAACATCTCCATGTTAGTTGCTTTGATCATAGGCCACTGCCTCCTAGGTCGTCATCCTCAAAGATTGAACGTCCCTCATTTCGACTAACGCAGAAGCTGCAGGTATGAGAAGATGGAAGAGTCTATCAGTCATCTTCTTCGTTACTGGTCCGTGTGGCATGCCACAAGGTTCAGATAATTTGGCTCTAAATGATGCCGATGGTCTTAGGGATATAAGCGCCAGCCAGATTAATGGGCTTGCATTTAAAACAAAATGGTTTATCGAGGAGTCGTAGATAAGCAGATAAACTGCTACTGTGGTATCACAATGGCTCGGCAACGGTCTAAGTGAGCTCGTTTAAATAGCAACTTCCACTTTAACCTACCTACCTCGGTAACAATGCCACTAGTTTTACTCTACTCCAGAATTTAAAAAAAGTTAAGGTACGTTCTCAATTTCTATTGCAATTGACATAATCGATTTTGTATTAAAATTTAACTACTTTGTGAATAAGTTAAAAGGCATTAGCACAAAACAAAGCCAACTGTATACATATCTATTTAATGTGTGTCGTGTAGTCCAACTAACTGTAAATGTATTAAGTAGCAAAAGGGCTAACATTTCAGTCGAACGCAACTCCTTGTTGGCACAGGACGCAGATTTTTGCTTTTACTAGCAAGGATATATCTACGTATACATTCGTTTATAAAGAAAAAGTTATTATAAATAGCTTGTGGCACGTGGAAAGTACAATGTGTAATATGAAAAAAAGATAAATAAAATAAATGAAGGTAAATTGAGTAGCCCAAAAACTGTGCAGTGTAGTGAAAGACGCCACAACAAAACGCGACTCAGCAGCAGTAGCAGCAGTGGAAGTGATAGCAATGAAAACCAGTTAAAACATGAATATGGCAAACACCTGCCCTGTGTTATTTGCACACACCTATGCACAAATATTTGTCGTTTTTATAATTTTTATCCACCATTTTTTGTGTCCCTGCATTATTCGCATTTTTTAGTGTTTATTCTCTTTCATTTCGCCTGCTGCTGTTTGCCTAAACTTACAAGCCCTTATTGCACTCATCGATTGTATCCCAAAACAGCGACAGCTCCGTTTTTACCGGTTTAGACGACTGGTAATGCTACCTATAAGGAAGTTACTATAGGTGAAAGGATACATTTGTGTGTATGTGTGGCGTTCACGTCAATAGGTAAAGGTGTGTTGTTGGCCGTAGTCCTGAGGAAGTACAAATTTTAGTCTCGATTGATTGCGTTGATTTCACAAATCTACGTATGAATGTGTGCACAAATGTACATTGGCCATTGTGTGCTTTAATATATTTGTGTTGAGGTATATTTACATATATACTAGCAATACCTGCGGGCATTGCTACGGCTAAAGCTTGTTTGTTTGTTGAATACTCAGCTCGAAATCACTTTTAAAGTTTTGTCCTGCTTTTAACAAAAATGGAAACACCGGTCGGTAGCGAGAAACTGAAAATTTTCGTTCTCAAATAAAAGTACGCTGACCTGTGAAGTATATATATATAAAGGGTGGTTAAATTTCAAGGGCCTATGCTGAATGCGAACCACACCTAAACGTCAACGACACCGTTGGACTTCTTTCTTTGGGATTATTTGAAAGAAAAGGTGTACGTCGATAAGCCAGCAACAATTCAAGAGCTAAAGGATGAGATAATTCGGCACATTAACGGCATAGAACCTCAATTATGCCTCAGCGTCATCGAAAATTTGGACCATCGGATGGAGGTGTGCCGCCGAGGCCGCGGCGGTCATTTGGCCGATATTTTGTTCCATACGTAATTGAGTCATACTAATATTATCATAATAAAGAGAAATGACAATAACTTCCTAAAAAAATTGTATTTTATTCAAAATCAACACCGGCTCTTGAATCTTAACCACCCTTTATAATTATATATATACAATTGGTGCGTATACCCTTTTTGTGTGTTTGGCCGAGCCCCTCCTCCTATTTGTGGGGTGGGTCTTGATGTTGTTCCACAAATGGAGGGATCTACAGTTTCAAGCCGACTCCGAACGGCAGATATTTTTATGAGGTGTTTTTGGTTTCTTTAATTATTATTAACGATATGAAGAAAAGACCAGGAGAAGGAATAGCTAATTTAATTACCTAATTGCTTGTTAATAATAAACAGTTGGACGAAATCCGTAAACTACGTTTATTGGGGTTTGAAAAAATTAAGGCAAAACATACGCGAAATTCGATATTACATTTTATAATAAGCAATAACAGGCCAAAACATCTATGGACGCACGTAAGCAATTGAGAGTATGCCAGATTTTGTTATCAGTGAATATAATAATTATCTCGCGTCCGTGTATTGTGGGTGAGGCACGCCAGGTTCTGTGAGCTAGACATTCTTTCCAGCTCTTTTCTTTGCCGGCGTTCTTTTTACTTTGACGTTTTTCCTTACACTGATACTGATAATAATAATTTTCTACACACAGAAAATACAGGGTTATACGGAAGAAAGGATAGTTTCGGTAGATATATTTTTTTTTGGCTAGTCTCCATATGACTTATGGTTTACCTTACAGATTGGGAGGTAAGCTCGAAAAAGTAAATTATCTAGTTAGATTTGAACTTATTATAAGTCATTCTGCATGTAATGGGGAGCTCAATACTCCCTTCGACTGACTTGCTAGTCATGCTATACGTAACTGTTAATCTATTCTTAAAAGCAAATTATGTTGAGGCTGAAGTTTTGCTGAGTCATTAATACAATATTTGTATTTGTGCTAGAAGCGCTCTTAAATAGTAAACGAAATTGCACTATTGCTGCCAACTCATGCACATATATGTATGTAAATAAATTTACTCCAACTGCCAGCAATAAAAATATTCTACTAATTTTACTTCAAAAGAGGAAAAACGAACCCTACAAGTGTTCAAACTTGGTATGAATAATTCTTTTACCCCTTTTCTTTAGCGCAAATTTAATCGCGCTGAAGGATACAAATTTGGCAATGGCGCTGTTTGCGTTAACTGTGGCGTCAGTCGCGACCACTTTTGTTGGCCAGAAGGAGCCTTGGCTGCTCCAGACAGTAAATTGGAGTTTCTCTTGGCCAGCTAAGGACTAATTCCTTTTGTGATTATACCCGTTCGTGTGGAGTTCACAAGCTTGATTCTTATGGTATTACAAATTATTGGCTAAAGTCATTGTCATAACCATTTTACACTAGTTTTAAGGCCGACTTAAACTTGGACCATCCCAGCTCATCAAAGCAAATTTGGACTGAGGTAATAGAGATCTTTGCGGGCCAGTTGGAATAGGGTCAAGTAATGCATACTTTTAACATGTGATAGTATGCATGCATGTGTGTTTATATCTTCAAGCATTTACTTATATGTCTGCATGTACATTTGTATGTATGCAGTTGCCTAAAATACTGCATTTCTTTTCGTTTGCCAAAACATTTTTCTATGTCAGTTCCTGTCCTTGTGTCTATCCTTTAAAGTTTTATTTCCATCGGTTTGCTTTTATACCCGCGCATTTGTGCACAAGGGTATTCTACCGTTTTTATTAACAGTAATCGAGATAGTTGTAGGCATACACATATGACCTATATGGGTCAATAATATTAGACAATTGTCAACTAGACAGTTGGCGTATACAAACAAGCAATGGAGCGCGCAAAGGTAAAAATAGAGATTTCCACCATTCAAAAACATTTCTTTTTTATTTAGTTAGTCACTCAAAACCCAAATTTCATGATTAATATTGCATCAACTTGTTTATACCAAGCTCAGAACGATGAATTTAGTTGTCTTAGCTATGTCTGTCCGTGCTCTAGACAACTCGCCCAAAAATTTATATGTATGTATATAATATTTCAATGAAACTGGGTACACATATTATTCTTTATCCAAGGTGGTTTAGTATTGAAAATGGTCGAAATTGGTTAATAAACATTTCCATACCCAATACAGTGTAACCTCTCCTAACGGACATCTTTATTAGCCGGGAATCTCTTTTAGGATGACATTTTTTCCTACACTAAGTTTTAACTATAAATTTGGGAAAAATTTATTCTCTCTTAAGCGGACACTCTCTTAGCCGGACGCGGGAGGGTGTTTTTCATAAAACTGACACAAAAACCTTTATTGAGCGGACGTGAACCTCTCTTCAAAAGACATTCAGATTTCTTTTAATAACAAATCAAACAAAAATCTCTGTTGAGCGGGCGTGAATACCAGGAAGAAGGGGACTTCCCGGATAAAAAGGAAAAACTACTTGATATTGGGAAAGCTGCTCGTCCAAGAGCGTTTGCGTAAGCTGATATTAAAAGCCTTCCTATTAATTGGGAATCAAATAAGAAGGCATGGATGACACGTGAAGTGATGACGCAATGGATGATGAAATTTGACTGAAAAATGCAAAACAGAATATACTATACTCGTAATATATAATACGTTTAAAGAATTTCCAAAGAATTTCATTACGAGTAACTAGTAATACGACTTCAGTTCTCCAGCCTTTAGATCAAGCAGTGATTCAACATTTTATAATTTATTAGCATACCTTGCATATCTCGGTAAGCTTAGAGACTTGCTCGACTAAAAAAATTATAAATGTTTTAGAGAAAATACATTTCGCAAAAGAAGCCGGGCAAAGGTTCAAACAGAAACTATAAACAACTATTCCATAAACCCTGCTTGGTTTGACAAAAATTGAAATGTGCCAACTGAATTCGAGCCTGAAGATGATTTGCCGCTAGCAAGTTGGCTTCGCTATTTGAATTACCAATAACCTTTGGTGAATCTAATTCAAATTCTGATGAATTTATAACAAAAGATAATAACACATTGACCGAATACCTTGAGTTCGGGTTGAATTTCGTTACTGGTGAAAACGTGGAAACTATCAGGAAGAATCTAACAAAATTTTCTTCAAACGTAGAGCGATTTCAGCCAATCTACTTTGTTATCAACTTGTCAAGCATTTCGGGTTTTATAGCGTCGATTTCGGCACGAATGTTTGCTTGAAGCTGACTAATAGTCTGCGGCTTGTTGGCGTAAACCTTTCTTTTCAGATAACCCCACAAAAAGAAGTCCGGGGGGTTAAATCAGGTGATCTGTGGGGCTAGTCTATCTCGCCTCGTTTTGACAATAGACGTCCCGGGAATTTTCGTTGCAGAAGTTCAATTGTTACATTCGCAGTGTGCCATAGCGCACCGTCTTGTTGAAACCAGTAACCGTCTAAGCCTTTTTCTCGCATTTGCGGGCAGACATAATGAGCCAATATCCATCGATATCGGTTTCCATCGACGGTTTCGATTTCTCGGTAAAAATATGGCGCAAATGTCAGCCCAAACAGTTACTTTCCGGTCATGCAATGGCGTTTCATGGATCTCGTGTGGATTCTCAGTTCCTCAAATGCGGCAATTTTGTTTATTCACGCTGCCAGAGAGGTTAAAATGTGCCTCGTCAGTCATTAAAATTTGCTTTCAAAAATTGGGTTCAGTGTCAACCATTCGAGCGACTGTTTGGCCCTATTCCAAGCGACGTGAATGGCCTGTCGGCAATATTTTTTGTGTCAGTTACACTTTATACGGAAACAAGTTTAAATCATCATTAAAAATGCGCCGCATTGTGGTTTCACTGGCGCAAAAATGCTGAGCGCAACGACGATACGACACTGTTGGCTCCTGAGCAACGCTCTCCCTCCCTGCTTCAACAAGTTCATTGGAAAGTCTTGGTCGTTGATGCGATTTGCGTCCGTCTATTTGAGGCTATAAACTATAACTCTCATTGCATATGAGTTTGCTTGATTCGAAAAATGAACATCCAGTCCAAATTAAATTTTACTGAAATGTGCATGGGTATATAAAGTTCGGGCCGAGCTGAATTTAGCCTCCATACTTCTTTTTTTTGTTTTTTTGAAACTACATTTGTTGCTATGTGTGCTTTTAATTCTTTATACACGGCTCGTTGCTATTACTGTAACAGCGGAGACAAATAAATTCTTGGCTCATTTTTAGTCCTATATATAAACCCTGCTACAGTATGTCGCGTCATAGTCCGTTGGTGAAAAAATTCCAGTCAATTTTGGTTTTTGAAAAAATGTGTTGTTTGTTATTTATCATGCCATTGTTTATGTTAGCAAGTTTACGTACATATGTACATAACGATCAGATATATAAAAATATATATCATAATAAAAGTTGAAAAGTTATTAGTTGGTTACCGCTAAAGCTTTCTTCATCTTCCTCTAAGAAACAGGAGCTAATAGTAAGGAAATAATATAGATATATGTATGTAGACGCATATGTATGCTCAGAGTGGTAAGATATGTGATTTTGTTAAGCGCATATACATGTTTTCCTAATTGAAAAGCTAATTTAACCCTTTGCACTCGAAGTTTTTTTTGAGTCATATTACCAGCAACTCGAAGCCATTTGAGTGAAAAGATCATATTCACATGTAAGTTCATGATATACGCATTGAAAGAAAAGTCATCGTTGTATGTTATTATTTTTTTAATTGTTTATGGATACAAATGTTAGGATATATAAAAATAATTATAAAATTATTACATTTTGTAATCTTCCAAAGTGTGATACCTCTCGAAGCAATTGCCAATATGTAATCTTGGCTTCTCTAGACAGGTATCACAAAAATAATGGGTCTGCCGTCTTTCGCCTGGAATATATATATATCACTATCATTAGAATCGGATTCATGGCTTAGTTCAATATTGTCTGCTTCATCACGGCCAAGAGCGTCTATGTTATTTCTGTAATGTTCACCATGAACTTCGAATTCTAATTCGTCGCTACTACTTTCAATATCACTATAATTTTCACAAATTTTTCTTTTATTTGCCATATCGGGGATATAAATATGAATTCAAAATATAAAAACAACAGATAAACTAGAATCTGATATACACTCTACTGCTGAATAACACGACTTAACTCACTTGCATCCAAGTGCGTAATGCGGAATGTTGCTCAAACCGCGATTGTGTGCTGTTATCGAGAGCATAACAATCTGCGAGCCGCGACCGTCATTTGTCACCAACAGAGAAATATCCTATAACTAATTTTTACGATTTGTTTTTGTTCTCATGTTAAAAACTGAAAATTATTTCCATTGTCTCCGTAGCGGAGCCCTCGACTTTGAAGACAAATTTTAAATGGCTCCGCTCCGGAGCCCTCGAGTGCAAAGGGTTAAGCTATGACCTTCTTTACTTGGTTTTTTCAACGAAGAGGACCTTTCATGTTTCTCTCTCTCGCTATTAAACTCATACAGTTTTTTCATCGTCTGAGATATTCATCATCGCTGACGCTTAAAGGTCCTTAAATTTTCCACAGAATCTTTATCCTGAATGCTTAGTCTAAATTAATTTTTAAGCACATTTTCGATTGTTTGGGCTCCATAGCATTTGTCTTTAACGGCTCCCCACAAAAAATAGTCCAACGGGCTTAAATCACAGCTCCGAGGCGGCCAATTGATATCGGAATTCAAAAACGGTAGCCAAAAGTTCGAGTGTAACTTTGGCAGTGTGACAAGTTGCACTGTCCTGTTCAAACCAATTGTCGTCCATGTCATCCTCTTCAATTTTTGGAAACAACTCGTTGAGCATGTCACGGTAACGCTCGCCATTTACTGCAACCGCGGCTCCCCGCTCATTTTCGAAAAAAAATGGCCCGATGATGCCGTCAGACCAAAAACCGCACCAAACAGTGACTCGTTGCGGATGCATTTGCTTCTCTACAGTAACTTGTGGATTTTCTGAGCCCATGCACCTTTTTTGGGTGTTGGGCCCGGCAGTTACAGTTTTAAGCCGACTCCGAACGGTAGATGGTTTTTCTTTTCAAAAATGCCTTGCTTTTGGTCACTGTATCATCAGTCGTTCCAGTCGCTGCGGTTACTGAACGCTTCGTTTACAAGCATCGTATGCGCTCTTATGCTCACTAACCGGCTGGCTGGCGGACTGGCAGTCTGCTTGCTTCAAGGCGGTCTGGCACGCGTCTGCAGCGCTTTTATATCTATTATTGGCAGCCGTTTTGACACCATTGCAGCAGTCTGTGCCTGCTTTGTTGGCGCGGCGACAACGATACGGTTTACACTTTGTTTGTCACAAATAAAAGAGAACTTTTGCATTTCCAGACGTTTGCTTTGATTTATAGAAACACGTTGGATACAGCGCCTCGTATGAAGCGAGAGGCGAGTTTCGAGTGTGTCAGTGCACCTATTGCTAATCTGAGTTAGTGTGTGGAAATGTTTGGGTGTGAGTGCGTCGTGTGTCAGTGCAAATTCCACGAGGCCTGATGGCGCGCCTTGGCGTTCCATTGCGTTTTATTTTCGTACGGAAGTAACCTTGAGCCAAATAAACTAATTTTCTTTTTTCCTCTGATATCTTTTTATTTCTTTTGTAGACACTCGAAGCAGCCGTAAATAAATTGTTGCCAACTCCATTCACATCACTGGCGCATAGCGACAGTGACAGTGCACCAAACGGCGGTGAGGACGTAAGTACGTGGCAAGGCTATAATAGACGCAACGTTTGCACCACAACGTCGGCGCCTCACAACAGTCGGTGCCAGCGCGTCAATGTGGAAGATAGCAATTCTCAGTTGTTTGCTTGCGCGAAGTGGGCTGGATGAATACAAATACTCGTACATGTGCAATATAGCAAATGATTACATACGCAAACACATATCAGCGCGATGTCTGCAGCTGCATTAAAGTCAATGTCAATTTCATCCGCACCACGGCAGCTACAACTCCAATTTAACCAGCAAATAAAGCAACAGCCAAAGATTGAATTGGATTCATCGGCTATGATAGACGCTGATGTTGTTGACGCGAATGCAAATAATCCAAAACGCGCCTATGTAAATGGAACTATAGGCGCTACTGTCCCAGATGCTCCACAAGAACACACACAACACCAGGCTTGCGTATGTGTGAGTTCTCCATCCGATGCGGCTATAGTGTTGCGCGTCCCTGTGACGTTTTGTAGCGCCAGCTTTTGCCCAAATTCCGCTCAACTGCATATGCCGGTGCTTCTATCGACCTATGAACCGTTTCCAGCAGCCGTAGCTACTGTTGGACCGGAAACGTTGGCGACAAATCAGACCACATGTCGCACTGACTGTTCGCTCTTAGCTGTAACCGTGGAGCCAGCAGTTTTGCAGGAGAAAAAGTATTTGGCAGACTATCAACGCTGCTGGCCGCCGCCGTTGTTCATTATACTGGTGTCGCTTCTGGAGGTGAGTTTATCGAAATTAAATTTTAATTTGATGCTGAGATATTTTGCAGGAGGACGTTAGTTGGCTGTGGGTATTTTTTGTGTTGCACATACTTTAAAAATTCATTTATTCCGGCGCGTCTGAGCGCGTACTGGATGAAAAAAATTAATTAATACTGTAGTAAGGATGCACATTAAAGTAAACGTTCAAAATTTAAGCGGCACTTTTCGACTCCCACCTCGTTTGGGAGAATTTTTGGTCATAATTAAGTAGTGCAGCACAACAGCACACAACGGCTTACTGACAAAGCTTTAAAGAGTTAGCTGCTCTGTTTTGGCTAACTGGGTGGTTTTGCTCCAGTTGCTGATTTTTAAGAAGTCGCACGCAGGGCACACAGCAAAAGTTCACCCAACGCCAACACAGCTTTTGAAGCCAACAATGCCTTAATTTCACCAACTGCAACACTGTTCCAACACCACACTTTCATAACAACAACTTTGTAGTGAGAGATCGCTGAGTGCCTCAAGCAGCATTAAGTCCAATGATTTGTAGTAACAAAAAGATCAGCGGAATAAATTAGGCTCCGAATAATATAAGGGGTGACAGAGTGGCCTGTGGTGAAAAGAAAGGCAACTAATATCATAATAAAAAATGCTAATAGTGTGGAAATTACATACCTATTTATCATGCGTACATATTGTTGTATGATTATACGGTGGAGCCGTTCCCTGAACACCAATGGCTCTCTTATTGTAGAAAATGTACATTTCAATAAAATCATTCATTATTATATATACATATATACATAATGTCAAAAAAATATTGGAAATTGTTCATTTAAAAATCGTGCGTTACACATATGTATGTCTAAATTGTCTGTTGCTGGAATTTTGGTACAACTGTCCTCTATAGCCTCGCAGAGTTTGAGCGTGATCTGGCGATTCCAAGTAGCTTGTTTTTGGTATTTAATTATATCAGTCAACCGCACTACTTGTAGATCACTATGGATAAAAATATCAAACAAAGAATTTGTCTTAAATTTTGTGCTTCGAACGGGATTTCGTGTGCCGAATCATTTAAAATGTTGCAGAAAGCCTATGGAGAGTGTGCTTTATTAAAAAACGGGAGTATACGAGTGGTATAAGGCTTTTGCACAGGGCCGAGAAGTCGTGGAAGATTTGTTCCGATCTGGTCGCCCAGGGAAAAAGTGTCTGCTCTCGTAAAAGAAGTGTCGCTGCTGATACTATTTTTGTGTTCGATGTTTGGTGACGTGTGAGATGTTTCTTGAACGGCATGTTTTTTGGATCGCATCGTCACTGGCGATGAAAAATGGTTCTGTTATCATAATAGAGCGTCAAAAGTGTTAAAGCCTGCCAGGTGAACCAGGTCCATCGGCAGAGAAAAAAAATATTCATGCTTCAAAGGTAATGTTGTGCATCTGGTGGGATCAGAACTGTGTCATCTATTATGACCTTCTTAAACTGTCTGAAACTATCACTAGAGATCCTTAGCGACTGCAGCTAATGCGCTTGAATCGAGCTCTCAAAAAAAAAGCGGCCTGAGTGGGACGGTAGACTTGACAAACTGATTTTGCTGCATGACAACGCCATGCTACACGTTGCCAAATCGGTCCACAAATATTTAGAGGGATTGAATTTGGAAATTTGGCACACCCGCCGTATTCCCCAGACATTGCACCTACGAATTACCATCTGTTTGGATCAATGCAGGCAGCTCTTATTGGAGAGCGGTTCACTTCTTACGAGAGCATCGCAAACTGGCTCAATGAATGGATCAAGTCAAAAGAACTCGAAGTTTTCGTCAGAGCGAAACCCAGAAATACACTAGGAGGTTTGCTGTTGCCTGCCAAGGGGCGACCGCTATTAGAAAAAAATTTTCTTCATTTTGGTGTTTCACGGAGTTTCGAACCTATGTTCTCCGAATTCCGAATGGTAGTCACGTACCTACATCGGCCGCCGAAAATTATTACTCTCTCATTTATTCTCATCACTTTTTGTTGCCAAAAACTCGAAATGTGATTCCCTGCTCTCGTTTTCCTAAAATAACCGCGCCCGCATACAGCATTTTACGAAATGCGCACATTTTAAGAAGACACAATTAAATCAAGATATTTTATGTTGGTTTTATTAACAGCGTTTTCACTTGTGACCTACTGGTATGGAGTCATCACACTCCTCAATAAAAAAAATTAAAAAAGAGTTTATGTAATTTTAAAAAAGTTTATGCATGCAACATAATTTTCGTACTGATTGCATACAGATATAAGACTATAAACATACAGATTTAAGTACTATAAATTGAGTTAAATAATTTCAGCCATTTACCACCATATTTAATTAATTAGTGATAATGAACATGAAAGAATTACTTGTTATATAAGCAAATAGCTTTAACGGTTTTCCTGTTTATTATCTACTTGTTTTATTTACGAAAGATACAAAAGTATGGTGGGATTATCTCCTCAAATATCATTGCGCATATTATCACATTGCATTTAAAATTGCATACTTGACATGTTTAAAGGTGTATATTTACAGTGGCTCTAACGTTTAATCGCACAAATATACTTGTAGTCTATTTAATTTGTTCACATATACAAAATTATATTCACATTGAACATTTTTATACTGGGAAATAAAAATTATTAAATTCGGAGGACTCATGTCAAAACGAATAATCGTACAAAAATAGGATTCGAAGAATCCCGATATATTGCAAGCATATCAAATTTTATAAGAAGTACTACGGTTTTTGGATTGCTACAAGTTTTGAAGTGATACTCCTAGTTCTCGCCAAGGAAAATTCTTTGAAAGGTGGTATCAGTAGACCAGCTTATTGGTTTTTTGTTTTTGTCAGTATAAAATAAAATGTCGAAAAGCCGTTCCGTTTGCAACATTGTCGTATGCTTCTGGCTATTCAACGTCTGGCTGTTCGTCTGTTTCGTTTTCTTTTTTATTTTCTTGAAAAAACATAACTTCCACGTATTCTAATTAAATAATTCATCAGTTAAACGGAAGAGGTTTAAAAAGATTTTGGTTTAAATATTATATTATATATTTTTGATAAGGTTCCCACCTGTTTGGGGTGTCAAATTTGAATAAATTAAATGCAGGTTATGTGAAATATTTCCTCGAAATAAAACCCGAATCCATTGATGAAGTAAAGTAAACAAATTTTTTTTTCATAATTGGCAACATAATGAAGCTCCATCAAGGACCAGTGTTTATCGATGGTATGGTGAGTTCAATCGTGGTCGTAGTTCACTCCATGAATTTCGTGAAGGTCGTCCAAAATCAGTTGTTGTTCCGAAAACCATTGATGCTGTGCGCGAACTGATATTGCAAGATCGTCATGCGACCTATCGTGAGATTGAGACAATCTTAGGCATTAGTGGGACCAGCATACATTCAATATTGCATAAACATTTGACTGTCAAAAAAATTTGTTCGCGTTGGATCCCACACAATTTGTCCATCGCTCAAAAAAAGGCTCGTGTCGATTTGTCGAAGGAAATGCTTAAAAAATACGATCGCGGGGCTTCGAAACACGTCTATGACATCGTGACAGGTGATGAATCATGGATTTAGGCGTATGAGCCCGAAAGTAAACAGCAGTCGACTGTATGGGTGTTTCAAGATGAGCCAAATCCAACAAATGTTGTTCGCGCACGAAGCACTTCCAAGCAAATGGTCGCCTGTTTTTTCAGAAAAACTGGACATGCCGCAACCGTATCACTAGAACAACGCAGAACAGTAAATTCTGAGTGGTACACAACCATTTGTTTGCCAGTTGTCTTCCAAGAAATTAGGAAAACCAATCGCCAAAGACGGATCACTCTTCACCAGGACAATGCGAGCTCTCACACATCGGCTCAAACAACTACATTTTTGAGCACCCAAAAC
The DNA here is from genome assembly GCA_037575425.1 of Anastrepha fraterculus. NCBI lineage: Eukaryota > Metazoa > Arthropoda > Insecta > Diptera > Tephritidae > Anastrepha > Anastrepha fraterculus. The sequence continues at coordinate 123,201 of JAYXIM010002428.1, forward strand.
ATCGAATTAATGGGTCATCCGCTGTATAGTCCTGACTTGGCACCGAATGACTTCTTTTTATTCCCGTACGTAAAAAACAAACTGAGAGGTCAACGTTTTTCGACACCTGAAGAAGCGGTTGCGGCATTCAGAATGCATGTTTTGGAGGTACCTCTTTAAGAGTGGCAAAAGTGCTTCGAAAATTGGTTCAAACGCATGCAAAAGTGTATAGATCTTCGTGGAGAATATTTTGAAAAACAATAAAGTTATTTTCGATGATTAACATTTGTTTTTGTTCTCTAATCCCGACATATAAAAGGCACCCCTCGTAAGAAGAAGAAGATGATCATTTTAGAAGTAAAGTTTCAACAAATTCCTACTACTCCTTCTATTTTTGTCCCTTGTTTGTATGAAGCCGAGGAACTTTGCGCCCGCTTGAAATTTGCTACTAAGTATTATATATAACTAAGGATACAGGCTTTTGGAAAACGGTAAAATATAACTACTTTTAAATAACTACTACATATTAGTACTTATTCTATGGTTTTAAGGTATTATCCACTGATGAAAGCAAATACCTATAATTTAAATGAGTGGAAAGTGTTATAACTGGAGAAAACTCAATACTGGAATTGAGTTGAGGACTACAAAGGCTACTGCGAAGCATGGATTTGGTTTTGTGATGGGGTTGGAGTGTGTTTTAAGCACAGGTGCTGGAAATATTAATTTTGTAGAAGGCGATAGGGATAAATTTCAATAAAGCTAATGTTAGGGAAGGTGTCGCACTGTTGGGTGTATTGCTCAAATGCACCATCAGGGTTACCAGAATTTAGCTAACCGACAATTGCACTAAGCCATTCGAAACATCCGCTCAGTTGCCTAATATCGATATAATCGAGCATGTTTGGGAGGAATTGTCCATAAAACTAAGAAACAAAGTACTTCGGAACGCTAACAAACGAAAGGAAGCTTCGAAAACCGAATGGTTCAATATTTCACCTGACATATGTACAAACTAGGAGGAAGATGTGACTCGATATTTAAAGGGGTATTCTAGTCTAGAGGCCCGAACTTCAATCATTTTTTGACGGTGAATAAAAAAAAAGCTATTGATATTTTTACCATCCATTTTTATCATTTATTTATTTATATATTAAGAGCACACCAAATGAAATTAAATTAAAAAAAAGGAATTTTCATGGAATTATGCGTCCTTCAACTGGAAGGGGAAAACAAAAGGCAGTGTCCTCGTCGTCACGATTTCTACCCTTGTGGTCATTTGAAAAAAAAGATGACAAATTCTTAATTATAATGAATGTCATTATCGTATGACGCAGAAAAAAGGGGTAAACCTTTTTTTTTATAAAATGGCTGCTACTCAAAAATAGAGGTCGACTTTGTCCTAATTTTTAAGCTTTCTCGAATTGTTCACACATATTAAAAAATTGAAATTTCTAGAGATAGAGATATATTTAAAGAATATTCATGATAAATTTCAAGCAAATCGGTTGATTAGAACTTGAGATATCGTGCCGACCGTATCGAAAGAAGTAGTTTCGAGAAAAACACGTTTAAAGTTCGCCGTCCGCTCAAACCAGTCTAGCTGTCGCGTCCCTAAAATAGTTGTAACTTCGAAAATAATTCGAATTTTGAAAAATTCCTTTGGGGGAGATATTTTTGAATACTTTAACCCTGCTACTATGTTAGAAAAAAAATACACATGTTATGTTCGGGTCTTATTTTGACCCCACATTTTTTTATTGAGAAAATTCAAATTTGTACAGTTCAAAAATATTTTTAAGGCTTGTGATCAATGCAATATGTCGTCGTAAGAGTGGTTGTGTGTCGGTGTGACGGACAAACAGGTTTTTTGCCAGTTATGCACTCAGTAAAGGTCTTTTTTTCCTTTTTCGACGGGCAAAATTTGCACCTTTTCCGTTCACTAGCGCATTTTCGTTTTGGAGAAGGCGAATTCGTAGATGGTGATGCACTGTCTTCTTCTCGAATTCTTCGTACCAATGATGCAGAGGCTTCTGGGCTTTTGTGCAATTTATTTTTTTGCCATTCAGGATATATTGCGATCCATATTATAAAAGCGTTTAGAGCAGAAATATCTAATAAATTAGAAAACAGGGCAACTGGCCACCGATTGGATTTCCTTTTGCACGAATATGTACGAACCATTTGGTCCAATGTGTCGACTCCACCTTTTGTCGAGTTGTAGTATTCAATTATTTCCGGAATTTTTTTTTGATGATCTTCCAAAATGTTGCTATTATGATGAAGGGTGCTAAGCAAATAAATCATTCTGTATTTTTTAGGCACATACAAAACTACAGTTTCTATTTCATGAAATTCTTGTGATGTTGCATGAACCGGCAGAAAACGTTTGTTGTTCCTTACTGTGCCAACAATAGTAATTTCTGAGTTCTAATGCAAGGTTATGACTCGTAAAAAAATTATCGGTAGTCACATTTCGTCCACGGTATGAAGACACTAAGACTAGAACAACCCGTTCGCCTTGATTCCTTTCAGCATTGTATCCTACTTTGCCCAAGTATATTTGGAACTGTAAGCAAAATGCGGTGTCAGAATCCGCTGCTATCCACGTTTTCATGCCATATTTCCCAGGTTTACTTGGAATGTATACTTTGAAAGGACATCTACCTCGGAACGGAATAAGCTGTTCGTCAATCGTTATGTTAGCACTTGGAACGTAAAGCAGCTGCAAGTTTTGAGACCATTGCTTATAAAATGTGCGAATAGGAGCAAGTTTATCTCCTCTTTGTTCTGATCTTCTTCTTTGCCTATCGTCAAATGCTAGTACACGAGAAATATTGCTAAATCGCTCCAAAGACATGAGTGCTCTCAAAAACGGACGTCCATGAAATTCGTCCCACAGGGAGTTAAGACTTTCACCGTATGACCAGTAGACTCCTAAAAGAATAATATGTCCGTTATACAATTATAATAGGAAAAATATATTGTAAATAAATACCAATAAGTATAAGAAGTCCCAGGTAAGCATCGAACTCAGTAGCATCTATAGCTTGAAAATTTTCGAAAACAGCACTTCCTTGCAAATTCAAGGTCACTGAAGAATGCACCAATGTCATGCTCAGTCATTTGTCCACGCTGACATTATGGCCAAGTAAATACAACAACGAATTTTACCGTATAAATACTAGTATGAATTTAGAAAAAAAATGTAGATTATATATACTTACAGTATGTCTATGTGGAAGCAATGGTCTGCACAAGACTGTAATGCTAATGATGATGATGTCTAGATTCCATGTTTTATCAAAATCTATCGCCTATAAACTTAGATTTACAATAGCAACTGATCACTACAATATTTAGCACAGAAATGAAAGTATTTGGTTTCGTTGTTATTGAATACAAAAATTATAGCTGTAAACGCATTCCAGCATTCACAACAGAGAGGTGTTCCAGACGATGACTCTGCAACAGGGGATATTACATTATATATTTACTATTCGTTTTACAAATATGATAGGGGTCATAAAATGACCCGAACATGATATGCGTAAGCACTTGCAATAAACAATTTTCTAAGCCTAAAATTGTGATAAAACTAGTTGATTTCAATATATTTCAACAATTGATGCACTGAATAGTAAGAACTTTCAAATATATTCCACCAGTTAGAAATACGGTGATGTTATATGCATTTTGGGTCATCAAAAGACCCTAACGTAGTAGCAGGGTTAACTATTGAATTTTGAAAAAAAATTTCGATTTTTTGAAATTTCTAGACTAGAATACCCCGTTAAATGCTGTAATAAATGCCAAAGGACTAGTCCAGTAAATTCTGATCACGAAGTTTTTTATAATATTTGAAAGACTTTAAATTCTGTACCATAATTCGGTTGGCTATGAATTCTACGGTTTTGTTTATATTTATTTTTCTGCATAAAACTCTGGAATATAAACATACTTTTTTATTGTTATTAAGTGGTGATTTAATTAATTTACAGTTCTGAAAATCTGTTCAGCAGTAAATGCTTACGGCTAAGTGTTTGAGTCACTGTAAGTATGTATGCATGCGTATTGTTGCATATTTGCATAATAAAGCGTGTACGGCAATAACCGATGTTGCAAACAGTTCAAATTTGCAAATGTTTGCTTTCATTGCAAATTGTTGAATTTTACTCTTTGCTCAATCGATACGATATACTTCACGCGGTCTATAAATAGTGTGGCTATAACTGCATTAACATATTATGTATGTATTAGGGATACAATGTTGGCGGAACCGTTTGCTATTTTTGAAGTAGTCCCGGACTTTCGGGATTCACCATGGGACATATCGTTTTTATTATGGTTTAAAAAAATTTAATAACCGCAAATAATTTAACTTACCGTTAAGTTAAACCATTTAATATTTAGGATAAACTGTTTAGCAGGAGACATAAGACACTGCTCTTGTACTGGATAGGAAACTGAATTGCGGGCTCACAGTTGCAGATAGACTACGCAAGGCAATGACGGCGTTGTACTCCTGCGGAAGGCTAATTGGGAAAAAATTAGGGTTGGAACCCAGAATCATATACTGTCTCTACACAGCGATAGTTTGGTAAATTTTCTACTATGGTGGAATGTCCTTGTGAAGGGTGTGAACATTAAATGTGTTGACCAGGTTCAAAGACTTGCATCTGTTCTCACAACCAGTGCAATGTCAACCACAACATCGAAAGCATTAAATGCGACATTAAACTTCCTCCAAGTAGATCTGCAGGCAAGATATATTGCTCGGCATTAAGGTTGAACACCTTAAGAAGATGGTCAAACATGGGATGCGGCTATGATAAGGAGCTTCCTAAATTGGTGGAATTTGCACTCCTACCTGCAATCGCCCTTACAACGATCACGACTCTCATACTCTGAGAACGGGATGATTGAAAACTTTGCGAGACTATCTGTGTATATACAGATGGCTCAAAGCGCGAGGGCATCTGGTGAAATCCTTTAGAGTTCAACTTTCCAACTACTACAGTGTCTTTCGGGCTGAGCTGATGGCAATAATAAAAGCTGATAGCCCCTCACAAAGCAGTAGTCCACCTCTATTTATGAAATTCAGTAAATTTCTTAACGAGATGGCTGAGTAATTTCACATAAAGGTAACATGGGTTCCTGGCCATTGTGTCATTGAGGGTAACTTCAAGACCGATGAACTAGCGAGACTTGGCACCATGTTGGCTGATGAGTACAACGATATTGGCATAGGCATATCCTTACAGTATTGTAAGCTACTTATTTTTGTGGAAAGCTAATGAGACCATCTGCGGAATCGCCCAACAATTTTGATCGATTCTCAATGCTAAATAATATTGACATTCAGATTTCCATTATAACGGGGCATTATATTATATACTAGGCAGACACGCCCAAAAGATGGGCATGCAAACACCTGACTTCTGCAGAAGCTGCCCAGATGAGAAAGTGGATGAGACCTGATCTATTTAGACGTAGATTCACCATTTCATGCAGATATTTTTAATTTTTCCAAATATTGGATGAGGAGCCGGTTTGACTCTCGGCTTTGGTGTATCTCTTTGAGCTAGCCACGCCTTTCTTTGCTTCTTATTGATGTATGGGCACTATTTCTCATCTCCCATGACGATTTGATTCAAAAAACGCTATTTATGATCGCGTGGCCCGATGCCCGATGGCGGACGAGAGGCTAAGAAGCAATACGAAGACGTTTTTTTGTTTTTCGTTGAGCTCGTGAGGCACCCAGGCTCTCAATTATTAGGTGAATCCCCTTGAATGCAGGTGATTTCGAATCAGCTTATGATAGTAGTTAATTTTTTTCGCCAATTCAAGATTGGTTTGGCGACCGTTCTCCTTCAAAAGTGATTTGAGACATTCTTCATCGAATTCAGAAGGCCTTCTGTTGCGAGACGTATCATCGACGTCAAAGTCGCCATTGCAAACATTGAGCTTTGCAAACCATTTCGGTGCTGTAGACTCGCCAATGACACCTTCTCCATATACGTCACAACTGTCATGGGCTGCTTCGGTAGCTTTTTGACCTCGTAAAAAGTGGTGTCGAAAATGTTGATTTTTGCCTCCTGGCCTCCTTTCTAAGCCACAAAACTAATAAAAAATTAAATAACTCAAAAATACAATTAAAATAGTTTTGTAGAGCAGAAAGAGTTCTATCGAATGAATTTTTACTCTTTGCCAAACAGCAAATAAATCGTTTTAAAATAAAAGATAATATAAAAACGCGGTACTAAGAGTATGAATGATGAGAGTAGATGAAGTGTTACTAAGGTGACCAGATGGTGTCACAACTATATAGAGCCATATATCTAATTGAAGCGTACATCCTTTGCTAGGTATATGAATTCTTCCTCAATTTTAGGGTATTCGTTTTGATGTTGGCGGACGATTTTTTATGGAAACCTTTTTCAATGCCAAAGCTGCAAGGAAATTTTGTAGAGCGTTAGCAGAGGCTACTGTTAGTGAACAAATAGCTCAAAAACGGTTTAACACACTTGGACTAACATGGCGACCCTTACAGGCGAGCCCCGATCTTTTCTGCAGTAAAATCGTGCGAATTCTCTTGGCTATTTGTTAGTACAGTTCGCTGCTTACAAAGGCACTCGCTGTAAAATGAACTAAAATAGATCAAACAAATGCGTAGGTCAACGATCTGAAAGAAATCAACCATTTTTGAAAGGTTAAGCCTAAGTTCCAATAAAAGCATCAAATTTAGTTAAAAATAGCTTCTAGTAACTGCAAATGCGAACTTACCCCAGCGTCATTGAACTTCAATGCGCCACTCCACATTGCGTCGGCCTTTGAGGTGGAGCAGGGCGTGAATGTTGAAGAGAAGGGCAACCGCTCCACTTTAAATAAACTTTCAAAGTTGTTCAACAACTCTTTGCTGTAAAGCCACAAACAAATATAAGTAATAAAAAGAAATGTATGTTGGCAGCTAACTCAAAAGCGCTTATATATCATCAAAGCCATTGTGCAGAAAATGTGTAAAATAAGAGAAAACTACAAAGAGGAGGGCTGGGTGGACGGCGACTAAGTATTTCAACTAATGTCTGCCACAGACTGTGTTGTGACCCACAATGACTTGGTAACTGCCGCCGCAGTGGTAATAATAAACGTATGCACTACAATTTTGCAGGGCCATTCAATTCATACAGTCCGTCGTGCTGTGCGAACTATACGAGTACACACATACATACGTACGCGCCCATTGGAGTTAAGTGCGTAAAAGGGGCGCAAATGTCTATGTTTATACGAGTTAATATTACATTTCATAGTCTAGCACTTGTCTGTGCAATGGACTAATATGCGCTGTGTAATACTTTTAGGTGGTTTGAGGACTATTGCCTCAGCAGTCTGCTGAATTGTATGCTGCCCTAACTGACTACATACATCTACATAGTGTAAATGAAATTTGAAATTGACCCTAGGGTGCATGTGTTTGTGCGTGTAATAGAAATGTTTCCACTTATGCAATCAAAATTGTTTCCGAGCCTGGCCTCCAACAGCACTCCCGCTCTTGGCGCGATTGCTAGTTGGCCTTTTTTAATTCCTCCCAAGTTGCCGCCCAACTCTCTGCTCCGGCATTTTCCTTTTTTATGGTGTCTGACACAGTGTCTCGCCAAGGCTCAATGGACTCTGTCTCCGAATCCGACTTCGATTGCGCAGACAAGGCGTATTGTCTTATTCTTTTGTTGAAGCCGGTGTGTTATGGTGGCATAGTGGCATGATGAAGTGATGACTTACTGTATTACAATTTCATTTGGGGGAGAGTTGCACGTCGCTACAATGCTCAACCCCAGTCACTTCCTTTATGATGCTCTGTTCATTTGTCATCACATTTCTACGCTTTATTTTGCAATCAGGAAAATTCAGGGGGAAACTTTAGTTAATGTCATCCATTGCGAACTTTTACACTGAATAAATTCACTTTCATTTTACACACAAACACTTGCAATTTCATTTCGTTTTAATGGTTGATGGCTAGAAAAACGTGTACAAATAGGCAGGGATACATGCGAGGGTTTGCCGCAAAGTTATCGATCCAGAGAATAAACTTTTTTTGATTTCTCAACTCAATAAAGATTATTTGTTGAATTCCACCTGAAACCCTCAAAATATGTACCGCAGATTTTGCCTGCAGCGTGACAAAAACCTTTCTGCATCTCTTATCTCTTCGTAGTAGGTAATGCTCCACTGTACTATTTATTAGCGAACTGGAGAAAATCAATATGTTTCCAATATTGAAACTCAGTTGCAAATCTTCTTTTTAGCACTTCACAGTTAAATTTAGGACCGAGTATTCTAAAAATTATATAATTCTATAGTTCTGTAAAAATATGGTATTTAAATAATGAGCGTGCAAGTATAACCTTTGTTGTTATACGAGAATTACCTTTTACATTGTGGGCTCAATATGGAAAAATAGAAAATTAATAACGAAAATGGCTGTATTAAGTTAAAAAAATATTGTGGTTGGAATTCACTACATTTCTGCATTCGGTTGAACCAATTTTCAAAGCACTTTTGCTACTCAGAAGAGGATACCTCGAAAAAAGCTATTTAAAAGCTTCAACCGCTTCTTCAGGCATTTATTTACATTGACCTCGCATTTTATGTTTGATATTTGGCAACAAAAAGAAATCATTAAATAAAGAAATTAGGTTTTGGAACAGCCGTAGGAGAGTAACAACAATACGCAACGACTTTAGAAAAACTGCAGGAATTACAGTTGGAACTTCTTCATCATCATCTCCCAAACTTGCTACACTGATTATCACTTCTCACGCAAATTGGATAACATTTTTAAAGGAATGGATATCCGCACGACTCAAAAAACTAGCCTCCTAGGCATACATTGAGTCTCAGCCGCTGCGATTTTATATCACCAGTCTGAATACCTTGATGCTTAAATGGCAAAAGTGTGCAAAACGGGTGTATATTTTTATTTAGACATCGTCAGCAAAGTATACCTCGTATTTGTTTCTGGTGCGACGCTGCTCTAAAGATTTTACTGGTTACTTTTCTCCCAGATATCATGTCGGTTGCTTTCAAAGTAAGGTTTTCGAACAATTTTGGATGTTTAACTCGATGACCTCACAACTTCACTTGTATATATATATATGTGCATTGAAGTGCATCACTCTCCATACAAATCTGTTTTTCCACTGGAATTATAAAATTCATTATATTCAAACACTTTTGCCGAAATAATTCGGGAAAATATCGAGATTTACGTGAGCTGGACCGATTTGAATGTACCTCAAAAAATCAAATTTTTTAATTTTTTTTTATTAACGCATCTTAAAGTATAAACAGAATAACGTCTAGAAATTACAATTATTCTTTATACTAACGAGGAATTTTTATTGAACATATATTTTAAAAGAAGGAAAACTAAGATCCCTCATTATTTGCAAATTCATTATGAATGTATGAGTATATAAGGTACAGCTGCTACTCGGTGTCTATCTGGTCGAAAACTGTTTTACGCATGAGCGGCCGACGATGGGTATTTGGCTGGAGCAAACCCAATGCTTCAGCGTTGACATGTGTACTGAGATCTTGTCTGTGAGCCATGGCACACTTTTTCGCCACGTCAGTGACGAGCAGCATACCAAGATCACGATGGAGGTCAAGCTTTCTCACATAGTATGGAGCATTGACGATGTTGCGCAACACTTTATTTTAGAATCGTTGGATAATAGTATTGCAATATTCGCTTGAGCATCCCCATAGCAGAATGCCATACCTTCAGACCGGTTCAAAAATTTGGTTATTTAGCAGTAGTTTGTTGTTCGTTGATAGAATAGAGTGTCTGCCAATAAGATAAAGAAAGTTTTTGTTTTTAATTCCAGCTCTTCACGCTTTTTTTGACATGCGCCTTCCAACGCAGTTTAGCATCAAATGTTATTCCAAGATATTTTGCCTCGTTGACGTATGGTATATTTACGCTATTTATGTAGACTGGCTTGTAAATTGTTTTTTTAGGCCGAATACAATGTGCACCGATTTTGAATTATTTAGTTTGATACGCCATTTTTTGGAAATCGAATTCACCGCTCATTGTAATTTTGTCGTTGTAGTCTCAATTAATTATCCAAATGCTAGGATAGCCATGCCATGTGCAAAGGATGCGGTAAGGTGTTGCTCATGGCCTGGTAAATCATGCGTATACAAGAGGTATAGGAGATGGCCTAGGATGCTTCCTTGAGGCACCCCTGCGGTTGCTATGTATATGTAATGACAGATAGGCGTTGTTAAGTCTGACATGAAAGTATCTGCCATCAAGATAGGAGCAAAGGATTTCGCAATAATTCCTGGGCAAAATCAATTTTAGTTTGTGGAGTAAGCCCACATGCCAAATTATGTCAATGCGAAACTTCAAGGAACACCCCTGCGCAAACTTTATTTTCCTCTATCGTACACACTATGGTTCTTACAACCCTGTGTACTTGGTCAATTGTTGAGTTATTTTTGCGAAAGCCAAATTGGTGAGTTGGAATAACTCTCTTGTTTTCTATACTCGGCAACATTCGAGTCAGTAACAGTCGTTCAAAAAGTTTGGACAGCATTGGTAGTAGAGAAATAGGTAGGTAGGCGATTTTCCGGCTTTCAGAGTCATAATTACTTCTGTTGACTTCCAGTACATAGGAACATATTTTAACAAAAAACACAAATTGCTCAAATGAGACAGACAAGTAACACAATTAATGAGCAATCTCTGAAGAATTCTGCAGTTATGAGGTCGAAACTAGCCGATTTTGTGGCTTGCATTTTGAAAATTTCGCTCAATACTTCTTCGCTACTAATAGACTAAATGCTGACATCACTTTCAATCCAATTTGACGCGATACCAATGTCTTCAGATCCATCATTGGCAGAAAAGGTTTTACGGAGACTCTCTGCAAATAAATTTGAGTTTTGCTTATTGGGTATCACTTATTATATTTTGAGGAGTGCTGCCATTGAGCTGGGTTAATAAGTAAAATTGTTATTAATTTGTTTTTTGTTTTGGTTTGCAAAAAACTATCTCTGCCGTGACAGTCCTTGGCCGGATATAAATCCGGGTCGTTTCGGTAACGTAGAACCGACTGTCGTGGAAACGAATCATTGAAAGTATTGCCCATCGCTGGCTACTACTTTTTTTCATCTTTCTGGTAGATCTTGTATACCGTCGCGGTAAAACTGTTCATCTTTTGAGGCTATCCACGGATCAATCCATTTTCGGAACAGGTGATAATCGGATGGCACAATATCTGGAGAATATGGCGGTGTTTCCAGGTAGGTTTTAACGGATTTGGCAACGTGAGGCCGAGCGTTGTCATGCTGTAGAATTACTTTTTCATGCCTCTCCGCGTATCGCGGCCGCTTCTCGCGCAGGGCTCGGTCCACCAAATACATAGCATAACCTTCGCAGCGTGAATATTCGGCCGAGGCGACGACGTAAAAGCATGACCGGGCAGTGCCATGACTTTCTTTTCTTTGGATTGCTGTAATGAATCTATTTTTCATCAACCGTCACGATGCGATGAAGAAAACCCTTCCTTTATGACCGCTGGAGCAGTTGTTCACAGGCGAAAAAACGACGTTTAACATCGCTTGGTTTTAACTCATAAGGAACCCTAGTCCCCTGTTTCTGAATCATTACCAAAGCATGCATTTGCTTGGAAATGGATTGGTGGGTAACTCCTAATACTGAGAAAGCTCTTCTTGCGTTTGACACGGATCCTCATTGAGCAATGCTTCCAATTCAGCGTCTTCGAAGGTTCTTGGCCTTCCTTCAAGCGGTCAGTCGTCAACATTAAAATCACCGCCATAGCTTATTTATTATGACCAATTATTTATTTTACCAATTCGATTCTAATAAACTGCATTGTATAGGCTTATAGTACTTATTACGCGGTCAAATTCGCGGTGAACACTAATAAACGGTCAAATCCTTTTACGGAGAATCAGCTCTAAGCATGTGGCCGACGTAGCCGAATAGAATGGTGCGTGATTACCATTCGGGAGTGCGTAGGTTCGAATTTTCGTGCATGAGCATCAAATAATAGAAAAAGTTTGTTTGTCCCTCGACAGGCAATGGTAAGCATCCGAGTGCATTTCTGTCATGAAAAAAGCTCCTCATAAAAAATATTTGCCGTTCGGAGTCGGCTGAAAACTGTAGGTCATCAACATCAAGACGCACAGCACAGATACTAACAGAACACCAATTATTTATATTTTTCTTAGCTCTGAACATAAACCTTGAACATAAACATAAACTATTCGCTCAAAAGGAAGATGCCTCCGTGAATATTACGTTTGCCCAATTTCGTTTTAAATTTTGCTTAGTCCATGCATGTCTTTTTTTGATGTGCTTCAGAACTTTAGGTCCTCTGCACGTAAACATCCTCGAATCATGTCTTTAGCTACAAAAAGGCCACTTTTCGTCAAAACTGCTTCAGCTTCACCCAACAATTAGATCGCCCTTCTCGCAAACAAAGATCTTCTGATGTTGCTTTGGAGAGATACGTGTTTGGCCTTGACCGGGGAAGTCGTCAACGCTTTTCAGTTCGGTATGCCATGGCACCCATTTATTTATGAGTGCCTTCGACTTCGACAAATATTTTGCTATAGATACACCTGAAAATTTGAAACCTTTAGGGTATGCATTTAATTTTTTTATGACGGAAATTGAAGTTTGAATTTTTCCGGGTCTCGCTTCTATTAGATGTACCTTACATATCTTCCAAGTCTTTACTAATAAATTTGTATCACACTTTTTGAATGCCATTAAAGCAGACTTTACTCACTTTCTTCATGCCCCTCGCCAACTGCTTCAACTAATGTCGAATAAATTTTCGTAACTGTACTTTACATTTAGACAATGTGCATACACCTTGCGTAACACAATGAATTTCCCACATTCGCTGGCGATTTCCCAACGATATTTCTATTGCAAACAGACAACAGTCATCTTCAATTTCAACATTTATAGCATCTAAGTTTTCCACTTTTATTCATTTGCACTTCCTCCTCTTAAACTTTCAGATTGCCGTCTTCATATACGATTACATGACAGTCCAATTGTCAGTGGCAGCGTTGGCGGTGGCAGTGACAGGGGCGCCACCAGAGGCCAGCACCAACAAGCTATTCATATCGAGTGAATCGTCGCTTATCTATCGGCCAGATTGTCGTCTAGAGATGTGGCGTTTCATCTCGTACATGTTGTTGCACGCGAATTGGTTCCACCTGAGCTTCAATGTTGTCATACAGCTGGTGTACGGGCTGCCCTTGGAGGTGGTGCACGGTTCGGCGCGCGTTGCCATCATCTATTTGGCTGGCGTATTTGCCGGCTCGCTGGGCACCAGTGTCGTCGACTCGGAGGTGTATTTAGTGGGTGCAAGTGGTGGCGTTTACGCGCTATTGACCGCACATTTAGCGAATATTCTGCTCAACTTCAGTCAAATGCGTTATGGCATAACCCAGTTGGTACGGGTCATCGTATTTGGTAAGTTGAGATTTTTTTGTTTGCATTTTTGTAGACTGTGAAGGCCATTAGCTATGTATAATTAAATTGCCATAATAATATCATATTATATTTTAAATGTGCGCACAGTAAAATGTAGTTATAAACAAATTTCCGAAATATACCATATTTACTATGTATAAGTACGTAGACGTACCTCTGCATAAATATGTATGTTACATTGAACTGCAAACCATAAACACGGAAGTGCAATAAATCTTTTCAACACATTTTTTAATTAATTTATTTGTTTTTGGTTTTACTTTTATTTCAACAGTTTCCTGTGACCTGGGCTATGCATTCTATGCCAAATATTACAGCACCAAAAGCGTCGTAAATATGGAGGCCAAAGCACTACCAAGAGTTTCATATATTGCACACCTGACTGGCGCGTTGGCGGGTTTCACAATGGGTTTGCTGGTGTTGAAGAATTTCGACAGTCCGAAATCGGCACAGTCGAAACTGTTGTGGTGGCTGGCATTGGGCGTCTATTCGGCATTCACGATATTCGCTATTGTGTTCAACCTCATCAACACAGTCACTGCTCAAATACTCGAAGAGGATGGTGAAGTGGTCACGCAACATTTACTTCATAATTTGGGAATTTCATAAGTTCGAAATATAGCATATGCAGTTAGATAATTTGCGCGTTATTTAATATTTATTTATTTATATAAGCAACTCGAAAGCATACAACTTTAGCAGTGGCTGGGGAGAATAATTTTAGGTATACGTAATATTGCATCCTAATAGATTCTTTTGTACTAAATCGAATGCGTTGTCATCTTTGGAGGCTCTATTTGTATAGCGTAAGTTTCTATGAACAGTGAATGAGTCTATAAGTCATATGTGTGGGAATGGCTCCCCTAGTATTTGGTTCAGACCAAAATTTTATCTCGTCAAAATAAAATTAATCTCTTCGTTAATCTCGACTGTTCACACTGCTAGAGATTTATACAACAGCTGTTTCTGACTCATTGCTTATTATGTTTCAATATCGAGCAAAAATGTAAGTGTCTTATATAGTAATCAAAGTGCTATAGAATTATTATTTTTAAATATTCTCCATTCAATGGAAATAACGGAGGAATTATTTGATACTAGGCGTCAAGCAATGAAACGTTTGTTTCTTGCTCAAACGATACGCAAAATGGATGTAGATCAAATTTAACAAAGTGATCATGACGATGATGATCGTTTGGCGCTACAGCTTCTTGTGAGATTTGGCCTGCTGAACAGTACTCGTACACCTCCATGCTGCTCTATCCGTTGCAGCTTTTTTCAGTTCTTTAGATTAAGCTTTTCCAGGCCTTCTTCCACTTAATCTATCCACCTCGATCTTCGTCTTCCTCTTGCCATGGTATTCGTTGCGCTTTAATACAATGCACTACATTTTCGCCATTATAAGTTCGTCCAATTCATCATTCCATCGTATGCCAATTTGCCAAATATTTGGACAAATGCAAGCATACCGGTTGTTTAGGTTCGTGGCTAATTGCTCTGGAATGCCAGCTGAATTCGAATATATTTTTTTTTTTATTTCCGAACATTTTACATTGTTTCGAAAATTTTGTAATTTGCTAAATGATCTGGGAGGAGAAGCAGCAATTACAGCAAGGCAATTACATTGGAAAACGAATTGCATCTGTTCTGTAAGCCGTTGATTCTTCGGCGGAATAGCGTAAAATTGCAAATATTCCCAATGAACGAAGTTCAATAAACGGATTATCTTAATAGTTTTGAGTCACTGGCTTTGCCTTAAGAGGACCCGGTGGTCTAGAAATTTCAAAAAATCGATTTTTTATTTTTCAATATTTCGAAAGTATAGTGTCTTAAGAATATACTGTGAAATTTTCATGCGGTAGTTCCCAATATTATAGCTTCTACAGCCCATGAATTAGGTAGAGAGCGGTCCTGTACTTCAAACTTTAAACTCATGGAAACTCAAAAAAAAAAAAAAAACCATTCAACCGAATCGTTTGAAATTTTAATATGTTATTTACAACATCAGTGGCTATCGCCCGTACTAGAACCATATTATTATTTCAATAATTTCGTTCTTTTTTTTATTACAAAACTGAAAAAAAAAAACGATTTTTAGAGTGTCAAACCGCACAATTTTGTAAATTTTTGTTTGTTATTTTAGTACGGCACACGGTTACAGTCATATTGATTAATAATTTTTCGGTTTTTGCGTTTCAGATAAATAAAAGAGCCAAAATGGACAACATCGTCCAGGTCCAATTTTCCGGGAGGGTCTACTTCAGTGCCATTTTTACAATTATTAAAATTTAAAATACATCTTTTTTCATTTTTGTATGTAAAAGAAGTTAAGTTAAATCTTAAAAAATGTAAACATCGTAAGTGTAAGGAACTTTGGTAAGAAAGCGAACCTTTATAAGACAACTGATTTGACATGAAAGTTTCAGATGGGTACCATAAAGAAGTACATCCAGCAGCAGCAGATGCAGTTGAGTATTGCAGTTATAAAGGCTGGCACTCTACAGATGTTTTCTAACAACATCAAGATGCACGCCACAAATAGGAGGTGGAACTCCGCCAAACACCCAAAAAGGGTGTAAGCGCCAATTATTCTATTCAATATATCTACATCATTACATCAAATTATCACCAAATTGTTTCGTTTTGTTTTAATTGTTTGACATTTGATTATTGTCAGGATCAGCTGCGATAGATTTTTTCTGAAACAGAAGGCGCTTCTTCAAGATAGCACACAGGTATTTCACGTGGACTAACTTTTAATCTATTCAGTGATGAGATAATCAATTCACATTTTTGTATGGTGAAATCTTGCTAAATCAAGTGGCTTTACCAGATAATCCATTTAGCAACGATTATTATTTGATTAAGTTTTGGTCTGAACATACTGTAAAGTTCCTTTTCCCTTAGGCGCGACCCCATACTCCAGTCGGTTTGCTTACTGCATCTCGCTCATTTGTTGCGTTCATTTCTCACGTTGCTCTCGTTGCACGAATAAGAGTGTAAGCTATAACTGCATACCAAATGTACCAGGAGCTTGGGATTTCAGCGCCTGAAACGCTTAGTGTGTCGTTCTAGGTTAAGAGTGTTAAGAAAAGATACCGATTTAAGTGCACATATTTTATTTATTTCCGCAGTAGTTTCTTATAGTTAAAATATGGAAGAAAATATATTACATATCACTAACAAATTATATACTCACAACCATAAGGATTTAAAGAAATTTTATTAGAATATTTAAGTTATACGAGTAATACTTGAAATAATTTTCAAATATCTTATATCACATTTTTTTAAATTATTATTTTTAGATATTATTAAGGCATTTCCAATAATTTGCAAAATACTTTGCTGTTCTATGCAGGTGTCAATTACACTAAAATTAGTTTAACACACTTGATGGGTTTTTATAATTACACTGCACAAGCATTTATTAAGAGTATCACGTTTATAATAAATACCATATTTACTCTATTTTCACAGCCTATTTAGTTTATTAGAAAACAACTCTTTTGCGTACACTTTTATACTCAAATAATAATTTACTATCTGTCATTTACAAAGGTTGGCATCATTGCAAAAATAAATTAGTTTATTTCCTAACCCAAAATATGAAGTAAATTGCTGTGATATCTGCCAAAGACTGTATGAAATCTAAAAATTCAATTAATTTGAAATGTAAATACGAGAAAGAAATAAAAGCAATAAAGTCATATGTATGCACTATAATTGCTCAAACCTTAGTTTAGAAAATATGTATGGGTGTATGTATCTACTTAAAATTGTATTGGCATGTGTTTGCAATAATTTCTTGCACATATAGCTCTATAAAATATTACTAGCAAGCCATTATGTAAGTAAATGCTGAAATAAATAAGTAAATAAATAAAATAATATGAATTTAGTCAATACAAGGTCGGGCCCTCGAAGTGTAACCAATTAAAAAGACCAAAAATTTAGTTTGGAAAATTCCTTTTATTCGATTCAGAGTAAAAAATGAGTGAAAATAATACAAAATTCTTTTACCTTGACTATGGTTTTGAGACGGTCCAGAAGCGAATCGCCAGCTGCCCGAATGTGACTTGCAAGTATTTTGGTCCACTCACGGACAATGTTTTTTTTTCAGCGCCTCGAGACTGGTAAATCTTTTAGTTCGGACTTTGCTCTCCAAAATGGCCCAAAGAGAATAAGTAATCCATCGGATTCGCGTGTGGGGAATTTGAGAGCCATTGTGTGGCCGTTATGAAGTTCGGAACGTTGGTTCACTCGAGCATTGTGAAATGGTGCCGAGTCCTGTTGAAACGTCCATGGTCTGCCAACGAAATGTTTGTCTGCCCACGGCTTCAAAGTAACCTCTAGAATACTTTCCCGATAATATTTCGCCTTTACCTTGACGCCAGGCTCGATGAAAACGATTGGAGGGCGCCCATTTGCGGTTACAGCGCATGATCCTCCTCATGGATCCCCATGCTTTGATTTA
Organism: Anastrepha fraterculus; assembly: GCA_037575425.1. Taxonomy (NCBI): domain Eukaryota; kingdom Metazoa; phylum Arthropoda; class Insecta; order Diptera; family Tephritidae; genus Anastrepha; species Anastrepha fraterculus. The sequence continues at coordinate 141,206 of JAYXIM010002428.1, forward strand.
TTTTGTATCGAAATATGCGTTTGAAAAAAGTAAATGTATATGCCACTCGGGTACCCGTAAACAGAAGCACGAGATTCATGTATTATGTCATGAAAATATCTTTATTTATACAAATAAAAAGTAAATAAGTATTATTAGTAATTAAATATAAAATATATTCTTTTTAAATTGTTTATTGAATAAATATACTGTATATAATAATAATTATTACATTTTGCAAGGTGATTGTTACAAAAACATCTAAATTGCACTATTTGCACAGTTAGTAATATGTAAAAAATTAATAAAAGTAAAGAATAAAAGTAATAAAAAAAAGAGAAATACATATAAATAATTAAATCTTAATGATTAGTCTTTAGCGTAATTCAAAATTACTGATCGCAATGTAAACATTTATTGATATTTACTGAGTTATCATCACAAACGGGCTTCTCCCACTCGGCACAACACTTCCTTATCTTTCTTCGCTTACGAATAGGCTGCTCGTTGCAAATGTATCATGACCCAGCCACAAATTTTCTCCCAGTGACGTCTCGACGTTGGTTGTCAGCAGGTACTACCGCCGCTACTCGTTTTTCGAAGTAACTTTTGACTGCAAGCCTCGTTGCATGGTTTCTCATAGCCTGCTGGTTGGAAGCTCGCACTTGAATCACCGGCATAGCTAACCCTTCTAAAAGCTGACGCAAAAAGATTCTGCGTCGATTGCTTTTATTGGAAAACATATTATTATTTTCATAATAAATAACGTAAGCAGCAACACAAGCAATATCCAACATATTGTAGAAGAAAGCTAGCGGGCTTCTGCAAGTTCGCCGTTGCGTAGAGTACCTCATGCACATTTGATCCATAGCTGGCTTTGGTTTTGTTGTAAATCAAAAGCATTTCTGGTTTTTGATGTGCTAAATCAGAGATCATAGCATCGTAATGCATCGTACTAAGAATGATCACGGCTTTGTCTTTCTTTGGTACGTACGTAACACATGGTAACATGTTCATGAAAGCCCAAAAGAGTTGATAAAAGCTCTCTAGAATTCGACGGTTTCATTTCTGGAGGAATGTACGTTTTGTTTTTTTTCAAAAGTACCAACGAAAGAAGACTTTTAGCCAGAGGTAACGTTGTAAAAAATCTGTCCATACTAATGTTTCGGCCAGATTCCTTTGTAAGCGACGACGAGTTCTTTCACAACTTGCTCTCCTTGATTCACCTTTTGAGTAGTACCTTGCTCGCATGTATAGACAATCCCTTTCAGCGGGTAAGCATTACTTGCATCGCACACCCAAAATACTTTGAGACCATACTTAGCAAGTTCAATCCACCTGGCCTTCACAAACACGAGAAATTTAGGGTGCAGCTGCCTACGTTTTATACCTCATATAGGAGTACGAAAGTTGCTGTATATAATATTATTAATGTATTCAGTTAGAGATATGTTCTTACAACATAAATAAATAAATATTTATCGGATGTATAGAACTATTTCGGTATATAGAGGACGTATACCCAAAAAATTGTCGTTAGGGTACCCGGGTACTCAGGTGGCAGAGTATGTAGATTTTTTTTGGTGGCAATCAAGGGTTAAATAAATTGACATTTTATATGCATTTTTTCTTTCTTATGATTATTTTTGTTGTAGTACTTTTAGAAAACCTTTTCTTTTCGCAGGGCCATAATAAAAAAATTTAATAAATTACATTTACTCGTATTCATAGTTGTAAGGCTGACGATATCATATCGCAAAACATAATTTGTTCTTGGAATTCGCGTGCTTTCTTGGGTTACCCAGCTCTATACCGTGACCAACTAGTGCGGGAACGCCCCAGATAATATTATGGGTATTGACAGCACTGATATAAAACTTCTGTGTGAACAGTAATAATAAATATACAGAAGCTCCAAGCGAAACTCGTACATCCACCTAGATATTTGGTTTTACATTAAACAGGGGGGACTAGAACTGCAGTAAAAACTAATTGGTTTTATTTAATTAATATACTGGGTAGTGCATATATGGGCAAAAGCAAAATTTGAAAATGAAAAACTTGTTAAAAATATGCCAAATAGATTAAAAATGGTTATCAAAAACAAAGGCATGCATAAGAAATATTAATATTTACATTCACTTTACTTTTATATAGGGTAAGAGTTTCATTTTGCCATTGAATTACATACATTTTATTTTTTCACCTCACTTAAAATGTAATTGAATTAAAAAATTTAGTTTAATTATTTTGTTCTTGATTGATACCACTGTAGTAATAAAATATGCAATAACTTTTTTGAACCGTTTGTTTTACTTATGATTTATGAAAATAAATAATTATTTTTTTAACTGCACGAGTTTCGTTTAACGCTACTGTAACACTGTGGAACAAATTCAGGTGAGCAAAAATTAGGCCCATTCTGAGAGTGGCGGGTGAAAATAGAGGCGAAATTAGAAGACCCGTATCGCGCCGTTTTTTTATGTTAGTTCGAATTTTTTTTTAATCGGCTTTCGAAGTTCGAAATCGGAGCCGATTTTCGGTATATTGTTTCATAAGTACCACAAAAATTTTCGAAACCAATTTTTTCAAAAATTGTTATTGTTCCACAGGTCTCTAGGAATAATTTGGTTTTTACAGATTGAAAAAATATCAATTAGTCGACGAGTTATAGCCAAAAAACCATATAAACAATTTTGCTCCGATTTCAAACTTCGAAGGCCGATTAAAAAAAAATTCGAACTAACATAAAAAAACGGCGCGATACGGGTCTTCTAATTTTGCCTCTATTTTCACCCGCCACTCTCAGAATGGACCTAATTTTTGCTAACCTGAATTTGTTGCACAGTGTAACCACAACAAGAAAAATAGCTTCTTTTCATAGTTTACTTTGTTTATTTTTACTAAAAATTCATTTTCCGAACATGAAACTGAATGTAAAAAAGTCAAATAACACTGTGCAACAAATTCAGGTTAGCAAAAATTAGGTCCATTCTGAGAGTGGCGGGTGAAAATAGAGGCGAAATTAGAAGACCCGTATCGCGCCGTTTTTTTATGTTAGTTCGAATTTTTTTTTAATCGGCTTTCGAAGTTCGAAATCGGAGCCGATTTTAGGTATATTGTTTCATAAGTACCACAAAAATTTTCGAAATCAATTTTTTCAAAAATTGTAATTTTTGCACAGGTCTCTAGGAATAATTTGGCTTTTACAGATTGAAAAAATATAAATTAGTCGACGAGTTATAGCCAAAAAACCATATAAACAATTTTGCTCCGATTTCGAACTTCGAAGGCCGATTAAAAAAAAATTCGAACTAACATAAAAAAACGGCGCGATACGGGTCTTTTAATTTCGCCTCTATTTTCACCCGCCACTCTCAGAATGGACCTAATTTTTGCTCACCTGAATTTGTTCCACAGTGTAATTATATGTGGGTACATTTTTCACACCATTTGTTCTTTGTAAGAGAACAGCATTGAGACTGAAGGATGTACATATGTATAAATAAAACACCTGCTCAAAGGAACGATAAACCTAAAATCGGTGAAATATAGTTCCTCAAGAGCTAATCAGTTGGAGCGTTATCAATTGGCTGCTGTTGTAACAACATAAATATTCCCCATAAATGTTTGGAGAATGCTGCTGGAGTTACAGCACTTGGCCGTATATAAATCCGGGTCGTTTCGCTAACTTGCCGTGTAATCTTCTCTTCTTAATTGGCGCGATAACCGCTTACGCGATTTTGGCCGAGCTTAACAAAGCGCGCCAGTCGTTTCTTTTTCGTGCTAACCGGCGCCAATTGGACACACCAAGTGAAGCCAAGTCCTTCTCTACCTGATCTTTCCAACGCAGAGGAGGCCTTCCTCTTCCTCTGCTACCACCAGCTGGTACCGCATCGAATACTTTCAAAGCCGGAGCGTTTGTATCCATTCGGACGACATGACCCAGCCAACGAAGCCGCTGGATCTTTATTCGCTGCGCTATGTCTATTAGGGTGTTTCGAATTCCAACAAATTTTTCAAATCAAATTCTAATAGTGCGGAAAAGTTGCTATGGAGTAACACAAGTATTTTGGTAAAAAAAAATTGAAATCGGTTAATATCTTCTGTTCGCGCAACTCACTTAAAGTTTTGAAAATTTTGTCGAAAATAGTGCATTTTCTGAACTTTTTGAAAGTAAGATTTAATTGTTATTTTTTATTAATATTTTGTTACTTATGCTGTCAGATTGTTAGTTTTTTCATAATAATTAACTTTATGTTGTTTGAGACAATTATTTTTTAAGATCCAGTGGAGGTGAAAGAGTGAGACTGTGACTCTTGTACGCGATATTCAAAAGTCAAATAATATTGACTTTTACTGGCACTTTTTACGAATTATTACCAAGCTATATCACTTTCTTTAATTGTTATTCAGTAGTTGTAGTATATTTACTTTTGCTTAAAATGAGTGAAAAAACAAAAAAACCCCGGTTTCATATTTCTCGGAAAGATCATGTTTGTCCAATATTTGGCGCTCCTAAGGATTTTTCTTTAAGAAATCTGCCCTCTTATGCTGACGTTATTCTTTGTTGTTTTGAACAAAGATACGTAATGTCATCATCAACAGAATTACCTTCACAGAAAATTGCATTTTCAGAAATAGCGAATGTGGTAGCTCAGAAAATTAAGATGCTTTATATGACAGCATCTATCCCTACAGTTTCTCAAACCAGCGTTGAACAAATGATCACTGCATATCATGCAAAATATTGGAAAAAAAGAAAGTCTTACAAAAGAGATAAAGAAAATCCTAAGTTTCAGAAAGCTCATGAAATATTCAAGACCGAAGCAGAGAAAATTTTTGACATTTCTTCATGCAAATGTCAAATGTCAAATGACTGTAACTGCGGTAAACCTTTGTCATTATGTATTTGTCCAAACCCTATTTCTATTGACTGTGGATGTGAAAAGATCGTAAAATTCCTGTCATAGAACGAAAAATTTCTTTTCGATCAAAGAACTGCCAGAGTCGGAAAGATTGGTTCTATAGATGTACTTGAAACTGCAAAACTTACTCGTCGAGCTGAAAGAAATGAAAAAACGAAACATTAAATGACATCCTCTAGTACTTACACTTCTTCTGTTGACAATGCCAAAAGTTTTTCAGATGATTTGGATGACAACATTGAAGAGTTCGTTGAGAATCGTTCGCCTGAAGTACAAGAACATGTCAAAGATCCAACATTCGCTCTCAGCCCATCAACATCATACCTTCAAAAGCCTTCTACCTCACAAATGCGCATTAATCTTCCTGAAACTGCAGTAATTAGTGACCGATTTGGTGTTTCGGAAAGAGCAACCGCTGCAATTGCGACGTCAGTTCTGAAAGACCTACAAATCGTTACTGATACAGACTTGACTTTTGTTATAGATAAAAATAAAATCAGAAGGGAGAAATCTAAAATCAGAAAAGCCTTGCAACAGGAACCTAAAACTATGTCCGAAGCCCTTACATCCCTTTATTTTGATGGGAGAAAAGATGAAACCTTATACCAGGAGGAAGTAGGCTCCAAGCGTTATCGCAAAACACGCAAGGAAGAACATGTCTTTATTATAATGGAACCTGGCTCTCAATATATAACTCATGTAACGCCTATTTCTGGTACAAGCAAAGGTATCACTGAAAGTATGATATCTCACTTAAATGAAATGGAATTTGATTTTAGTGAACTTCTCCTAGTTGGTTGTGATGGCACAGCAACTAATACAGGCTGGAGAGGTGGTATTATTAGGCGTATTGAATTATACTTGAACAGACCAATTCAGTGGAATATATGCTTGCTTCATGCAAATGAATTACCTTTGCGACACGTATTTCAACATTTTGATGGAAAAACAAGTGGACCGAATTCATTTTCAGGTACAATCGGAAAACAACTTCAGGGCGTTGAACACTTGCCTGTTGTTAATTTCAATAAAATTGAGTGTGATTTAGTACAAGTCACATGCAGAGACAATTTGAGTAAAGATCAAAAATATCTTTACGACATTGGGCAAGCTATTCATTTAGGTAATTGTTCATCTGATCTGTCTCTGCGAGATCCAGGAAAACTCTCCCACGCGCGTTGGCTCACTCTAGGAAACAGAACGTTGAGATTATACATATCAAGTGAAGACCCTTCTGAAAACTTAGTTCACATAGTTACATTTATAATGAAAGTGTATTTACCTATGTGGTTTCAAATAAAACTGAACGATTCAATTGCAGATGGTGCGAGACATGTCTTCACTATGATTAAAAATTCTCGGTACTTACCAGAACATCTTCTGAGAGTAGTTGATCCTGTGATACAACACAATGCTTATTTCGCGCATCCTGAAAATTTGCTTTTATCTATGGTCACAGATGAAAATCGGAATGTACGTAAGATTGGGGTACAAAGGATTTTAAAAGCCAGAGAGACAACTTCTACTGCGAAGAATTCGGTGCGCTCATTCATTTTGCCAAAACTGAACTTTAATGCCACTAATTACTATGAAATGATCGACTGGTCTTCTACAATACTATCACCTCCTCCAGTACTAAGAAATGTCTTAAATGCAGATCTGTTATCTTCCATTGATAACCAACCATCTATCTCTCAATGGAACTTGTCAAGCTTTCCATGCCACACTCAAGCGGTAGAGCGAACTGTTAAGCTTGTCACTGAAGCGTCGAACAAGGTATGTGGTTATCAAAATAGGGATGGTCACATACGGTCAACTTTATTTTCTCGTTCTAGTTTGCCTAAATTTGATCACAAATCCCAGTTTGTAATTAACGCATAAAGAGAGTTCACTGTACAAATCTTCACGATCGTAAATTTTTTTAATGATAGTAGCAAACAAAAAATTTAAAAAACAAAAAAAAATATTTAAAAAAACAAAAAAAACATAAAATATTAAAAAAACAAAACAAAATTATAAAATATAAAAAAAAACAAAAAAAAACATAAAATATTAAAAAAAACAAAAAAAAATTATAAAATATAAAAAAAAAACAAAAAAAAGTGGGATCAGATTTTTCACCACGTCCTCGTCGTTGATCCTGGGGAAAGCTAAGCGTGAAAAGCCTTATAGAATGCATGAATAAACTGTTTAAATACAAACTAATCCTTATAAATAATTAAATTTAAACATAATAATAAGTAAAACTTTGGAAAACGACATTTAAAACATAATTCTAAAAAAATTAGGAAATATGCATTTTTCGACAAAATTTTCAAAACTTTAAATGAGTTGCGCGAACAGAAGATATTGACCGATTTCAATTTTTTTTTTACCAAAATACTTGTGTTACTCCATAGCAACTTTTCCGCACTATTAGAATTTGATTTGAAAAATTTGTTGGAATTCGAACCACCCTAATGTCTATGTCGTCGTAAAGCTCATACAGCTCATCGTTCCATCGTCTGCGATATTCGCCGTTGCCAACGTGCAAAGGTCCAAAAATCTTACGCAGAATCTTTCTCTCGAACACTCCAAGCGTCGCTTCATCGGATGTTGTCATCGTCCAAGCTTCTGCGCCATACGTCAGGACGGGCATGATGAGAGTCTTGTAGAGTGTTAGTTTTGTTTGTCGAGAGAGAACTTTACTGCTCAGTTGCCTACTTAGTCCAAAGTAGCACTTGTTTGCAAGAGAGACTCTACGTTGGATTTCAAGACTGACATTGTTACTGATGTTAATGCTGGTTCCTAAATAAACGAAGTCTTTTACAACCTCGAAATTATAACTGTCTACAGTGACGTGGGTGCCGATACGCGAGTGCGCCGACTGTTTGTTTGAAGACAGGAGGTACTTCGTTTTGTCCTCGTTCACCACCAAACCCATTCGCTTTGCCTCTTTATCCAGTTTGGAGAAGGCAGAACTAACAGCGCGGTTGTTAAGGCCGATGATATCAATATCATCGGCATACGCCAACAATTGTACGCTCTTATAAAATATTGTGCCTGAGCGATTAAGTTCTGCGGCTCGTACGATGCTCTCCAACATCAGGTTAAAGAAGTCACACGACAGTGAGTCACCCTGTCTGAAACCTCGTTTGGTATCAAACGGCTCGGATAGGTCCTTCCCAATTCTGACGGCGCTGCTGGTGTTGAGCAACGTCATCTTACATAGCCGTATTAGTTTTGCGGGGATACCAAATTCAGACATAGCGGCATACAGGTAACTTCTTTCCGTACTGTCGAATGCAGCTTTGAAGTCGACGAAAAGATGGTGTGTGTCGATTCTCCTTTCGTGGGTCTTTTCCAAGATTTGGCGTATTGTGATTATTTGGTCGATGGTAGACTTTCCAGGTCTGAAGCCACACTGATAAGGTCCAATCAGTTGGTTGACGGTGGGCTTCAGCCTTTCATACAATACGCTCACTAGAACCTTATAGGCGATATTTAGAAGACTAATCCCGCGGTAATTGGCACAAATTGCAGGATCGCCCTTCTTATGGATTGGGCAGAGCACACTTGAATTCCAATCGGCAGGCATGCTTTCATCCGACCATATTTTGTTGTTCTTTAGCCGTGATATTGCTATTCTCACCTCGTCATGGTCGGGTAACGGAACGACAATTCCGTCGTCAACGATTGGGGTATCGGGATCTTCACATTCTTTATGACATGCGCAGCTGTCACTGTTTAATAGGTTCGAGAAGTGTTCCCTCCATAATTTAAGATAGCTCTGTACGTCAGTCACCAGATCGCCGTCTTTGTTCTTACAGGAAAACGTCCCGGTCTTGAAACCTTCTGTAAGCCGCCGCACTTTCTGGTAGAATTTTCGGGCGTGGTTCCTATTGGCCAGCATCTCAAGCTCCTCGCACTCACGTATTTCGGCCTCTCGTTTCTTCTGTCGGATAATACGTCTCTCTTCCTTTTTCAACTCTCGCCCGATCGCAGCGTGGCTCTATAGGCGGCATCTTTTCTTTCTGTGTCAGCATGACATTCCTCGTCGTACCAATTGTTTTTTCGGGCTCGCTCGAATCCGATTTCTTCTTCGGCGGCGGTACGTAGGAAACGAGAAATGTTGCTCCATTGCTCGCGCATGCCGATTTGTTGGGCAGTGCTTTCGGAGAGCAGGATTGAGAGTCGAGTGGCGAATCTTCTGGCTGTCTGTTGTGATTGCAGCTTTTCGATGTCGAACATTCTTTGCGTAGGTAGATGTACGTTTTTTGCTGCACAGAGGCGGGTGCGCAGTTTGGCTGCAACAAGGTAATGATAGGCAGACCCTTATTCCCATACTTATCCAAAACCAGAGACGCATTCATTTACTTTGTTGCTTTGAGTCCTCTCGGTTAGATAGGAACTGAACCATTTAGATTCATTTTCTCTTATTCCACATATTTTTAGTTTCCCTGACAGTATTGCCTTTCTATCGTTTTCCTAAACTTTTCCTTTCGTTTAATGTTAGGTAGTCTACTACAGTTTGGGATGAATGCTTCGTTCTGAAACCAAATTAGAAATTTGAGATAGGTTATTTTTTCATATGTATATTCAAGAAGTTGTTCATTGGCAACTTTTTCAAGCAGTTTTTCTAAGGTTTTTAGGCTATTGATTGGATTGATGTGTAGAACCTATTGAATGCACCAAAATTCAGAAAACTGTTTATAAATGTATTCATCTATATTTGCTTTAAAATAATGAAATATCAAGACGTTCTTGTTTCAATGGAAATTTATTTAATTTAATAGAAAAAGTCGCTCGTTTTCCCAGAACGCACGAATTATAATAAATAGATGGCGATAAACTCCTGGCTCATATTTTGCTATCCACAATGTAATGCCCCGATGGTGGTTGACCTCAACGCACGCTAAGTTCTATTTACGAAAAGGTAATCTTTACTACGTATAGTGCAAGGTAATAACCAAATATAAAAAGTAAGTATTTGAAATTTTAAAATAACATACTTTTGTAAATATTTCTATACAAAATAGGTTGCTCTGCTCTGTCTCACAATTACAGGCCAGTTAGAATTCGTTTAGCTGCAGCTCTTAAAGTTTATTTAATTCCTAATTTTTTTCTTTCAATATTATTTTTTTTAGAATTCATATAACTGCAGCTCTTGAATTTTACCTTATAAATAAAACTAAGTCACCTCTTTTTTTAAAACATAAAATTTTGAAATTAGAAATAGTAACTATACACGCCACTATAGGGCGCACATTTCTTAGGCCGATGTGATATTAAATTATTAACGATAACCTCCGATAGCCCTCACTGGAATATTTTTGTGGGTTTATGCTAAGAGTGCTTATTATGGGTAGATTTTGGTAACTTCGTGACTGAGGAAATCTGCTTTTATACGCAGGTTAATGTAGCATCGAGAAGTTTGGAAAAATGGAATCCCCAAATCTGGAATATGGGTAAGTACAAGTGGGCATATGGGCATCACAATAGTCTTTGCATTGTACCATAATGAGTAATTGTGCTACCATTTCTCTGCGTCAGAATCTGTTATCTGAAGCCATGCAAGTACACAAATTTTAAAAAATTCAAGGCAGAGAATATTTATATACAAAAGCCAGCCTTGCACTTCAGTTTCTGGTAAACAATAAGAGGCTGTTTTGAGAATCTGACTACTCTAATTTCTGTGGGTAACGAGACAAACTTCTAGCAGTGTTTGTGCGCTGGGCTTGTAAGTTGCTGGCAAATTTAAAAATCAATACCAAAAATGCAGAAACAGTAACAAATGGCATGTTTGATACCCAACTATGATACTATCAACTCCATCTGCACACTTCACAGGCATTCGCGAAGTATTTTGCAATTGGCTGAACTAAAAATGTGTGTCACTAAGTCAAGGTGTAACAGAACATAGGTAAAAACCGCGTATAAAGTGCGGTTGAATTTAAGGTACTATATACCGAATTATATAACCAGACTCAATTTTCTATATCCGTATCAAGAACAGCGATACACATGCCCGAGCAAGCTGACAGGGTTCAAAAATAATTGGCAATTTAATTTTGCTACACTTTTTTCAAGCTGAATTTTGTTAGACATTACTGAATAAATAAATAAATAAAATAGATGACGTATTTAATATTACTTAACAAAATATCATTAAAATTATATACGGACAATTTACTCAACTAACCTCGAATTTTACAGTTTACCCTTTTGCGTCAATGAACATATTTCAGTTTTCTCCAAAGATTGTTCGACTCTGGATCGACATATTTTAAGGCTGTTGATGTATTCTTTGATATTTATACTAAGGCCTAAATTTAAGTAAAATCACTTTATTTAATATAAATAAAGCGCAGCAACCTGAAAATAATTGATGTGTATAAGCGACTGGTGAAGGTTAAGGCAAGAAAAAATTTTATTGCGTCAAAGTATTGAAGCATATTAAACGGAGGTAGGACAATCCTTTTTATGGCAAAAAGCAACGTTGACGTTAAATTTCGAGCAAATATCGATTAGAAAGTTTTTTTCTTGACTTAGTTAAGTTTTTATATTAATATAAATGAATTTGCATTATAGCCTTTTACTTTCGGCTTATTTCGCTTAAATTACACGAGTACAAATTAAAAAACATATGAGCTTTCAACCATGAAATATGTACATTTGTTTCTCTATTCAGTTGTCGTTCATGGATATTTTTTCGACTTACCATACTTTAATTTACTTTAAATACGTATAAATATAATTAGTGCCCTTTTTTGTTGTAAATAAAATAATTTTCACTTTCATTGGAAAAGTTTATTTAGAACCCAGTTATTTATTATTTATTATATTTGGGAAAATAGTGAATATCTACATGACGAGACCGATATTTCGGGATTGTAAGCGCAAGATGCCAAAAATCTGGAAATCGAAAAATTTTAAATGATACACATTAAGTACAACAAAAAAATCTAAAACTGAACGTATGTTACACGCGAAATTTGAAAAGTCAACATACTTTTTGAACACACCCGTCATATGTATGTAAATAACAGTTTTTTTCTAACGATTATAATTATTAATAAAATAAATAATAGTAATAATTAATAAATAGAAAATGGAAAACTTCTTAAAAATTCACTTAAAAACTATGGCTCTAATTTAAACAATTTTTATTGCTGGAAAGCCTATGAGTTTATATCAAATGGCAGGCTTCTAAACAAGCTTTAATAACAAAAATTTAGCTGGTAATGTCACCTATTTTTAGGAAAATAAGAAATTTCTTGCTTTTTAAAATTACTAATTTCCAAATTAATATTTTCATATTTTAATATGAAGAAAACTAGTGGAAAAGAGGAACTCATGACTGTGATCGACCTAGATACTCGTATATTGAAAATTTAAAAAATGGGCATTTGAAGATGTAGTGACGTATGTATATTTCGGTACATAGATTCCGCTATAGAACATGAGAAATCAACAATTTTTTCAATCAAATTTTTACACACCATTTGAAAATATTGAAAATTGGAGTTCCGATAAATTTTTTAAGAAATTTAAAACCGTCTGGATTATGCAACTATTTTGGCATTTTGCGTCATAAGAGAATCTGTTAATACCCCAACTTACCCTTTTCAATTCAAGCGACTTCAATTTCCACTTAGTTTGCGTTTTTCAATATTTCAGCATTTATATATTTGCGCTACCGATAATAAAAATAAAACTTAAAGCTGATGGCCTAGTCGCTAATGCTTTTTAATTCATTGTGATTGTAATTCATTACTTTTCCAATTTTCAAATAAAAAAATAAAAAAAATATTATTCATTGTTTACATGAATACTAAAATTAAAAAAATGTTAACTAAAATTAAAAAAATGTTAACTAAAACAGGAATTTTTTGTTTCCCGTTCCCAAAATTAAATGCTGGTAAGTGTTTTACCTACACTAAATGTATTTCATTTTAAATCAGTTCGCTTGTTGCTTTAGACACGTACATATTTATTTGTAAACGTCTCTGAGGAGTAAGTCTTTCCATGATGTAATGCCAATGATACTGGAAAAAAAACTACGTACTGTAAGGTCTCGTTTGATGTGTTGGATACGTTCATAAAAGCGTATATAAAAATTCGCATTAAAAAAGTCAATCTAGTAATTTTCTAAAACCGCATAAAACAAAACAAGAGTTAAAATTAACTTAAAACCACATTAAAAAGTTAGCAAAAATTAAAAAAAAAGACAAGTTAATAAATTACTTCGAATGTCAGGAAACAGCCTTATTGCGACTTCATTTTGCTTAATTATTCTGACAGTAGATTCGCCTAAATTAAAATGGTTTCTAATCGCCGTAGATCCTTCTCCCCTTGCTAAGCGATCTAAAAATGCAATTTTCGATTATAATGAAATTGATTGCCTTTGATGTGTTTTTTTCTCCATTGGGGCAAATAAAATCTTGGAAAAGAAATTAGAAAAATTTGGACTTACGATATTGAGAACGCAAAAATCTCTTCTAATGAAAAATAAAACTTTACGACACTCACTTGGAACATTTCAATCCAGCTATCCAAATATGTTGTTTATTACTGCAACTTGGAATCAGTAGAATTTAAACTCGCTACTTATTTTAAAAACGAACAAAACACCGCTAAAATAAAATTTTATGTCAATGCAATTATTTGTATACCTTTCAATGCGAAACTCAGAGTGATGTAATAGCAACTTGCCGATGGTAAGTATGGCTTTTCCAAACAGAGGTGCTTTTTTGATATTCAAAGAAAAATGTTATTTTTTAATATAAATGATCGGATTTTTACTTCATTATAAAGAGGAAAGTATGCTGTTAATAGTGGAAATAACATCAGGCAAATAGCCACCACGACTACGCTTACAGGACAATATCCTTTTCATGAAATTTTCCATAACCGAATTGCAAAGTGGCTGCCCTATGTCCCCGATAGCCTCACGAATGCCGAATTCAATCGTTGAGGTTTTGAATCGACCATGGGCTGTTGGTATAGACTTTCTCTTTCAGGTGGCCCCAAAGAAAGAAGTCACAAGGTGTTAAGTCAAAAGATCTCTGTGGCCAATTGTGATCACCTCTTCGAGAGATAACACGGTTCGGAAACTTTTCCCGTAAAAGATCAATGGTTTCGTTGCTTGTGTGGCACGTAGCGCCATCTTGTTGAAAATAAACGTTGTCCAGATCAATACTATCGAATTCCGACCATAAAAAATCTTTAGTCATCACTCGATAGAGCAATGTATTCACCAATAGCATGTGCTATTGGAAAACCCTTTATCATGTGCAAGGGGAATCCGTGAATTGCAAAAGCTTACTCTAAAAACAAATCACTGACATCTGGATGTGAAGAGTTAAGGTATATCTAGCTGTCTTTTATATCCATTAACGTTATGTGTCAATGGAACAAATGGTGTGAGCTCTATGATTTTTTGAGACTGTCTATATGCGGGCTTCCTAAACAAGCCTATATGGATAATTTTTGGATGAAATAAAAACCGCTCAACTTCAAAACCGCATAAAAAGAGAACTTACTGTATTTATTTTGCTTTAGATACTTTTTCATTGAATTTAGCGAAAGAGGCCTGCACCTATTAAAAGGCAATGCTCCAAACTAAAGCGCTAAGCGCCCGAAGGAGTTTTTTGCGTCGAAAAATATTCCTTTGCTAAAGTAGCGCGCAGTTATTCCAGACCTAAATCCAATGGAGAGTCTCGGAAATATACATAGCAAGCAAGTTAATAAAGGCGGAAGCAATTATTAGCCCATTGCACCTTAAAATGGCTATTGAATAGGAATGCCCCCCAAAAATGCCCCGTAATGCCCCATAGTATTTCGCTTAGTGTATTACAAACTGGGTAGAATCTATGTCAGGACGTTTAAGTGCAGTGAGAAGCGCCACAGTATCAGCCACTATGGTAAATACTGATCAGGAAGCTTTGTGTAATACAGATATTTAGAATGTACAAATTTGTACGATTATTCGTTTGGACTCGAATAGGTATTTGGCATTGTTTATATTTAATTCCCAGTGTAAACATGTTGAATGTAAATATAATTTATATATGGGAATATATAGAATAACTCCATGGAAACGGAAAATTAGCTTTTTTCGAAAATTAATTAATTCACAGTTCTGGAATGCTATTTTAAAGTTAATCGTTAAACTATTTGAGTCACTGTATGTGTGTATGTGTACCGTACATGTCGTTATTTTCCATAAATGTGAAATAAACATTTGTAATTACTATATTTACCCAAACAAACAAATAACAACAACTGCTTATTTACGAGTAAATGTGTGATATTCAATAAACTTCATTAAATGAATGAAATCGTGTTTTCTGTTGTTGTTTGCATTTTTGGCTTCATATTTTATGAAATAATCATTTGTATCATAATAAAATAAATTTTCCACGAAACATTCAACCTGATGCGAAATTTGCGATAAATCACTAGTGAATTCCACGTTGCTATGAACGTAATAAAATTCACCAGTAGCCGCAACATTAATTAATCATTTCAATTAATTTGTAAGTTGCTTTGAAATCACAGAAATTATTTGACCACAATGTACTGAGGAATCTCGGTTCGCTGATGCGTATGCGAGTATTATTGCAAAAATAATCCAAAATAAACCAGAGTAAATTGATTTTCCAAAAATTCCAATTCGTTTGTGGGTTCACAAAATATCTTTAATCTGACTGCTTTTGAGGAAACTACTGACTGTAGCTTGCAATGGAACGAAATTTGATTTCAATCTGTTAATTCATTATTTGATTGCAAGCCATTTGAAGTAGACGTGCCAGTGTATTTTTGCAATAACCGAATATCGTGCTCCGATAAAATTCTTTGGTTTGAAAGGTTTATCGGCTAGAGAAATTCGTAACAAAATGATGAAAATGAAAAAGGAATTTGTTACGTCACTCCAATGATGCATCGATGGGTTGAAAGTTAAAACGTGGTAGGGCAAGCGTTGAAGATGAGCTACAGAGTGACGCACTAAGACTGCAAACCTTCCTTTATAAAGGAAATACAATCAAATTGGTATAAATTATCCCCTTTTTATTCATCTTTTTTATTCCATGGCATTTATGTATGGCATGATTTCAATGTAGCCATAGAAAACGAAATCCGACGGGGCCATATCCTAAAATATCGGCACCCAGTTGATCTCGTTGCTCTGTGAGATGATTTGGCCCGGGATTTTCGTTCGCAATTGTTTCGTCATGCCTTTGTAACATTCAGGTCATAAAAAATTTGTTATCATGGAATGATAACGTTCAATGTTCCTCACAACAGCGGTACCGGTAGGCGTCATTTCGAAGATGGTCCGAACGCTACGCCAGCTCAAAAATCACATATATATAACGGTAACTCGTTATGAATGCGACGACCATTTTCATATAACGTTTGGAACTTTTTTTCGCGTTGTTAAACTGAGTAACGTTTCATTACAAATTTTTCCAAAGCCTGTATTATCTGAAGGAAAAAAATGAACATGGCACAAATAATTGCTGACAAAGATCTGCATTACCCTGCAATCAGCCTGTGCATCGTGATGCCCAAAAAATACAACAAATCGTATGATTCTGTTGATGAAGATCCAGGTTTGACTTATTGTAACTTCAAATTGCTAATACCAACGGGGCGTCTCAGGAGCGCGAGTGCTCCATATTTTATATTGGAAATTTGTAAATTTAGTATCACATTCGTTAACAATTCAATAAATAGCTGGGGAACAGTACTGCGCAGAGTAATACGGAAAGTCATAACGGATATGGTAGACAATTAGTCTAAGGGGATTGTATTGTACAAACTTTCAGTTGCTACGAAATCCAGTAATTTAATGCTTCTCAGGTAGAAAGAATTAAATCGAGTTGTTGCGAGATGCTTTGTAAAAGTTCGTAGATACTACAGGGTCCGACACTCGAAGTGCCATAAATTTAGTTTTGAAAATTGTCTTTATTCAATTGAAAGTAAAAAATGTGTGAAAATAATGTAAAACTAAGAATCAATACTTCTGCTCGATATGACAAGAAATGAATCGCACGCTGCCCGAAAGTGAATTGCAGGTATTTTGGCCCACTCGCGAAGAATGGTTTTTGTCAGCGCTTCAAGACTGGTGAATCTTTTAGTCGGACCTTGCTCTCCGAAATAGTCCAAAGCGAATAATCCATCGGATTCGCGTCTGGTGAATTTGAGAGCCATTGTGGGGACGTTATAAAGTTCGGAACGTTGTTTTTTAACCATTCTTGGTTCACTCGAGCTTTGTGAGACGGTGCCGAGTTCTGTTGAAACTTCCAGAATACTATGCCGATAATATTTCGCATTTATCTTGACGCCGGGCTCGATGAAAGCGATTGGAGAGCACCCATCTGCGGTTACAGCGACCCAAACCATTCCCTGTGGCGGGTGCTGCCTCCTGGTGGCCAACCGATGACTCAAATTCGCGTACGACCGGTCGGTGAAATACCCCATATCGTTTTGGGAGTTTACGAATTGCTTAATTTGAAAAATTTTCTCGTCAGAAAACACAATGTCCGGAAATTGTCCACTTTCGGCCAAGCGAATCAACTCTCGCTCTCTCAAATCTGACTTGGTGCTGCTTTGGTGTGAGATCATACGCCTTTTGCATCTTGCAAGGCTTGACTTTGAGAACATTTTTTCAGTATGAGGCGGATGCTACGGTCAGTGATTCTCAGTTTTTTAGCCATTTGATTGGCACTTCGTCGGAGATTTCGCTCAATACGCTTCTTCACTTATTGAACCATTTCACGTGACGTTGCAGTCTTTTGATGATGATGATGATTTCGCGATGCTACCAGTATCATTGTAATGAGTAATGGTGCGATAAACAAAAGCTTTATTTACTTTAATATGATCAATCTCTCGAAAAATCGCTGGTTGTGATTATCCAGCCAAATATAAGGCAATCACACAATTAAGTTTGAAAAATCTTACTGATTTTCTTTTTTCGCGTTTACTCTCGGCAAAATGCTTTCGCGCGCTTATAAACAATACTCTGGACTGTCATTTAGTCAACTAACAGACAGCTGATGCACGGGCATCGTGAACAGTGGTAAGTTGGTTACACTTCGACTGCCGGACCCTGTACTTAACCCTCTAATGCACAAAGCACAACAGCTGCGAATTGAGAGACGATCATATTTTTCAGAGTAATAGCCTGCGCAGTTAAACCATATACTTTTTGTGCTACAGACTAGTAATGAATCACCAAAATTTATAATTTTGTTCAAACTATAAGTATATGTTTTTAACTCTCCCAACGAAAAAGTTAGCAAATTATCAAATTATCATTAAAATCTTCTGTTTTCAATGACTGCTTCCACCCTATTGATAGCACCTTCGCATTTTTTCATCGACAATGCGAGGGTGGCTAATAAGAAATTGAAAATTATTAGAGATAGTTATATATATCGAGTGTTTTTTTAGCTGCATTGGAACTATCGATATCAATAACTATGGTTTGATAACTGCGAATAGCAAGCTTTGTTGACATTTCTGTTCAGTTTGTCATGAATCCCTTAACGCCAGAACAAAGCTTCCAAATATTGGAAATTTACTTTGAAAAAAATAATAATAATAAATTCGATCACGAAATTCATAGAGCAAGAGTGTTGAGGAAGTCGCCGAAACATCGATTCGTCGTCGTTCTTAACTTGTTGGCCTTTGCCTTTCCACTGCGTGGAAAATTTTACGTATGTAAGTATCTTATCTATAAAATAAAGGTCGTACAAGAATTGAATCCCAATTATCATCGTTTGCTATTTGGGCTTCTTTATATTTATTATTCAGTTTTATTGGAAAATGTAGTCAAAAATTGAACTGACCGATTGGACTATGTAACTCGTAGCCGCGGTGAACATATGCCGGATATCATATAAAAAAAATGTATGCATTATTCGCAAGCCTCAAGCCATCAGCATGAATGGGATGCGCGTAAAAAAAAGCAAAATCAAGTTTGAAGGAACTTGTTGGTAGCTCTCCTATCCTATACAAAACCAAAACAAACAAATTATTTACGCACAATTGCACTGTGAGTGGCATTCTTGCATTTGCAAATTATAATATTAATTTGTTGTTGCTAAATTACAAATATTATGATTCCATTTTTTTCACTTAATTATGAACTGCAATAAGTTGTTTGCATTTTTTTATATGGTTTTATGTTACTTGCACTGATTATACCAAATTAGGCTGAATGTTTATAAAATTTACGTTGTCATGCGTTAAATTTTTAATTTTCGGACATTATGATACTAATCGAATAAATTAAATTAATTGGCGTAAATTCCCGCACATTAATTTGTTCAGCATATTAAAATAGTTGGAATTTGAATCTACTCATTTACATGTAAAAAATCATGTATTTCATTACAAAATAGTTGTTAATATTTTTGTACTCGTCCAAATGTATGATGTTTGTCTGAATCTAATATTTGTACATTTTTCGTTGAATTAAATGTTTCAGTTTAATATTCACTCGGTTTTAGTGGCTTTGAAATGCAAATTAGGAGTAGCAGAGTATCTGTTCCATTTCCCTACCGTATATGGTATTCGACGATGTTCATTATGCTTGTGTGGATTAATTGTGTGGTCATATGAAAGAATAGCTTAAGTGGAAAATTGCAGTTTTAGGTCAATGCAAACTTACTATCACTTTTATTTCAACTTGTTCTAGGAAAAACCATTAGCCGAAAGTAGTTAAAGTTAATCAAGAGTCCACATAATAATAAAATCAAGTAAGGAAGGCCTAAAGGCCCGTTAATTTATGGAATCAAAAAAACTCATACACGATGAGATTTTTTGCTTGTAACAACCAATGATCGGATATTTAGCCGTGACTCAAAAAGAGTTGCAGTTGTTTTCAATCTCAAAACGTTTATGTCGGACTAAAATGAGAGGAGAGCAATACGTCTACGAAGTTTCGGGCAAGCGTAATTAATTAACGAATTTACCCACTCGAAGTGTATCCAATTAAAAATACCATAAATTTAGTTCGGAAAGTTGATTTTATTCAATTCAAAGTAAAAAATGTGTAAAAATAATACAAAATTAAGAATCAATTTACTTTTGCTCGCAATAACCACATTTTGCCTTGACTATGGCCTTGAGAAGGTCCAAAAACGAGTCGCAAGCTGCCCGAATGTAACTTGCAAATTTTTGGCCCACTCACGGACAATAACTTTTTTCAGCGCCTCGAGGCTGGTGAATCTTTTAGTTCGGACTTTGCTCTTAAAAATGGCTCAAAGAGGATAATCCATCGGATTCGCGTCTGATGAGTTTCAGAGCCATTGGTTTTTTGGATGGTTTTTTATGAGGAGTTTTTTTCATGGCATAAAACAGGCTTGCTTATGTGCTTGTATTAAATATTGTATAACATATGTAAGAGAATTAGTAGTGGTTCTCGTATTTGATGTAATGATGTTATTTTTTGCCTTTATTCTTTTTTTTGAGTTTCCTTACGACAACCTGTGAAGTATTTCTAGGGGCATAATAGAGGTTGATATGACAGTGAGTTTGACAGAATTAGTTCTGAGCTGATGCGGTAAGTAGGTATTTGATACATTGTACTGTTGTGTTGCTTCCCATTTTTATCACGGGGAAAAGATTTTTAGAGACCGTTATTCAGCTCCGAGCGAATTTGACAAAAGCATCTAATGGATGACGTCACTTGGAATGGATTTATAAAAAAATTAAGACTGTCTTGGTGATATACGAAAAAAATCAACGAACTGATTGGCGAGTGTGCTGCCGAATCTCCCAAGTGACGTGGCAGCCGAAGTACCCCATCCAATTTTCTTTTTCACCACACTTAAAGTGCAAATCTTGTAAATTTATCAGCCTTGCATTTTTATTCTTATTAACAAACGAGTTTATCGTTACTACGCCGTTCTCTTGCTGGCTTACAATTTGTTACCTCACAATCAGAAATATCAAGGATGATAGAACCAAGTTTGACCATCCGCTGTGGTGAAAAGTAAAATTGTGAGAGTAACTTCGGGTGCCACGTGATTGGAGATTCGGCAGCAGAATTCTACCCGCTCGTTTCATACTACTACTATACTATAATTGGCGCGTATACCCTTTTTGGGTGTTTGGCCGAGCTCCTCCTCCTATTTGTGGTGTGCGTCTTGATGTTACTCCACAAAATGGAGGGACCTACAGTTTCAAGCCTACTCCGAAGGGCAGATATTTTTATGAGGAGCTTTTTCATGGCAGAAATACACTCGGAGGTTTGCCATTACCTGCCGAGGGGCGACCGCTATTAGAAAAATGTTTTTATTAATTTTGCTTTCACCGAGATTCGAACCAACGTTCTCACTGTGAATTCCGAATGGTAGCCACGTACCAATCCATTCGGCTACGGTGGCCACTCGTTTTATACGCATTCATATATTTATTCAACCAGTCGATGTTCAATGGCTGTGTTGATTTTTTCGTATATCACTAACATAATCTCAGATTTTTCGTAAACAAAGCATTGGTATGACCGGCGTCACATGGCCAATGACCCAGTTGAAATTCGCTGAGAGTCGATTTATGCTCAATTCCTGGTCACATCTTTTCGCCATGCAGAAATACTCTCATGGATGTCACAATCTGAGTAGTTATGTATCATTGTTGGGTGCTCCTTCGTTGTCGCTTTGATAGCTTAGTAGGGAGTTTGGTTGTATCTGCTTGATTACTTTCAACTTTTGATTTTAGTGTTGTATCGTATAATATTTGTTGGAGATCGGAAAAAGATCGCAGGTTACAGCATTTAAGGGCTTTAGAGCTGGAAAATCCCCAATTTACCAGATATTCACAGTGCGCCAAGTCTTGGAATGCGCCCATGAAAGGAGAACCGACACACACCTTCGCGATGGTATCCCCGCAGAACTAATAATATATAAATACCAGCAGTTCTATTAGAATTAGGAAGGACTTCTCCAAGCCATTTGATACAAAACGAGGTTTGAGACAGTGTAACTTTCTGTCGTGTGATCTCTTTAACTTGAAGCTGGAGAAGATTGTGCGAGTCGGCGAATTTAATGGCTCAGGTACCGTTTATTACAAGACGTATAATTGTTGGCGTATGTCGATGATATTGTCATTATCGGCCTAAACAACTGCGCTGTTAGTTCTGTCTTTTCTAAGCAAGTCTGGTGCCGAACGAGTATACCTCCTTTCATCAATCAAATAGTGGGTGTACCTACATCACCGTAGACGGTTATGATTGTGAAGTAGAAAGATACATCATTTATTTAGCTTTAATGCTATTTTTAATTTTCTACAGGTTTTTGTAACATGGTGGTTTGTTTGCCCACATCTCCATGAAAACAAACAACTATGGCAGCAACAAAGAAACAGAAAATCAGCAAATCGAAGGACAAAAAACAAATCACCTGCTATAACGAGGTCACCTTATGTCGATTCGCCAAGGTTGTACACATGATTTTTCATACCCTACATTTATTCTTTCTGGAAGAGTAGTCGTCATGTAGGTGGGGTCAGAGAGACGATTTAAGGTAGGAAAAATGCCTGAAAATTCTAACAGAAAGTTTGGCGGCTCGCAGAAGGTTTCAAGACCGGGGCGTTTCCATGTAAGAACAAAGACGGCGATCTGGTGGTCTATGCATACTTAAAGTTATGTAGGTAACACTAACAATGTTGGATGTTGCAGGGATTGTGTTAAGCTTGAGCCCCAGTCGTTGACGAAGGGTTGTCCTTCCGCTATCCGAAAAAGAAAATGAAAAAAAAAATAAATATCGCACACAAGGTTTTTTCGAGCGCATTGTTCGGAAGACTGAAATAACTATCTAAAATTCGTTGGATCTTATCAATGTGGCTTTAGAGCTGGAAAATCCTCAATTTACCAGATATTCACAGTGCGCCAAGTCTTGGAATGCGCCCATGAAAGGAGAACCGACACACACCTTCGCGATGGTATCCCCGCAGAACTAATAATATATAAATACCAGCAGTTCTATTAGAATTAGGAAGGACTTCTCCAAGCCATTTGATACAAAACGAGGTTTGAGACAGTGTAACTCTCTGTCGTGTGATCTCTTTAACTTGAAGCTGGAGAAGATTGTGCGAGTCGGCGAATTTAATGGCTCAGGTACCATTTATTACAAGACGTATAATTGTTGGCGTATGTCGATGATATTGTCATTATCGGCCTAAACAACTGCGCTGTTAGTTCTGTCTTTTCTAAGCAAGTCTGGTGCCGAACGAGTGTACCTCCTTTCATCAATCAAATAGTGGGTGTACCTACATCACCGTAGACGGTTATGATTGTGAAGTAGAAAGATACATCATTTATTTAGAAACCTGTATTAACACCGATAATAATGCCAGTATTGCAATCCGGAGTATTGAATCGGAGTATATCTCTTGCTAACAAGTGCTACTTTGGACCAAGTAGGAAATATAATAGTGAAGTTCTCTCTCGACGAGCAAAGCCTGCAAGGCTACAAGGATATCATCATGCCCGTCCTAACGTATGGATTAGAGTAAACATTTCTCTTAGTTACATTTAATGATTGGCCCTCAGTTACTTCAACTTGAATGGCATAGGTGTGTGCGGGTAACAAATTTCTGTACCTGGATTAAATTTTGTACACGAAGAAGGTGGTATCGTTGTGAAACAGTTACATCACTTGATTTAACCAAAAATAACACCAATGATTTTGTTTTGATTAGGAAGAGAGCGACCGCTATAGCAGAATGGTTTGAGTGTGACTGCTAATCGGCAGCTCCCGAGTTATAAACTCGTTGTGGCCACTAAACACCAACTTGGTAAGAGGTTTTATCTAACATCGACCAATGTTGGTAGGCAATGACAAACCTCCGAGTGTATTTCTGTCATGAAATTATATTTATATTTAATTAAATTCCCCATTGAAATTACTATGTGGTGGAGCAAAATTAAATTATTTTTAATTACCGAAAATTATTTGAATAATTAATTTAACAACAACAAAGTTCAACAAAGTTAAAATTGTTGTATTATTGAAGCTATTTGGGCGGAACTAAAAACCAAGTGTTTTCAACGTTCTAGTCTGCAAATAGTTGTTCAGGAAAACGGCTGGTTTTTCGATTGATAATCAGGCACGAAGTCATACGCGTACACACTGCCCCAAAGATGAAGAGAGACTCATGCTTAATGTAGGAAGGCTAATGAAAATTGCAGCAAAATGCATGCAGATATAAAAATGTATGTAAACAAAAACGATCAATTTGTGTAGTTACAAACAAACAAAAGTTGTTAAAAAAATGTTGCGCATACATATAATGAAATGAGGTTGATTGCGTACCCCAAAAGTTGATCGGCCAAAAACAATTTTAAAAATGGAATGCGCCGTGTGCATATGCAAGACAAAAAATAAGTGCATTGAACGCTTAAGCCATCATTAGCAGTGTTGGCTGAAACGTCTGCCAGCCGCGTGCTAAGCGAACTACCGGCAGCACCCGATACGAAATGGCAGGAAAAAAAAATCAAACATTGTTATCTGTTGCGAATTTGGTGTTGAAGAATGACGGCGGCATAAATACTCGTATCGTTGCTATTTATTTTCAGCTCAGCACTGAATTAGCCAAATTAGCGGGTTGCTCTTGTGGCATGCAACAGAAGTAGCAAGCGGCAACGATTGTTATGAATTTCAAGTGAAGAAATTAATATGAAGAGTAAAAAATATGCGGAGGAAACTCAACAGCAAAAAAGAGGTTACAGTTATTGCCATCAAATTGGAATCAACAGCACGTAAGGATTTTAAATAATAAGTTACTGCTTTAAGATTCTTAATTGTGCGATTTTTCTAGGGCATACATTTTTAGTTTTTTTTATTTAATTATTGAATTTATGTTAAAAATTGTCACCGATCTGTAGAATCTGCAATGATGCTAGGCTGAACTGGCATGCCTAGAAATGGACGCACATAGCCCAGTGTTACCAAAGTTATTTACGACTGTTGAAGATAAGATTTCATAATTCAGGTACCATCTTCCGCACGCCGCAATATTACTATGCAGAATTGTCGATACTTCTTTGAGATATGATAAGAATGTCATGAAGTGAAGTGAAATATACGGAATCTCAAAGTTACTTCGATTCCAATAAATTTTCTTAGTACATATGTACATATTACTTATTTATATAGATATATAATTACACCCTTTGTGGGCGTTTGGCTGAGCTCCCTCTCCTATTTGTATTGCGCGTCTTTTTGTTTTCCCACAAATTGGAGGTACGGACAGTTCTACGCCGCACTCGAACGGCAGATGTTTTGTTTATGAAGAGATTTTTCATGGCAGAAATACACGCGAAGGAACGACCGTTTTTGAAAAAACCTTTCCCATCATTTGGTGTTTCATGAACGGAGTTTTGAGCCTAGACACCACCGAATGGTAGCCACGCATCAAACCGTTCGGCTACGGCGGCCGCATTGATGATAAGTGGATGATACATAGTACAATGCGTTGCACAAAATTTTTTGGTTTGACACACAGTTTTAGATATACGAGGTGTTAGTTTTCAAATTTCGAGGGCTACGTACATTCGACTTTCGATTACTATTATTTTTTTATGTGAGTATACTCGTCTCGAAGATATGTTTACGGTTTTAGCAATATAGCCTGCTTAGTTTGTTTGTGAAAGGCATACATAAGACACGGCGAAAAAAATGGATCAAAGAAGTTGCATCAAATTTTGTGTAGAAAATGGAATTAAGTGCTGAAAAACACTTTTCAAAACCAACCGTTCATGAGCTTAAATGTATACCGAATTCCATGTACAGGCGGCTGGACGGATGGACAGACAGGTTGATACCATAGGAATATGGTATCCTCGAAGATATTAATCTATGATATTATAGAAGTCCGTTAAGAGAAAAAATTTAAATATGCACAACTTTGCACATTGATTAATCAAATAAATATATTTATTATTTCTTCTTTTTGTAAAGGTTCATTCTCATTTAATCCCAGAAAACCAATGCTATTTTTTGTGCGCAAACGCTAGTTCTTTGACGACTAAATGTATTTGACACTGACTTTTTCGGTTCTTAGAAATCAATTATCAACAAAAATTTAGTATATTTTCATTTATTCAAAATTATTCTATTATTCACTTTTGAAAATATATAATACTTTTGCAAGGAATTTTGTTTTGGGATCAAGTGTAAAAAAATTAACGTAAAAAATAAAAAAATCGCAATTACAGAATTCATTAAAAAAAAGAAAACTGAATAACTTTAAAAAAAGTGCTGAAAAAATAATATATGTAATAGATATTTCGTTCTGTGAGAAATTGTTCAAGACTTCAACTTTGTGCTCTCCACATCTGCTTTTACTGCACTTCGCACTTGTCGACTTGGTCATCCCGCGCTTTTTTTTATAAAATCGTCTGCTTAGCATTTTTTGAACTAATTTTTCTATTCTCACCTCTAACTCCAGAACAACATGTTGCTAAAAAGAAGGCTTAAAGTTCTTAATACAAAACAACGACACTTTTAGCAGTGATATTACTGCATGCGACAAGGTAACATCGGTAACTGAGATTGCGCGATATTTGAAAGCGATCCGCAGAGTGGGAGAAAAACTGTGCTACGATATACTTGTATACTGCGCTAGTCGAATCGGCTAACTTTAAAAAGCATACCTATAAGTATATTTCTATCCAAAGCTGTTTCCAAATTTGTGGTCCAATGCTATAAAGTTGCTAACTCTTTTTTCGTCATATATCCACCTTTAAATTATTTCAATCCTAGTATGCGTTTGAGCATGCACTTGTATGCATGTATTGCTGCCTACACATTTTTTTACAGAATTTTTTAAAAGCACAAAATATTTATGCTAGGAATTTTTGATTTTATTCCTCTTGCCACTTTAAATTGAAGAGGAGTTTCAAGCCCTTAGATCGACTGAATCATTTGCATTCACTTGAAGAGTCAATTAAATGGCAAACAAATGCAGCAACAAATCAAATGAAAACGAAAAATTACGTACCAAAATGGTAAGGTCTGAAGTTTTTTCAAGCTACCAGCGACAGCAAGCATCAGGCAACAGAAGCAGATGGTTAGCTGATAAACCGGCTGCTGAGCGTACTGCTGCTGCTATTGCTGCATCGGGTTACTTTGGTGGTGGTCAATTATTTTCCGCGGCCACAAATTATTGATGCACATACATATATATGTATGGGTGTGTTGAGAGATATGCATTTTGTGTATTATACCCTTCAAGAATGTTTTAAAATGTAGATCAACTTTGCGTGAATCGTTTTGATGAGTTGAGCCGAGGTTCTTATATCGACCTTTTTACAGAATTTCGAAATTCGTGTATTCCTTTATAAAAAAAAACTACTCATGTAAATAAACTACACAAAAATAAGTGGACTGACGCTGTCATAGAATTAATACGCCCGCGTCGTACGCGCGCTGCTTGGCGTGAAGCCTCCCACTCGAATGCCGCAACTCTCGAATCTGCGTAACAAACTTTCTATTAAATGATTCTGCAAACGTTCTGAAGAAGGTGACAGAAGAAGGCTTCTACAAAAGTTTCAAGCCGCAGAGGATTCATATGAAGCGTTGTGGGTTATATTATTTGACTTTTTATATATATTATTTTGTTTCATTTTGATATCGCTATAATTTCAGCTACGTTCCTGATGTTAGGGAAATATTTTTATTTATTTATTTAAAAGAGTAACAGTTATTAATAACTATTCCACTTACGAAATAAGCACTGGCTGCCAGGGCCTTCGGCTTATGGTATCTTAATTAGAGTAATAATATAGGTAAGTAACTAAACAAGAGGATGGGAGAGGGGAGTTGAGGGAGTTTTAAAAGATGAGGCTTATAGAAACGGCGGCCGCCGTAGCCGAATGGATTGGTGCGTGATTACCATTCGGAATTCACAGAGAGAACGTAGGTTCGAGTCTCAGTGAAACACCAAAATTAAGAAAAACATTTTTCTAATAGTGGTCGCCCCTCAGCATGCAATGGCAAACCTCCGAATGTGTTTCTGCCATGAAAAAGCTCCTCATAAAAATAGCTGCCGTTCGGAGTCGGCTTGAAACTGTAGGCCCCTCCATTTGTGGAACAACATCAACACGCACACCACAAATAGGAGGAAGAGCTCGGCCAAACACCCAAAAAGGGTGTACGCGCCAATTATATACATATATATATATATATAGAAACGCTGAAAATATTTCTTAGAAAAATTATTACCTTCTCAGGCATATGCATATGTCATCACTAATTCTATATAATTGGCATCTCTGTAGATTCATTTTACATTGTTTGTATACTATTTTTCACTAAGGACATTCTTTTGTCTGGATATGAACTTCTTTTATGTAAATGTAAAGTCGTTAGAGTGATCTCAATAAAGATGGTTATTCTGATCTGTCAGTGGTGACACAAACTTCATAATTGTTTCCGAAATGTGATCGTATCTTGGCGATTTATTGTTCTTTATAGTTTTATTAATTGCTTAATCTCTGTAAGTTTGCTTTTTTTATATGCTTCTTATCCTCATTTGCTGTTTCAGTTAGATTTATGTTTGTGAAGTAAAAATGAAATATTTTTCAAATTAATCGATCAATTTTATTTTTGAATACTTTTTTTCCAAAAATTATTTCTAGTGATGGAAATCTGTAGTTTGTCCCTTACACCCTTCCTGTACTTTACGCGCTCATTGTAGACTGCACCCGTTTAGCTTACTAGTGCCTAATGATGGTGATAATATGATCAAATCAAATATGAAGATATAAATCCCTGCACTCCACTTGGAAGGCGTTGTAACTATCAGGCAATTTGTAATTTAAGTGGGTGGTCTAGAAATTTCAAAAAATAACCAATTGGTTTTTATGATTTTTCGAAAGCATAGTATTTTAAGAATATACTGTGAAATTCTCATGCCAAAATTCCCAATATTATAGCTTCTACAGGCCATTGACTAGGTAGAGAGCGGTCCGCGCGCTCCTGTACCTCAAACTTTAAACTTATTTAAACTAAAAAAACCATTGAACCGAATCGTTTGAACTTTTAATATGTTGTTCACAACATCAATGGCTATCGCCCGTACTGGAATTATATTATTATTTCAATTATTTCACATTTTTTTGATAACAAAACTTAAAAAAACCTGTTTTTAGAGTGCCAAATTCAAAACTGCGCCATTTTGTCAAATTTTTATTTTATTCTAGTAGCGGATCATAGCTTTTTTGGTATTTGTGTTTCAAATAAATAAAAGAGCTAAAATAGACAAGACCGTTCAGGTTAAATTTTTCGGGAGGGTCAACTTGAGCACCATTCTTAAAATTATTAAAATTAAAATTTCATTTTGTCAAGGTGAGATCGGTTTTGAAGTCCCGTTTTTTGCGTTTTGACGTTTCACACTCACAGTAGACGTTGAACCAGGAGCCAAGCGCGTAAGCAAAGATTGTATACAATTTTTCATATTCTAATGATTGGGTTGTACACATCTTTTTCTTGAATTACCGGGTACAAAGTGCTCAGCTGTGGCCGCTTTTAAGAAACTCTAAACAGTTTGAAAGAATTGTTTAGGAGTCCACATTTAAAAGGAAAAGGATCCATCTTTCCACTAGGCAGATGAGTGGTTATTTTATCTTTCTGACTTTGAATAACCAAAAACAGGTCTCTGCGATCATGGTACATATATTCAAATATGACCTTGACAAGGGGAAATTCATGAATGTTAGTTAATGAGCGATTTAAAAATCTGAATAGTGGCAAATATTTACATTTGCGCACCGACAATACATGAATCGAAACAGACGTAGAACCTAGTACAAATACTATCGCTTAATCAGATTGTTTTGTGACATATGACGGCAGGAGGTCTTGTGTGAAACAAACTGCACATCCTAACCCTTCCTATCTTTGCCATCGCCCAAGATGAGCCGGGGTTACTCGGGCAGCTCGGTGAGGTTTCTATCGCATTTCTCTCTAAGTTTCTAAGCATTTATGTATGTGGTTTCGCGGCATGTGGTTTGACTGCGCTAAAGTCTTAATTCGATACGAAAACATCAGCATCCCTACTCAAGGCACTCGTTTGCTGTGCAGCTGCCCATTTTAGATATGCAAGACAATTTGGCCATGAAATACGTGAATATAAACGCACTTTTGCGTAAGCCTTTTTTTGTAACAGTCCAGTTCATTTGCGTCTGAATACGCACATTTCCAATAGTAGTTCATCATCAGGCACTAAAAGAGGCAAAAGAAGTAAATGAAAGAGAAAAAATGCAACTAACAGATTATACCCGACTATTCGGATGTGTAGTATATGGAGCTGCATCATTGGTGGACAAAAATCTTCATTAAATTAATGGCTTCGAAGGCGGTTATTGTGTTTCGTTTTTGATACAACAACAACTGCAAAAACGGCAAGCAAAACAAAAACCACAAGTAAAACTGCCACTAAATTCAATCATTTAGCCATTGAAAAAATCCAGCAGTTAGTCAGCTACAGTGAAGTCGTAATTCAAAGTGAGCCACCTCCAGCATCGACAGGGCGCACGCACAACCGCCAACCATCAGCCGCTATCAAAGGGCAAAACAACTGATCAACAGAATAACCGAGAGGGACAGAAAGCTAACAAGCCAAAGACTTGAAAAAAGCGAAGAGAGTTTAAGTTGTGCTTGCCTGATTGCTGCTTTCTGTGCCACACAAAATATTGTCAAATGTAGTTCACAATGTCGCATGTCCACAGACGTAGTTGTGTACATACATATGAACACCTAAGCATGTATGTAGAGTATTCAATGCCGTTTATGTTAGCTTAATGATGATTTAACGAGGATTCAGGCGATTACGATAAGCCATACAGAAATGGATTCATCCCATTTTGGCTGCTAGCGAAAACTAAGTGCATTTTTTGTGCACACATATATATGTACGTGCAATGCACTTGCAACAAACTAGAATTCGCATATCGCATCTCGGTAAATTGACTGGATTAAATCATCAATGTCGCATCAAACGTACAAAATTGCAATGTCTTGTCCTCAAAGGGCTTCCCAGTCACCAAATGATTCAGGTTGTTGCCGCACAACTCAACTCCGAGGCACATCTTAATATCAGTCAACAACATTACATACACGTGAATGCAAGCGACGTCGGAAAGTTCCTCACCCAACCAACCAAATATGAGCGCTCAAAGAAAAAAATGAACGGATTAATCTTCTCGGCAAATATAAAAGTTCATAGAGGAAAGAAATTGGAAAAAATATCGACAACCGTCTAGTTTTGAACAGAGTATTCTGACCGTTTGGTGTTTTGGCGAGCTCTACCCCAAAAGCCAAATATGTAATGTCAAGGAGATCAGTAAGATGCAAATGTAACCACTAACAATCTAAGTATAGGATGTAAAGATATCTTCACTGACGCTACGAGTAAACCGTCCAACTTTTGAAAGAATGGAGAGCTTCACAAGCAACGACAATGACGATTATGTAAAGGCGAGGTCGCCTAGTATTGTGCGCAGTGCGGTATCGCTAATGTTTGGTCGGACAGATTTAACATTTAGGTCGAAGTAGACCTTATAGATTGAGACAGAATATATGGCCAGTTTAGTGGATATGCTACGTCGACATTCTCGCTGGAGATGGAAAACATCATTAGTTTTTGATTGGCTCCGTCAGCCTAAGTCAATTCGTCAAGCTCAACAAAAAGCGCCAATCGCTTCCTCCCGGGCTAACCAGCGCCAATTAGAAACACCAAGTGATATTGTAAACTTCCAACGCATATGAATCATCGAACAACGTGTGTACCCATTCGTACATCAAAATCCTGCAAAAATCATTGGTTAATCGTCTCCCATACTCGCCAGTGGAAAATGCAGAAGTAATGGGGTGATTGTTACAGCCGATGATTTAGACGTAGATTGTGTCAACCGAAAGAATAATTCTGGCTGTGAAATAACAATAAATAAATAAAAATGAGGTGAATAATGAAAAACAATACCACAACACAATGAATTCAATAAAAATATAATATTACGTCAAATCAGCTGTTTCCGTCAAATTAACTGAGACTTATATAGCGGTTCGTTGATGTTGCCAAATCTGTCCTATCCACTACCATCATTCCATCATTCTTCCACTATCCATCCACTATCTATCAGTCTTCTGTACTCCCTCACACTTGTAAAAAAGATACTCTGGTAAACGTGAAATTTTAAGCGGATGTCAGAAAACATGGAGAGAGTTCCTAGGAAAAAGATAGTTGGCTGCAGTAAAATGACAGCTCACCAGTACTTGCAACAATAATTTAGATTCCAGGTTCTAGGAATACTTTGAACAACTGATAATAATGGCAATTTTTGTGTTCTAGGTGACTTCAATATGGGTAATATTGAATGGTCCAGTATAGATGGTAGCACTGCATAATGTCCAAACAATGTTAATGGTATATCTGGAACCTATATGATTGATCATTTTTTTAAGTTTTGGACTGGTTTAGATAAAGAATATCTCAAGTAGTCTTTCTCGAATCCCCAATCTCATTATCATTAATGATAATATACATTTTGCTTTACTAGAATGCGTTAACCCTCTGTCTGCCTACACCATGTACCACTTATCCTTCATTTAGAATTTTATGAGTTTAATGACTTTTATCCTGATAGTGTAACTACTAGTTTTTGTTTTAGAAATTTGTTATGTTAAATCGATATGTTAAATCCGGGAAATCATGCTGAAGTATTCCTTCTGTTGCCTACCATAATGAAACTCAAGCATACGAGTATTCTTCTATAGAGGCAGCTAATCTTTTTGCAGATTTTTTCTGTTCAAATTTTCAAGTAAACTCGGATTTAATTCACCCGAACATGAATTCTTTAATCAATATTGTGCGCTGAGCTTTGTGTTCGTTGAATTTCACTGATCCAGTTCCATCCTATAAATGTCAGTGCTTGCTCTTTAATCTAAAAACACTAGATATTAGAAGGACTATTCTCCATCACTTTCTTTTTCTCTTTGATAAGTGGGGTCATTGACTCCACATTGCTACTGGAGAAAATGAATTTCGATATTCCTCAGCGAAGCTTACAGAATCATGATTTTTTATGGTTGGGGATGGTAAGAACCAATGATGCTTCCAATGCGCCGATTCCAAGAACTTTGGGAGATTTTTCAAATTGCTACTAAGTAAATGAATTGTTGAACTAAATTCTTCGTAGTATCTAATAATCTTTCTGTGTAAATTATAAGAAATGTTACCTTTTACTTGCATTCATTACAATGAAATTAGTAAATTATAAGTTTAATTTGACTTTGATTAAATTATTTAGCATTAAACTGTGTTTTCATAGTACATATAAGAAATACTATAGTTTTTAGACTATTAATTGAATAAATAAATTAGGTAGGAAGTAAATTTGAATGCGGGAGTGTTCATAAGCAGACTGTGCGAGTATTTCCTATCCATATGGAAACACGCTCCGGCCTCACGTTTCTTCTAATATCTAAAAATATCGAGTATACCATTGAAATACGAGGGGTGCCTTTTATTTGGCAGGATTTGGCAACCCTGGTGTTGCAATCTGGCAACTGACACCTGTATCGCAAAGTTTGACATTTTTTGGCTTTTACGTACTCAGAACGTTTTGAAATACCAGCGCTATTTGTGTTGTTTACAGTAACTTAAATGATTCATCTCGGTCCAAAAATGGAGTTAAATCGTGAACATTTTCGTGCGATTATTTTTTACAACTTTCGACGTGGATTAACTCAGCAACATTGCATGGATGAACTTAAATCATTTTTTGGCGATGAAGCTCCATCAAGGACCAGTGTTTATCGATGGTATGGTGAATTCAATCGTAGTCGTAGTTCACTCCA
This sequence comes from Anastrepha fraterculus, assembly GCA_037575425.1. Lineage (NCBI taxonomy): Eukaryota > Metazoa > Arthropoda > Insecta > Diptera > Tephritidae > Anastrepha > Anastrepha fraterculus. The sequence continues at coordinate 174,975 of JAYXIM010002428.1, forward strand.
AGACGAATTTCGTGAAGGTCGTCCAAAATCAGTTGTTGTTTCGAAAACCATTGATGCTGTGCACGAACTTATATTGCAAGATCGTCATGTGACCTTTCGTGAGATTGGTACAATCTTAGGCATACATTCAATATTGCATAAACATTTGACTGTCAAAAAAATTTGTTCACGTTGGATCCCACACAATTTGTCAATCGTTCAAAAAAGGCTCTTGTCGATTGGTCGAAGGAAATGCTCAAAAAATACGATGGCGGGGCTTCGAAACACGTCTATGACATCGTGACAGATGATGAATCATGGATTTACGAGTATGAGCCCGAAAGTAAACATCAGTCGACTGTATGGGTGTTTCAAGATGAGCTAAATCCAACAAAAGTTGTTCGCGCACGAAGCACTTCCAAGCAAATGGTCGCCTGTTTTTTCGGAAAAACTGGACATGTCGCCACTGTACCACTAGAACAACGCATAACAGTAAATTCTGAGTGGTACACAACCATTTGTTTGCCAATTGCCTTCCAAGAAATTAGGAAAACCAATCGCCAAAGACGGATCACTCTTCACCAAGACAATGTGAGCTCTCACACATCGGCTCAAACAACTGCATTTTTGAGCACCCAAAACATCAAATTAATGGGTCATCCGCCATATAGTCCTGACTTGGTACCGAATGACTTCTTTTTATTCCCGTACGTAAAAAACAAACTGAGAGGTCAACGTTTTTTGACACCTGAAGAAGCGGTTGCGGCATTCAGAATGCATATTTTGAGTGGCAAAAGTGCTTCGACAATTGGTTCAAACGCATGCAAAAGTGTATAAATCTTCATGGAGAATATTTTGAAAAACAATAAAGTGATTTTCGATGAATAAAATTTGTTTTTGTTCTCTAATCCCGAAATATAAAAGGCACCCCTCGTATAGGCTTTTGCCAAACAGAAACGGGTCCATGTTCACACTCTGTGGCCAGCATTATTTTTGGTGGCGTCTCTAAAATCTGCTGTATACGATTAAGCGATTATACGTTGTGAAATTCGATAACCGGAGTGAGAGCACACCAGCCATAGATATGCTAGACATAAGGATGTACATATAATACATAGATTTGAAATTTAAAATTCTAAGTAACATTCGAACACCTTTCGAATGGTCCATCCAACAATGTTCTCTGAATTTCATTTCTATACTTACTGTCTCTTAATAAGCTCTTTTCCTAACTGGGCAAATAATTGTGTTAGTGTGTGGCGCTTATGATGATCCTTAGTGCTTTATTTTACAAGTTTCTTCCCTCCCTGCAACCATTCGTTTTGTACGCCTTACCTACTTTTGAGTGACTACTTAACTGCCTGATTGCCTTACCACACTGATGGACGTATTTTTCTTTGTTTGACTTTTCAATTTGAACAAACTCATTGGCTTGGGTCAATATGACTAAGCACTACGTTCGATGGCTTCTACACACTAGTCAATCTTTTCAGCCATCATTCAGGCGATGTGTTGTTGGTACTTCGACATTCATATGTGCATATACATATACATATAGGTATGCATATGTGGATACTTACTTCTATACATATATGGTTCTTGGCGCACTTATATTGTTCTATTTGTAACACTTTCATGTCCTTTAATGCATTCAGTATATCTACTTAATCTACTTTTGGATATCTTGTGTGGTCTAACAGCTTCGCTCGAATGATTTAAATCTGGTGTACTTGCACGCTTAATAAATTCGAAAGCAATCTACTTGTGTTGGAACTTTTGCATTTTCATAAGCTCAGACGCATGTATGTATGTATGGCTTATCATGAAAGCAAAATAAATAAATTTTAAGCTATAACTGAATTAGATTATTAAAACATAGGAATTTGTATTTGTATTGCACTAAGTGATACATTGGAACGTAGGAAAAAATGCTGATTAGCCTTAGCGGTTTAGCCTTAGCTGATTAACCGGATAGTTACAATGGATGCGGAATGGCTTTGGGCTTTGCGATATCCTCAATAGCCACAATTAATAGCTTAAGCTTAAAATAAGTAGCTCGGAGATGTGGTAGGGGGAGCGATTGTTGTCAAGTACTTCTTATGTCGATTACTTGCATATTTCGTTAGACAAAGAGGACGCTGTGTTCTAATATAATTTCAAAGAGAACTCACACGACAAAACTACGGCTACGGACAACCTGGTTGACTTTGTGTGTCCTCAAAACATAGGAGGACTAGCTTCTACGAACGGAATAGGAGAGCTTTATAAGTGCGTTATCAGAAATTGACAAACACAAAGGAGTTTTTGGCGATGGATTAAGCACAATGTAAAACAGAAAAACTAAGGGGGAATTAAGAAAACGAAGAAAATCTGGAAATGCTTTCTGACAGCCAAAGTGACTTGGTATTTTACTATAAAATTTTTTGGCTAGACTCGGTCCGCGCCGCACTTTATATATCCGAACACATTTTAATAAAATTTTATTTCGGCTGGCTGTTCATATTTGGAATCAAACAAGTTGATGGGCAATTAAAGTTATAGCTTACGCCATCAGAATGATGGACGGAAATTTAATCTTAGCATACAAAAAAGCGAACGTGGTTTAATCGGAACGTGGGTATTGAGCAATATATCTACCACAATTTCCCTCACACTGAATTAGATTATTAGTATTTTCTTGAGTCAATATTTTGTATGAAAGTTGAGTAATTGTGCATGACTTATAACAATCCCTGGATTTCAGGATTTTCGCTTTTCTGAATGTTGCTACATTTATACGGGTGGTGTCGAAGTTCCATTGAAATATATAATAATAATTTTTGCTCGAACTATCGTGTTTCGGGGCGGACAAATGGACAGGCGTAGCTACATGGACTCCACTCATTATTCTGGGCATTTTGAAATATAGGTATATCTTGATCAAAGAGTTCCCGGAATTCCGAAAATTCAATGTATAAATTTATTTCACAAAAGTGATATTATTGCCTTCAAAGTATTCCCCTTGAACTGCAACGCACTTATATCAGCGTTTCATCCAGCTCTTGAAACATTTCTGGAACTCTATTTTCGATATACCCATCAAAGCCGTCTTCGATTTTTCCATTACTTTTTTTCAGCTGTTAAAACACGTTCTCCGTAGTGAAGTTTTGACTCAAGCAAACAGAAAAAAATCGCAGGGAGAGATATGAGATAAATTCAATGACTGTTTGATGGTATTCGTTTAATTCTTGGTGAAATGATGTTACTGTACGACGGTGCTTTATTAAGGTTCAAAATCCACAAATTTTTCTTTTTTGGTATTGGAATTGCGTTCCATAATGCCCTAATAACAGTCCTTATTAACTATTTAATCTTCTGGCAAAGTGGAATTCATAAAAACCACTTTCTATTTTGACTGAAAATGAATGGTTTTATTTGCTCTTGGATAATTGTATGTTGCACTCATAAACCTACGTTTCGTCTCCAGTAATGATAAGTTTGATGTATTTTGGATTTGATTCAACCTTGGAAATCATGCCTTTGGCGTTGTCAACCCGATCTCTTCTTGCATGAAATGTAAGTGCTTTGGGACCATACCCAAGCCAATTTGCGTGTAAACCTAAATCAACTACAAACTACAATAACCATTATTCTTTACCTGAGCGACGTGTAAGTATTAACTCAAAGACTTCGGAACAACTTTGAAATTTCGCCTAATACTTTTTCACCTAATTCATCAGGTGTCCCTGGGAGCGTTTTCGGTTTTATTAATAATTATTAATCGCACAATAACAAATTAACCGATTTTATTTCGCCAAAAGGCTTCCAAGTGTAGTATTATTCAAAAAATGCCTCACAGTGATACCTCGAAAATTATCTTTAACAAATGCACTTCAATTTATTTGTTTCAAATGATTATGTGGCGAGTTGTGAGCAAAGCAATTCATATTGGAGAAGTCCTCGCAGTCACTGTCGCTAGCTAATTTTTAATATTTTGCAACGAAAACTAAAAAAGAAATTTATTCAAATGGAAATTGACTGAGTCACAAAAAAATTATTAAATTGAAAAAAAAAACCATAAAAGCGACGAACACGTTCCGTTTTATGGCAGTGTTGTTTTATTGTAAGACTTTTTAACAGTTTTTCGTCGGTAGGTGGCAATCATACCTATATCTTTTAAATATTTTTTGCGTTGTATATTTTAATAAACTCTTTGAAAAATATCGTTAATGTGGCTCATTTAACTTAAACTTTCATTTTGACGTTTCGCAAATCTGGCAGCACTATTTTTCCTAAGTTTTTTCCTTAGAAGTATGCCTCAAACAAATATAAGCAAAACAGAAAAATATTACCTGAATCTGTTGAACCGTTCGCGTATGATGCGTTTACACACAAAACTGCAACTCATTTTTGTTTATATGTAAGTAGATATACAGACACATGTGTACTTACCCGTATGTTTGTAAATGTAGACAGGAATTTTTCCCTAAATTTCTTCAGCAGATTACGAAAAATTTGTGAATCATCCAACATTTTAATTTGAAGATCCAATGACAGATGGCGATTTATTAATTGTTATTAGTTTTTTTTGATGGTGGCAAAACGACATGAAAATGTGATGAATTTTTTTAACAAGTTTCGTTTAATGGCACTCTGATGCAATTTTTCGTCGATAGGTGATAATCCTATCCAACTTTTATCTTAATATTTTTACATTAAATAGTTTAATATATTTTTTTAAAAATACCGTTAAGGCAGCTCATTTAACTTAATGTTTTAATATTTCGAAAATCTGGCAACATCATGTTTAACAATCTTTCACCCTTTACTTATAAACCTTTCACAGCCTGAAAGAGCAAAATAGGAAGAGCAAATCTGTTGAGCTGTTCTTGGGTGATTAGTCTCATAGTGACCATTTTTATGGATTTACGAAAACAAGTAAACATCTAAAATGATCGTTAGCTTTGGTGAGTCAGCTGGCCCCCTTTCACTTTGTCTCTCGCTTTCTCCAAAAAATAATTCCACATGCTAAAGAAAGATGTGCCCAAGTTAGAAATTTGGAAAAGCTTTGAAAAGCCCTTTCTGGAAGTAAGCGGAGAAAGGTATGACATATTTTTGTAGCCATTTTGAAGCGGTTACCTTTCCTGAGAGCGCAAGTCACTATAATGAAATGTTAAACAAATATCAAATTACGGATAACGCTTGCTTTGATCTTAGTTGATAATTAAAAATCTGAACTTCCTACTAAAGAACCAAGCATTATAATTATAATATAATCTGTGCAATAAAGGCAATAGAGATATAGACGTAAAAGAAATTGCAATGTCTGAAACACCATTTCCTACAGTAGCAAGGAAATTGCAACACAGCAATTATAATATTTTTCGTTCATAATGTTTGATATGAATAAGCATTAATAGAAAGCATAAATCCTCACTTCCATAAATGCAAATTTTCTATTCTACAAGAAAATCAACTGCAAAAAAGTTTACCTGTATATCACTAGTGTGGCATCAAATAGGCGTTGCCCCTAATGCCTGTCGTATTGCACTTCACAGCCAATTAATGCCATCAGTGGGCAAAACAAGTCCGAAAATCAGTATTAAAGAAATAAAAATTGGTAATGTGCAGCAAACGAACGAGGGTAGGTCAAAAAGTTCGCAGGACGGTAAGTTTGGTGAGGGGAGGGTTGTTTTTACATAGCACTACCTTATCGTCGCCGTTATGGAATTTTGATAATTTTTGTATATAGTTATAAACAAACCGCATTCGCTACAACAATGAAATCGAAGAAATCGTTCAAAGACAAAATGTAATACGTTTTATCAAAACCCAACGAATTAGATGGATTTTAACACCCATTGGAGAAAGAAAAAGAGGACGCCCACGAAAGCGATGGTTAGATGACGTCGAATCAGATCTTAAGCAAATGAACGTACACAACTGGAGAAATGTAGCCATGGATAGAATAATGTGGAGAAAAATTGTTGATGAAGCTATGGTCCACCACGGATTGTGAAGCTAAGAAGAAGAAGTTATAAACATGTCGAAAATTCTTAAACCACTTCCGAGGAAGCAGCGTATTGAGAATTTGAAAAGTGAGAATCTGTGTAGCGAGAACAGAGATACATATTGAACACTATTATAGTCTGTCTATTGGAAGCGTGGCCGCCTTAACTTAGAAACTATTTGACTAATTAGACTCGAACAAAAAGCATTTATTATGTGGAATATGTTCAATAAAATGTGTAAGTTGTGAAGGTAATTGACTCTAAATCACCAAAATTTGCCTTGATAACTCTTTGCCCGTTCATATTTGTTTTAATTCGAGTTGTTGCATTTTTAAATTTCCACTATTGACACCTTCGCTTTGATACTTGACATCGTTGACTCCTTGTAAAATCCAATATTGTCTAGTTCTTACAAACTGACTCTGATTGTAATAAAGCTTTTTCGTAAATTTTATTCATAAGAACTGAATTCAAACTGGCGGTAAACACAATTAAACTCTCAAATCCTTTTTCGAACCATGCACCTTAATCAGATGCTTAACAATTCGTTGAAGTTGTCGATTATCAACAGTCCAAAGGATCAACGTATGTAACTATTCGCCGAAAAGGAAGATTCATCCGTGAACACTACGTTTGCCCACTTCCGTTTTGAGTTTCACTTAGCCGATGCAAGTCTTATTTTAATGTTTATAATGAGAGCAACGGTGTTTTCAAAGTGCTCCGAAATTTGAGGTCTTCTGCATGTGAACGTCCTCGAATGGTGTCTTTGGATGTACTAATACCACTTTTCCTTCAAATTGTTTCAGTTTCCCGCAAAGATAAGTTCCGCTTTGTCGCAAGCAAATCAATGACCTCAGAGAAAAAAATCACACGGTGTTAAATCAGAAGATCCCGGTGGCCAATTGTGATCACCTCTTCGAGAGATAACGCGGTCCGGAAACTTTTCCCGTAAAAGATCAATGGCTTCGTTGCTTGTGTGGCATGTAGCTCCGTCTTGTTGAAAATAAACGTTGTCCAGATCAATAACATCCAATTCCGGACATAAAAAATCGTTAATCATCTCTCCTGTTTAACACCTAACACCTGTTAATGGAAAACCCTTTATTTCAATACCACCTTTATAGAGAGATTTAACTTTTGCCTCAAAATAGACCTCAGTTTCAGCGATCATTTGACCGACATTTCTCACCGGCGAGCATTTTTTTTGGTCTGCAAACGGCAGGGCCAAATTTGGGAAATATGGTGGATGTAGGAGCAATTCGAAGTTATTCATATAGTTTTATCGTCGTTTGATGCACTTGTGACACGGTGCGTTTTGGTCAACACTGAGCAAACGCGGCACCCACTTCGAACAGAGTTTTCGCGTAGTCAAATGCCATGTAATATAAAGTCGATACATCCTTTTGATATCTTTACGATGGCAGCTAACTTACGCAACTTCACTTTCGATCATTCAAAATGATTTTGTGAATTTTGTTGATGTTTTCTTGTGTTACCGTCTCATTTGGAGGTCCACTGCGTTGTGCATCATCGGTACCTCTACCACCACGTTTGAAGTCAGCAAACCATCGTTTTATTGCTGTTTCTGATGGAGCAGTGTCCCCATAACACATAACACTAACTAGCGGCCTAACACCCTGGGACTTTTTAGCCCATGTGATATGAGAAAAGCAAAAGTTATTTCCTATTTAATTTCCCAAAATCACCTCTTCATCCCGGGAATCTTTTTGAACTCCCCTCGTAAGCTTGCCGACTTAAGTCAAGAGTGTAAAATGCAACGAGACACTCATTTATTGCAAACGTCCCTTTTCTACCTACACATATACAAACACTCGTGAATATGTGCAGCTTAAGCCTTGATGCGGCAATTAAGCGCGCTTGTGATTCCTCCAACGCACTGCAATTGCCAACCGTGCTGCCAATTTAGTGTCGCAGTCATCGTCATAGTCGTCGCGGTCGAGTTTGGAGTCAATGTCGATGTCGCTGTTCATGTCATTGCTATTGGCAATGTGTCGAAGGCGCTGATGTTTGCTGCTGATGCTACTATTAGCTGCTATACCTACACATGTACTTACACCGTGTGTCTGTAATTTGAGTTGTTTCGCTGCTGTTGCATGTTAAGTCACCAAGTCGGATCAATTTTAAATGTTCGGATGTTATCACAAATGGCAATAACAATTGCGCACCAACTATTCATACATGTGTAAATACATACATACCTACATACATATATGTATAGTAAGGAACTCACTGAGTAGAAGACCCGCTCAATGACTTCGTTCAGGAAAAGGTGAGAAAGACAACTGCTCTTAGATGTACGTACATATACTCGCACTTAGCTGCATAAATCTTTAATTGTTGTTGCAGAAGCAAGTTCCATTTTGATATTGATCCTAAAATTGGCAAACCTCACAGCAGCAATGTTGGTACATCACAACCAATTGTGTAGCAACTTGGCAAACACTTAACGCTTTAGTTACGCTTAAGATTAAGTGGTTGTAGTCACTGAAACGCACTTTGCTGCTTCTATGCGTTTCTGGTATGTGTTTGTGCTAGTATGCGTGTCCATTCGGTTGCAAAGGTCTGAGCATGAATTGTTTTTTTGCAAACGTGCGCCTGTGTAAACACACAAATACATTTATTATTGTTTCACAATTATTTGCTTTGCTTTGTCCTTTTTGTACACAGAGTCTATTAATTAGTGAACAACTACCGCATAGACAAAAATCATAGAGCATTGACATAGAGGCGCCACTGTGACGAAATTCCGTCTTGTCGGTGGGCCAGCGCGGCATCCTTGCTTTGTCTACTCGGCATAAAACATAATCCTGTTTGCATTGCTTGTTTCAATTAACTTCTTAAATGGACTTTTAAGTGTTTACAGCCAATTTGTTATGCCTAATAGGTAGCACCCGCAGCGGCTTGCCGACTATATATAAGTATGTGTACATAAGCACATGTTAGATGTGGCGTCGCAGGTACATTTTTCCCCTAAGGAATTAAAAACAAATATTTCCCAGGGAGTTTTACAAATATCGGTTGTTCTTTTAGCTGCATGAGAATTATCGATATCGATAACAATGGTTTGACAGCTTAGAATGGCAAACTGTGTTGACATTTCTGTTCAGTGAGGTTTGACAAGTCATGGTGCATCGCTTAACGCCAGAGCAACGGTTCCATATTGTGGAAATTCTTTTTTCAAAGAAAATAAATCTATTCGAGCAGCTTAAAGCTGAAGAACTGGCTTCGAAACTTAAAAAAACCTATTAACGAGCTTGCTAACACAATAACTATATCGGAAGAATCATGGACCAATCATTTCTCACCTCTGTTGATAAATACCGAACTAGCCGGAACCACAGCATCAGAAAACAACAATGAAATAACATTTGATGGCCCACAACTTTCAGACTTATGCCTACCAATAGACCATTTAAGGAATAGCAAATCGTCGGGTATTGACAATATGAAGTAATCAAATATGGTGGACCAAGACTATGAAGTGAAATATGCCAACACCCCTATCAGAAGCTTGGAGGGAGATTATTATCATCTCAGTATTCAGAATAGGCGACAAAAAGGAACCAAATAATTGCAGGTACATCTCTTTACTCTGCTATATGTCAAAATTCTTCACAAAAATAATACAATAGCAGGAGGAAATGTCAAAACACTGTATGTACGAAGAACAAAATAGCTCCGAAAAACAGGTCGATTATAGATGTTATATTCATGACAAGAAATCAGGCTATCTAAGCTTTGTAGGCCTTACTAAAGCTTTCCACAGCATCAGACTAAAAGACGTAAAATAACTGCTCAGTGACAAAAAAAATGCTGCCAAAAATATTTACAAGATAATCTGCTAGTTAAACAAAAACATTAAAGCTACAAAAGTAAACTCAAAGCTAACATATGTTATACCGATAGCATCAGGGATTCTTCATGGTGACCTTCTGGGTCCAACATTATTTAACATTATAAGGGAAGAAATAATAGATCAATCTAAAATGGCCGCACCTGGGTTCCAAAAGACAACTGGTGAATTCAAGATAATTAGTGACGCAGACGACGCAGTTCTTATTGCTGAAAATGAAGACGGCCTGCTGAGACTTTTCTTCAAATTTGAGCAAGCTGCTGAAGCGTACAGCATGCAAATATGTGCTGAAAAAACCAAATGCTTGGTTGTGTTCAAAGAACCCATAAATGCGAATTGGCAGTCAGTAACAAGCTGATAGAGCAGGTTCTTGAATTTAACTATCTCGGATCAAAAATCACCAACAATAGAGATCGAAGATTAGAAGTCAAGCAAGCGACAAACAAAGCTGCATCGCTATCTGGCTGCCTGAGAACTGCTGTATGGAGAAACAAGCGCATGAGGACCGAAGGCAAAGTAAGAATCTATAAGGTATGCATTCGACCAATTCTCATTTACGCTGGGGACACAAGGGTGGACACGACTGTTACCTTATAAGACACAACAACGGTTGAAAATACTGACAATACTGCGCTCAATACATGCCTGGACGTACCACGTGCGATCAAAGGGCAAACGAAGATATAGGAAACATTTGTGACATAGGAGAAATAACAAAATGTGCCCGAATTCGAAAAAAGGCATAGAGAGGCCAAGCCCGAAGAATGCGTTGTACTTCAACTACATGGAAAATCGTGAGTAAGGATCTTGGCTTACCTGCCTATAAAATACAGCTCGTACAAAAATTAAAGCCTAATAACCATTCACATTTTTCTGATTGAGCTCATTAAGATTTATTGGAAAAAGTAATCAAAAATTAGATTGATCGAATGTGCCATGTGCAGTTAAGAACTTGATGAATGCGCTGAAAATTAAGAAAAAATAAGCATCGAAACAGTACGAATTAGAAATAAAGTAATGGCGAAGGAACCTTAGCTTTTTGTAGTTACATTGATTGTGCATCCTAAATTCTTACATGCATTAATTAGGGATAAATTAATATTAGTATTTAATTATTATTAATATTATATTTATGGGTTTTTACATATAACTCGATATCAGAATACATTGAGTGATTATCTGATCATCCAGTTTAATTGTTCCAATAAATAAATACGAAAATGCTTAAAGAAAAAGCGTATAATTTTTGTATATTATGGATATGTGGAGATACATATATAGAAGGAGGGAAAAGACTTTTAAGTTAGTTAACTAATAATTGAATCATTACCGAGTTATAGAAAGTCAATTTATAGCTAATAAACTAAATAACTATAAATTAAATAAGTTTAGCTAACTTCTAAGCAACTAACTTTAAGCAAGTTGAAAATTCATACATTCGACAATTGCCTACTGCCCAGGATAACAGAATGTTAGAATTGCGAGTTGGATACAATAAAAAATAGTCCAAGTATGAATTATCTCCACCAATTGCGAAGTTGTTCGATTAAAGTGTGTTAAAAGTTATCAGAGTTGCCGGCAAGGAAAAAGCGAACAACTTCAAAAGCACTTAAATGTACTAACACAACTCTCTTAGGTATCCACCATATCTACACCCACTCATCAAAGGCTGATCACATCATCACTTACTTCAAGCATGGAATACAAATACACATGAATATGTACGAGTATCTTCATTATTGGCAACCATGTGAATTATTATTTTGTATTATTTGTAGTGGCCCATATTCTTATGTAGGTTGATGATACTCTTGATGATTCACTGAACCACGACCGACTTCCTATTCAATGATTATTCTCCATTAAAACTGTTGCAAATTATTTCAAAAAATAAAATAAATAAAAAATAAAGATCCAGCGACTCCACTGGTAAGGTTATGCCGAAGTCATATGATAGTTACAAACACCCTGAAAGTAATCAATGCGGTACTAGCTGACGGTAGCAGAAGAACAGGAAGGCTTCCTCTGTGTAGGAAATATCAGGTTGAGAAGGACTTGGCTTCACTTGGTGGGTCCAACTGGCACCGGTTAACAGATAGAAGCTCTGTTAAACTAAGCCAAAATTGCTTAAGTTGTTATCTTGTCAATCAAGAACAAGAATTTTTACTCAAATAATCTTAATTAGCGACTAGCGCCGTTTTATTTCCACTGCTCTTGGTGATGTCTTTTTTTATATCCATTTCGTGAGATCCATATAAAATAGCAAATTTGTTAACTGGGATTGTCTGCGATTTCATTAATTTGCTGTAGGAAAGGTTTACCGACTCAGCGAAGTCTTATTCTGCCTAAGACCTGAAAAGACTTTCTTTCACACCCTTCGCTTCTGCAGATGGGATTGAAAGGAAGGTTGAATCTGGCTTCATGATCCCCTACCTTCCAGTGACCTGAAAGGGTTGCAGTAATACGTGAAATGTTTTAGCGAGAGCATCCTAACAGGTAATTCGTCCTCTTGGATGTTGTACGACGGCCACATTTTTCTTGTTGTAATACATGGAGTTAATTGCTCCCACTTTCTTTCGGCTTAAGCATAGTAGTGTGACGCAATGTATGTTTTTATTGTATTGAAACCTCTGGTGTTGAGTCTTTACTTCCTAGCTCATCTGCTTTCTCATTACCCTCTATATTCCTGTGTCCGGGAACCCATATCAGTGTAATTTGAATCCAATGACCAAGCAATTCTAGTTCCTCTTTACACTATGAAACTAGTTTGGATGAAATGGAATTCGAATCTAATGCCTTGATACTTGCTTTACTGTCTGAAAAGATAGCTACTCTTGGATCATTTTTTGTAGTAGTTTAGTGATTTGCAAGCTTCGCTGATTACTAATAGTTCTGCCTGGAACACCCTGGCATAGTAGGACAGTCGAATTGATTTGTATAAGTTGAGCGGTTCCGAATAGAGGCCAGCTCCCACACCACAGTTTATCTTAGAACCGTCAGTGTAGATTTCGACATCGAATCTATCAATCATTTTCCTCCATTCGGCGCTCTGTGGACAACGTACCGTAAAGTCTTTCTTGAAGTTGAGGTCGCGGATTGTGAAAACTGATTTGTTTTTGAGCAATGAGCGTCCCTGTAGAAGGATCTTGCTGTGCCCATACAATCTTGTTGTCCAGCTTCCTATATCTCTGAATCTCACCACGCTGCATGTGGCGCTTGTTTTTATATGTAAATCTAATGGTAGCAGATCGAAAAGTGTAACCTCAGAGGGTTTTTCTCATAAAACCTAAACTATCTGCCGTTAGGAGGCGGCTAAAAGTTGTAGGTCCCTCCACTTGTGAAAAAACATCCAGGCGCACACTACATAAAGGAGCAGAAGCTCACCCAAACTCCCAGTAAAGGGTGTAAGCGCCAATTGTGTGTATTTGAAAAGTTGAGAGCTATAAATAAATTGGCGTTAGCACTTTGCCGTCAAATAAGAAAAGGGATGACTGCAATGCAATTTTATTCTCCTAAACTGAGTACGAATGAGTAACAAAGGAAAGTATGAAATACAAAATTTGCGCATAGTGGCATTTAATCTTGTTGGGATCCCTTATCAAATTCTCCAGATATTACAAATTTGTATTATCTAGCATTTTTTTCTTTGTTCCAAAGCCGTCATTTGACAATACTTCAAAAACTGTATGGACAGCGACCGATTTTACGTAGAAATTGGTTTATCTCATGCTTGAGTAAAAAAAATCGTTAACTGCACTTTGTAACAAAAAAAAAAGAATCTTTTATATACTTTTTCCAAGGCTTTTACATGTTGTGGGCTTAGTCGAGTAGAATTGAGAACTGCTTTCAACTCTGCTTTCTTAAGAAGCTATAAATTATGAAAATCCACTGAAGTTCAACGAAGACATTTTGCTCTTGTATTTCATCATAAAAAGAATTCACCAAGCGCAAGAAATGCACAGTAAATTAACAATGTGTACTCAATTGTTTTACCGTTTTTTTTTCAGAATATGTAGGGATAATGCAAGCATCCAATTAAAGCTTTTTCATGCGACATAATATTTTTATTTTTTCCATTGTGATTTGGATTTAATTTGTTTTCATTCAAACAATGATGGTTTTGTTTTATGATACAGTTTTTTTTTCAAAAATTGTGTGTTTTTATTTCCTTTTATGCGCACATAAGTATGTAGCTATGTATCGGTATATGTATATCTATTTTTAAGTCTTCCCCACCACAAGCTAACAGCAATGCTAGGTTTTTATCAAGTATTTGTTAAACACCTTTCTTATAACTTTTACGATTTTATAAGGAGTTCTTTGAAGGGGTTCGAGGTAGTCAGAATTTTCATAAAAAAGGATTTTTATTGTACATTTTGTTAAAGTATAATATCTTAGAATTACTGAGTGAAAATTTGAAGGAAAGCCGACAAATACTTTTCGAGTTATTCAACAATTAGCAAAGGCTGCTAGGCGATCCGGAGCTCGATAGTAAAACTGTAAACGAGTTTTTCTCAAAACTATGTTTTTTGGACTGGTGATCGCTGGAACTTAAAAACCGCTTGGTAGATTTCAATAAAATTTATACGGTTATTGAAAAATATAAAAACTCGAGCCTGATCGAAAGATTTTTTTTTTCAAATTTTCGATTTTTTTAAACAAAAGTTGTCGAATTTTTCTTGAAAATCTGAAAAATATTTCCTGAGGTCGCCATATTGTTAATTTTGAAAAAAGCTTCGATCAGACACAAGATTGTCCATTAATATAACTAATTTGTATTGTCCGATTTATTTCAGATGAATTTCCAAGTACTTGTGATGATCACCGCAAGGGACTTCTGGAGAAACGAGCTCCACGCAAACAGCAATAATTTTTACAACTATTAAGTTTTTTTTTTGTAATTTTGCTAAAGTCAAGTCAAAACAAAAATGTATTAATGCGATGTGTTTATTTTTGTAAAATAAAGCAATTGACTAGCAAAAAAAAAAAACATTATTGAAAATCATAATTTGTTTGGGCCTCTGACTACCCGTACCCCTTAATAGTTTTCGTTTGGCTAACATTTCATAATCTGCATTTAAATTCTACAACTTAAAACCCTCAGTATGCAATCCCTTCAAATAAATGTTGGATCAATCGAACACTTTTCGCTTGAAAGTACGTTGTAAGTTCTTTTTTAATAAATTTTTTTATGTTCGTTGTTGTTGTAGCAGCATAAACATTCCCCGTGCATATACGAGGAAAGCTGCTGAAGTGACAGCCCTTGGCCGGATATAAATCCGGGCCGTTCCGGTTACGTAGAACCGACTGTCGTGGGAACGTTTTTTATGTTCGTCTTATAGATTGGTGTCATTCCTTTAAAATATCCTACGTACCTATTAAAGCTTCCTCAAATACTTTTGTTTGGTAACTATTTTGTAGTATTTAATTAAATTTAACTTTATTTGTTTTGTTTTATTTTTTTATATAGGTGGCGACCTATTCAAAAATACTTCAAAGATTTTCCGTTTACTTCCCATTTGATTTGATTATAATATGGATGTAATACCCGGTGGATATAAACTCCATAAAATTATAAATCAATTGGTATTGGTTACAATAAAAACTGCCTACAGGATGGGAAGAAAGTATTGTATAATTGTACCAATACATAAAAAAGGTGATAAAACCAAGTCAAAAAACAGCGTCACAAAACTATAGAGGCGTCTCCATACTATTGTTACATAATATAATATAATATTTTCAAATATTCTCTGCAATAAGCTAAAAGAATATACGGAAAAAAATTATCGGCGACTATCAATGCGGATTCAGAGCACAGCGATCAACAATTGACTAATGTTTTTCGCTGTCCCAGATATTGAGAAAAATGTCACGAATATAAAATTATGCTATATTACCTTTTTATAGACTTCAAACAAGCGTTAGACAATCTTAATCGAAATCATATTGATCATCATTTAAAGATGTTAGGCATGCCCTGTAAACCAGTATGTCTGATTGGCATAACTTTAACAAACACTTGGGCAAAAGTGATCATCCAAGGTAATGTCATCGACCGTTTTGAAGTGATCTCAGGTGTAAAACAAGGAGATGCGCGTTCATCTCGGCTTTTCAACCTAGTACTGCATGCGGTTATAACTGATATAGATCCCTGAGGTATAATTTTTTGCAAATCTACAAAAACTTGTGCCTATGCGGATGACATCGTAATTATAGCCAGAAACAAAAAGCCTGTGCAAGAAACATTTATGCGTCTAGAATTATCTGCTAGCATGCTAGGACTTCTCATTAATGAAGAAAAAACCAAATATATGGAAGGTGCAGCGCGCAACGCAACACATAGCTTACAAATCGGCAGATATAACTTTGAAATGGTCAATGAATTTTAATATCTTGGAGTTATGCTGACCGCACAGAAAGATACATCCATTGCCATACAAGGCAGGATACAAGCTGCAAATAAGTCTTACCTCGCACACACAAAGTTGATGAAGTCGAGATCATTTCCCAGGAACCAGAAACTACGAATTTACAAAACTGTCATAAGGCATACACACACGAACGTGTGCGAAGTCTGGGTTCTGAAAACCAGTGAAATCGATCAGTTAAATTGTTTTGAACGAAAGATTCTGGACCTATACAACTTGAAGACGGTACTTACCGCATTCGGTACAACGACGAGTTAAACACATTTATCAGGAGTGCAAATGTAATCAGTTACGTCAAAGCGCAAAGGACTCGATGGTACGGTCACATTTTACGTATGAGCAACGTTCTATCTCTAAAAGAGATCTTCGAAACAAATCTACAAGGCGACAGAAGAACAGTCCTGCCCAGAAAACGATGGAGAGATTACATCGAAGGCGACTTTAGAGCTATGGGCATATCCGATATCAAACGAAAAGCTGATGACCGAGTGACGTGGAGGCGAATTGTAACTGTGAATTATGATTTTGTCTGGAAGTTAACCTTTTAAGTTCTCCGTGACCACATTTTCACCTGCAAATATCTCCGAAATCCTTGGATATACCAAAATGGAGTATATTCGTAGCTTCCAACATTCTTTCTTAATTAGAAAATATTAGTTTGTTGAATGCTCTAATCTTGGAATGGAGTTCCTACGTCAGATATGCATGATAAACTATCGGCTCGGCTAGTATAGTTCCGACAACTTTAAGAGAATTTTAGTTATATGTAATATATCTGGAATAAAACGTTCTTAAATAGTCTTTGTTTGTTATCCATTTTGCGTTATTTTGAAATGAAATGGAATTGTGAATGGCCGGAAATTTTTTCTCAAGCACTCAGACAATATTGCACATTCCACCTAAGACCACGAGATATTATATTATTTAAAAAGATAGAGAGGGACAGGTGGCGTGGGAGTTCATAACTCCTCAGCAAACTTTCCAGATTTTTTTGTGAATATTAGCAGGTTGAAGATGGAAAGGTAATGCTGTTCGTCCATTCTCAATTCATCCGACCCAAAAATGTATAATTTAAGTAATTTGGCGGCAGAGAAAATTCTCTGTGTTACCTCCGTCTTCCAAATAAGATGTACTCAGTGGATCTTTGATGATGCCTATGGAGACCATATGTAGTCGCCATGGGTTGTGTCTCGTAATTAGTCCTATCAGGGCTCACTCCTCCTCTGTCTGGAAGGATTTTAGTTATCAGCCGGTCAGGCCATTACAGAAAAGGTCCTTCTTTCGCAGAAGTCAGAACTGCATCAACGGTAAGCATATATCCAACTTTTTCGCTTTGCTTGACCCTAAATGTGGCCCAGTCACGCCCATAGAGAACACACAAATCGCCAAGCCTACAAGCATACATCCTCTTTTACACATAAACATATAATGGGTTTTCCAATAACAGGTGTTACAGGTGAATGGATTGCACTATCGAGAGATGACTAACAATTTTTTATGGCCTGAATTGGATGGTATTGATCTGGACAATGTTTATTTTCAGCAAGACGGCACTACGTGCCACACGAGCAATGAAACTATTGATTTTTTATGGGAAAAGTTTTCGGACCGTTTCATCTCTCGAAGAGGTGATCACAATTGGCCACCGAGATCTTGTGATTTAACGCCTCCTGCCTTTTTTCTTTGACCGCAAAGATGCAATTCAGAACTCGTGGGGCTATCGAGGACATAGGGCAGCCACTTTGCAATTCGGTTATGGAAAATTTCATGAAAAGGATATTGTCCTGTAAGCGTGGTCGTGATGGTAATTTGTCTGATGTTATTCTCCACTAATAACGGCATACCTTGCTCTTTATAATGAAGTAAACATCCGATTATTTATATAAAAAAAAGCATTTTTCTTTGAATATCAAAATAACACCACTTATTTGAAAACCCTTTATACATATACTATACATACATACATGTGTCTAAAAATTATGGTTTTTTTCTGGTAATTACTGCTCATTGCTTTTACTTTCTATACAACGGCCATAACCACTTAATAAGCGAACGCAGCAAAAGTTGTTTGCAGCCCACGACATCTTCGCCTACTTGCTGAAACAGGGTGGCCGAATTAGGTTTTACATTTAAAGATGCTCAGTTCACAACTGAGCGTATGACCGAGGAGGGACTGCGTTGGCTTCGGTATTAGACTATTGAAAATTTGATTCGTTCATGGGTGCGAAGATTCCGGGCAATAAGTTCGCTGACAAACAGCCTACGATCCAGTCGGTCATCGATAACAAATGAAAATATTAAACTTGTCGCTACAAGTTTGCACGATAGTCCCGTCAATCCGTGCTTAAGAGAGTGGCTGGCCTAGGACTTCAAAACTAGAAGACGTGAAATATTGAGGAAGGAACTTAGACAACGTTGGAGTGATTTCGTACGGAAAAAAATCGTTTGCGAGATTAATAAAAAATCTCGACTTCACTTCTCCAGTGAGTGGCGCAAAGTTCGAAGGCCAGATTCTATGAGTGTATACGAAGTTACGGTCAACATTTAGATGAGATAATTAAATAAAAATTAAGCCTGAAATTGTTTAGTAATTCTGAATTGTCCTAGTAATTCTTTTTTTATTCAACTGTTAATTCATAATTCTGCCACCGGACACCCTGTTCATATGCTTAGGTATATGTGTAAGTTTATAAGTTACCTGTATACATAAATTAAAAAAGAAACTCTGAAAACTGAAATGAATCATCAGTGCTTTGCTGTAGCGGCAGTTGGATTTGTTGCCTTAACAGCTGCATTACCGCTTCTTCTTTGCATCTTCGACGTTTGCTCAGCAGCATCCTGAGAAACTGCGTGGGCGTACTTGAAACTCGCATTTGACTTAGCAGCATTTAACTTAAGCGGATATTGTTTCATAGTTTCAAGATGTGCATTAATGGAGACAGATCCAGTGGGAAATAAGAATATATGTACGTATTCGTTAATAAATTCAGAACGACAATTATTAAGTCTAGCTTAACTTTAAGCTTAGCTGAGCTGATGAAAGATACTGAAAGCGAATTTATAATAAAAAGAGAATTAAAGCGAGTTGTATTTTGTCCGAGGTACTGTTACATTAGAACATAACACACACATATGTATATACTTGTATGTATATATAAACTAAACGTGCTTGATAAGCACTTAAGCAACTTCCGGCCACTTCCATTGAGTGGGATGCATTAGCAGGAATCTGCCACTAGTTAAATGCTGTCATTAAGTGTTATTATTAATTAATGTGATGTAATGCGTGCGACAGCCATCACTCCTTTGGGCGTATGCAGAGTTACTTTCATATTCATAGTCGCTTATTGCTTCCGTAAAAATAAGCATATCTTGGGATTGAATTAAATATCTTAAAATTTTCCTTATTGTGCATGTCATAAACTAATGAATTATTTTTGTTTTAAGTAGGGAGCTTTTAGTTTTCAAGTACAACAACATCAAAACGAACACCAAATTGGAGAAGGAGCTCGGCCAAACATTTAATAAAGGATGTACACGGGAGGTATATAGGAGGGTTGCCTTTTAACAGGTTAATTCGATATTTTTATCGAAAAGCTTGGTATGTTTCAGCATAAACTTACATAACATATAAGTTTTCACTTCCGAGCTTTATTTGTTCTTGTTTCAGTGAAAAATTCGTCTCGCCTAAAATATTAGAAGTAGATTCATCAGGAGTACATTCATCACACCTAAATTCTTACTTCTACTTTTTGATTTGCAGCCCCCCACTCAACCATTGTGAAACCTGGTACAGGTGCAGGGTGAATTTTGTAAGCGACAATTGTTGTGCCAGAAACAATCGTTGCTGTGGGTCAATGGATAACGAAAGATCATCATGTGACATATCGCGAGATAGAGGCATATTTGGGCATTATCGTACATTCACAACATAATCGTACATTCAATATTGCATAAACAGTTCATCGTCAAGAAGATTTGTTCTCGTTGGATTTCGCAATTTGACAATTATTCAAAAAAGTTGTTGTAAAGAAATGTTGAAGAAATTCAGCTGCGGTAGTTCAAAGCACATCAATATCATCGTAACGAGTAACGAATTTTGGTTTAATGCCGGAAACAAAACAGCAATCGACAATATCGGAGTTCCAGACGAACTTAATCCAACAAAAGTTGTTAGCGGAAGAAGCAGCTCAAAGCAAATGATCGCCCATTTTTTCGGAAAAACTGGTTATGTCATAGCTGCACCACTAGAGAATATTAAAAAGGTCAATTGTGAGTTGTACACAGTCATTTATTTGCCAGAAGTTTTCGGAGAAGAAAATCAACCACCGAAGACGAGCCATCCTTCACCAAGTCAATACGAGCTCTCACGTATCAGCTCACACAAGAGAGTTTTTGAGTACTCAAAAGATCAAATTAAAGTCATCCTTACAATGGTCATCCATCTTACAGCTCTGATTTGACAGTTAATGACTTCTTTTTGCTGCCGAATATTAAAAATAAAATCCGAGGTCATCGTTTTTCACCGCCAGAAGAAGCTGTTGAAGCATTTAAACAGCTCATTTTGGGGTTATCCATTTCTGAGTGCCAAAAGCGCATTGAAAATTGTTTCAAGTGAATGCAAAAGAGTATTGAATTCCAAGCGGAATATTATGAAAAAAATGAAGCTATTTTTATAATGATGTTACTAAGTTTTATTATTGGGCTCGAAGAAATCCATTCGAGCTTTCGTGTAGAATGTAATTGTGAAGTAAGTATTTTTCGAGTTATGAGTTCGACCGATTCGAAAAATGCAGTTCCGAGAAAACGTACTGTACGCACTGAGCTTAGAGAAGCTGCGCCAAAATTAAAGGCAAAAGTATTTGAACATTTTTTCCTCCTTCATCCTTTCAGTTTGTCATTTTTGAGGACATCTTTTAGCAAATCCAAT
The DNA here is from genome assembly GCA_037575425.1 of Anastrepha fraterculus. Taxonomy (NCBI): domain Eukaryota; kingdom Metazoa; phylum Arthropoda; class Insecta; order Diptera; family Tephritidae; genus Anastrepha; species Anastrepha fraterculus. The sequence continues at coordinate 196,179 of JAYXIM010002428.1, forward strand.
TTTTTGAAATTTCTGAAATAATCTAAAAACTAAGCCTTAAAAGCAAAGCCATTTGTTGTGGCGGTGGTATTTCTCTCACATTTACCTAAAAAATTTACTAAAACGATAATTTTTACAATAACATCAAAGAATATGTGATCCTCGCTCATAAATGGGAAACCAACTACTAGCTTCTCTGTCAGCTGTGAACAGCTCATTGTTGTAAAACAAATTGTAACCTGAATTCAATGGCGGTGGCAGACCAAGAACACTGGAATTTTCACTTCACTACCTCGAGAGCCATCCTATTCTTACCTAAAGTGTGCTAAGTTTATCTGTCAGCCGATTTCCCAATTTTCTCTTTGAGGAAACTAGCAAATGTCATGTGGCATTCGTCATTTGACCGCGATGATTATGTACTGACCACTGCCTGTTGGACGCATTCCAGTGGAACGGTTTTGACGGAAAACTACCAAAAAACATGGAAACATCTGCTCTGGCGGAGCTCATCTCAACTGCTTTTGTACTTCTTTGATTAGACAGGTAGACCCGCGTTCGACTAATGCTTGTGAACGTGTACGTCAAAACGGGGAACATTGGTCTCATATTCATAACTTATCATTTGCCGAGGAATTATGAAAAAATCGCTGATAAATAATCGATCGGAATTAATCGGGAATAAATACTCGCATACAACCTAGTTCCGGATAGAAACTCACCGGCAGATTTTTTGTACTTCCTTTCTTCCTATTCCTATTGGGAAGTAAAACGGAGAATGTTTTTGGCATTTTCAACTAGATATACAAAAGTGTGAGAATGTAATGTATAAAATGTTCTTAAAATTGTTCGTAAAGTTTTTAAGCTCTTGAATAGAAAATTACTCTAAAAATTAGTTTTTAGGTCAAAACCTACCTATAAGTGTATATTAGATTTACTTGTAAACAGTGCTGCCACGGCGACGTAAAATTAATCAAATCTATCATTTATTTTTTTTAATGTATCATAAAATCAATTTAGAAGATAACTGTCAATTGGCACTTACACCCTTTATTAAGTGTTTGGCCGCTCGACCTCCCTCTCCAATTTGTAACCGGCGTTATGATGTTGATCCAGAAGTGATCCGAATGGCTTTTTCGTAGATGAGATGCAAAAGCAGCTTTCCCATTGTCCTTAATTTTTCTATTTCGTGCCCACAGCGCATCTCGAACCTGGGCACTACCGAATAGCGCGACTTTCTTCATATGGAAGCAAACACCCAACACCGTCAGCAAAAGAATTGCCAAAAATGAGCGCGGTTTTTTGAGACACTTGCAAATTGCACTTCATTGTTTCAAAATTTAATAGGCATAAAACTACTTACTCTAAAAATTCGAATTAAATATTTTAAATATGTTTATATTTAAAAGTACCAGGAATATCTATTTATAATATATGTACATATATTATTTTCTTTAAAATATGATGACTGCAGTTATCTGCATTCGGTATGAGCTAAATTAAGTAATAATTTTCGTTGCTGTTTTAAGCTCCAGTTGATGAAAATTTTATTTTAAACAAAATTTCACTCTAACCCCATAAAATTAACACATCTGCAAATACCCATTTCAAGTGTGGCACGTTGATTTTCTTTTTTTAAAACTCTGCTTGGCAGATGCACTATATACGACGACCACCTTGGGGCATTCTGCCACAAATGCCATGATTTAATGATGATGCAACAACAATGATGTGGTGTGTTAGTATTGTGGCTGGTGTTGTTGTTGATGCAACCACATGGCGTAGCAAGTGCATTGCTGAGTTGATGTCTATGTTTATTATCACTTCGTTGCGCTGCGCTGAGTGTTGCAGTTAATTTCGAGTTGAGTTCAATACTGTTCGTTTGCATGTTTTGATTATTCTTGATACTGTTATTGCTGTTGTTGTTAATATGGCGCTGCAAGCATTGATGAACGCTTATTGAATTTGTGGCCATTATTGGCGCATTGCCCGCACACATGCAAGTGAATGTAAACAACAATAAACACCGAGGAAGCTGCAAGAGATATGAAAATAAAGAAACCAAGTGAAAAGGAAAACAAGTACGGAAGTGCTGAACTCGGTGCGGGCCAAACTTTATATACCCATATGTATTTTAGAATTTTTATTATTTGACATCGACAATATTTTTCTTCCATAATTTTTTTTTGGGGTTCATCATTTGTATCAAATTAAAGTAATTTTGAATTATTTATAATAAAGATATAACGTTTATATTTCGTTTTTCGAAATTACCGTTATAAGGGAGGTGAACGTCGTTATTAACCGCTTTCTCCCATTCCCAGTACCAATTTACCTTGGACAGAGAGTAATATTATTATTATCAGACCGTAGCGCACTGCAACTTCTGATGTGATATATTGCGCCTGGTCAAGGTTGATCAGATCGCAAAAACGGCTTACGCTTGCTTCTACTGATCCTAGTTTCGTACAATGATAATGAAGACTAGAATGCCCCGTATAGTATCCAGGTAGAGTTCGACAGTCCACTCTATCCAGGTTTACGAGCCTACTTTATGATGTTGCTGTTATTGTTGCAGCATACTTAACCCTATTATTGCAGTGTAGATCAGCGGTAAACTTCGTCTAGCTCATCTAACGGTACGCCCAGGAAACTTGCTGTTTCGACAGGTTGGGTCCAAAGGGCGAGGGGTGTTAGATGAGTGGGTCTGATGGTGCATGTGAAAAGGTGGTTAGTGTCGTTCAGGATGCCTTCACATGCTGGATATATTTTTGATATGTCGTAGTTAATAGGTAGGTGCTTAATCTGTTACAGTATGCTGAATTGTGCTAAGGCCTACCCATTCCCATTCCTATGGTAGCAGGTCTACGGCTGCCGCCCCAGAAAACTAGCTCTGTTTAGTGCACCGTACTTTACCGCTACTTGATACTCTCCGAGAATCGTGGATAAATTGTTTTGACTGCCTCTGCCCTGAGCTCTCATTGCAGTGCGTATGGATTCTGTGCCCTCCCACTCGTTGATAACTCTATCTGGGCTTTCATAAGCCCACAAATTGTTCTGGCCCCAAGTATTTCGATGTTGCCTCTAATTTCGGCGGTAGTCCATTTGACTAGCGATCAAGAGTGTGTGCTTTGCTGTCACAGCAATAAGGATAAACTCTGAACGAGTGTATATCCTATTACGTGAAACTGCAGTGCAAATGAGGCTGCCTGCCTGGCTATCTGAAAAAATATATGTAGATGCACTACCTCTTCGAAGGAATATCCTACCACAATTTTAAATGACTCTTTTAAAGTTCGTTATAAAAACACACGCACCAATCGTACCATCAGCAAGTTTCGAAATTATCGGGCCAAGTTCATTTTAAGCCACAGTTGCCCCCGTTCTGCATGCGATAGAAAGCCACCCTAGGCGAGACATGAAGCCGTCGAAGATGGACTTTACAGCACTACGCTTTGTTTTCTTACCTCTTACTGGAAACAGCGTTATCTTCTACTGAGTTGCCTTCGTTGTCAGCTACTATTCGCGGATATGTTTCCGGCGCTCTTTCTGGTAGAGTCGCATTGAAAGAGCGGTTTGGCGATTGCCGAAATACCAGGTTAGTCTGAGCTGGAGCAAGGCAATACCCTGTGTTTGCATATCTTTTTTGGTGCATGAACTTTTTATTCTCATCCCATGAGCACGCAGCGGATAATACTACGGATTTCGAGTTGTCCTCGCTGGAACCAGCAAGTTCAATAAAAGCAGGGGCATCTGGGCATGCGAAGGGTGCAGCTCTTCGCCACATGTGGACGGTCCAGCTCATCAGCAGCTAGTTTGTTTTAAATAAGGCACTATTTTAATCAAAAAATTTCGAATTTACATAGTATCAGAGTCAAGAAACTATAATTGTTTTTTAGAATTTGTGCGAATGTAAAATAAACCTGCAGGAATATATGGTATGGATTTGTACGAGTATGCATCTGTACATACATATACATATACATACACGCATAGAGTACATATTTTTTCAACACCTTAATGCAGTACAGCAGATGTGTTGCGCTCGCCACGAGCGGAAAATTCGTTGAAAAATGATTTTTGAGCAATATATACATATATACAGTAATGGAAAAAAATTGTCTTACTTCAAACGTTGAAATTTTGGTGGAAATTTGTAGAATCTTTTAAAATTTGTACAAAGTTTTAAACTTCGAAAACAAAACAAAACAAAAAACACAATTAAAAAAAATTTACTAAAAACTAAAAAGTCAACTTTGCACTATGCCGCGTTGCTATTTTTGTGAGCACAGGTGTACATTGGCATTGTTGTATTTGTTACTTTTGTTTTCATTTGCTGCTGCGGTTATTGCCGCAGCCAATGTTTAATATCAACAAAATGTTTAGACAATAACGATAATTGTTCGCCCAACAACAACAACAGGCACAAAAACTGTACAGATCAATGCAACCAGCAATTTTGATTTCATTACAACAACACTGAAATCAACAAACAAGTAAACACACAAAAATACCTAGCCGCAGATGCAATGTGGCTTCAATGATGTTGCAATAAAAATAAAAACAACTAGAAGAATAAAGGAATTACATAAATAAAGAGTAGCTGTGGAAAAATAAGAAATGTTAAAATTTTTTAAGAAATATGTACACCCCCAGGCATATATGTATGTATGTAAATGGAAAATCAAGCATAGATGTCTGTTGTTCGCATGGTGCGTCGCTTACCTTAGGCCATGTTGAATGCTACAAGTCTGTAAGTAAACATTTTATTTCTGTGGTAGTTAACTTAGAGCAGGATTACTCGTTTTGTAAGACTCTAGTTGTTCCTTTGCCCAAAATAATTAGAGTGCTAACATTTTTTAGTCCAAATACCTTTTGACTTAAAAATATGTAAAAATTGAAAATTCGAAAAGTAAGTAACTTTCCCGACAACGGGTCGGTGAATAATTTCATAGCGCTTTTACCTTTTCTTTCATTTTACAACGATTTGTTTGCTGTTTGACAAAGGGTAAGTATTCATTCGACATAACTCTGCTTTACAAAACTATTTTAATTCTATTTTTGAGTTATTTAATCTTTATTAGTTTTGAGGCTTAGAGAAATGGAGTACCCAGGGGGCAAAAATCAACATTTTCAACACCTGCTCTTCTTTGCTTTTCATCGAGGTCAAAAAGTTGCCGAAGCAGCCCGGGGCATTTGCGACGTGTATGAAGAAGGTGTCATAGGCGAGTCTACAGCACGGAAATGTTTTGCTAATTTCAAAAATGGCGACTTTGACGTCAGAGCGGAAGGTCTTCTAAATGGGATTTATCAAAAAATTTGGAGCCTGGGTGCCTCACGAGCTCAATGAAAAACAAAACAAAGAAACTCGCCATCAAATTGCTTCTGAGCGTCTTGCCCGCCATGGAGCAACACGCGGTCATAAGCAGCTCTTTTTGTACCGAATCGTCACAAGAGATGAGAAATGGTGCCTATACATCAATATGAAGCAAAGAAAGGAGTGGGTGGCTATAGGAGATACGCCAATGACGAGAGTCAAGCCGGATCTTCATCTTCATCTTCTGATCGACATGGTCAAACCATACTTCTTCACGGCAACCCCAGGCCCCATGTTGCACAAGTCGTCAAAGCCCATTTACCAGGACAGAAGAGCATGCGGTCTGGCTCGTAAGTGCCGAAATATGATATATTGTGGTCAGATGCAAGTAAAATCGAATTGTTTGGTAGTAAAGGTTCCAGAAAATACGTACGGCGTCAGCCCAACACGGAATATAAACCCGACAAAAATAGGTGCGCTAAAGTCTTGGTATGGGGTAGCTCTCCATATAGCGGAGTATCCCTATTTTATTTGATTCAAGGCGTCATGGATCATAGGGCATATATGAAAATATTAGATAAGGTAATGTTACCGCAAGCCACATGGAATATGTCACTGAAATGGGTTTATCAGCAGGAAAGTGATCTCAAACATACCAGCAAGGACGCAAAAGAATGGCTTAGGGTCAAAGTGGTTGAGGTTATGCGTTGGGCGGCTCAGTCTCCCGACCGCAGCCCCACATAAAATTTGTGGACTAACATCAAAAACAGTGTTTCTGAATGGAAACCAACCAATTCTAGAGATTTATGGAACATGGACTATGCCACGAAGATGCAGGAATGCAGTGCAGAAAAGCCGGGGCTAATCAACGAAGTATGTATTAGTGCTTTTTTTTTCGTTTGTTAAAGCTTTGAAGTCATTTTATGCTAACAGTTAAAAATAATCTTGTATTATGAAAATTACTCTTATTTTTATATGGGACTAATTTTTAATTTGTTTAACATATAGTAAATCTAAATTTTTTTATTTACGTTTGTATGTGAACTGCGCAAAGATAAATGGAAGCTATGTGATTTATTTTGAGCAAAAAGGTTCGAAATAAAAAAGTTCTTTTAATAAACGACACTTCTATTATTTTGTGATCAATTGTACTTGTTCCTGCCACCTCAGCTGCAATGCATGCAACACGTTTTCACTCCAATTTGTCATCTAAAGTTCTTGATGATTGAACGAAATGTGATCAATGAATTGTGACATATTTTAGAAAATAATTGTATAGAGTGACCTAATTACCGAATAATTTGAGAAAAAAGCATGAAGCTCGAAGCTCATTTATCAATGAAGAAGTCTATAAAATATGCCATTGCGAAAGCATACAATGAATTTTTTACTCACATTCGCTGTAAATTGGGAAACAGGAGAATGACAAAAGTGTTTTTATAGATACATACATACGTAAGTACAAAAATAACTTTGTTATACAGTTTACAATAAAAACGGTTGTTTGTCCGAATTATCAAGTGCGGACTATCGAGATTACAATTAAAAAACAACTTTCGATACACTCTACAAAGTATAGGCTTATCCCGTGGTAACTAAATATTCACTGCCGGCTCACATTTCTAGTGGTTCGTGCAGCAAAATCGAGCTTACCATCTGGTACGACTATAATTTTTATCAGCTTTGAGCAGCTCAGTCTTTAGTTAATCATTAGCTTCTCGTGTATTATTCTCCTTGAATCACATTATTCTATCAAGTTGATCATTGCTGCCAGCAATTATTAAAGCCTCAGAGTGTAATCAACAAATCTTAAGAGAATATTAAGATTAGATTAGAACATTTGTTACCAAATTCCATCTATGAACAGTGCTAGATCTTGGAAGTCTGCCACTAACTACTATCTAAGATTAAAAACATCTCTCGCAAATTTTGGCGATTCAATGTCATAGTCAATTAATGTCCCATTTATATACATATGTACATGTAAATATGAATTTTCTAGCTGTGTCATAGTCTTGTTCTAGCGAACGTATTGTGTGGAAAGTTATTGGATTTTATCAGTGTGGATTTAGATCTGGTATTCAAAATACGCCAAGTCTTAAAAAATACTCATGAAAGGAGAATCGGCACACACCATCTTTCTTTCGGTTTTAAAGCCGCATTCGACAGCACGAACAGGAGTTGCCAATATGAAGCGATGTCTATATTTGGTATCCTGGCACAGCAAATACGGCTATGCAAGAAGACGTTGTTTAATATCAGCAGCGACGTCAGAATTGGGAAATACCTCACCGAGCCGTTTGATATCAAACGAGTTTTAAGAAAAGATGACTCTCTATCTTGTGACTTCTTTAACCTGATGCTGGGAAAAATCGTGCGAGGCGCAGAACTTAATCGCTCAAGCACTATTTATTATAATGGCATACAGTTGTTGGGATATGCCGATGACATTGATCCGAGTTGTTAGTTGCAGGATAAAAAAGCAAATCGAGTGGGTCTGGTGGGGAACGAGAACAAAACGAAGTACCCCCTGTTATCAAACAAACAGTCGGCGCACTCGCGCATCGGCAACTACGTTCTTGTTGACAGTTATGATTTTGGCGTTGAAAGAGAGTTCGTACGCAGGAGCTTGGCTGATGACAACATTCGATGGGGAGTGCCTAGGAGTGTCTGGAAGATTTTTGGAACTTTGCACATTAGCGATGCCGAGTATCGCAGGCGATGGAACAATGAGTTGTGTGAGCTTAACGACGACATAGCGATAGCGCAGCGAATAAAGATCTAACGATTTCGCAGACTGGGTCATGTCATCCAAATGGATACAAACGCTCCGACTTTGGAAGTATTCGATGGGATACCAGCTGGTGGTAGCAGAGGAAGAGAAATGCCTCCTCTGTGTCGGAAAGATCAGGTGGAAAAGTACTTTGCTTCACTGGGAGTGTCCAACTGGCGCCGGTTAGCACAAGAAAGAAACGACTGGCGCGCTTAGTTAAACTCGGCAAAAATCGAGTAAGCGGTTATCGCACCAATTAAGAAGGAGAAGAATAGAGTTCGCTTATCTAGGAGCCATCATCAACATCGATAACAATATCCGCCTTGAAATCTAACGGAGAATATTTTCTGCTAACAAGTGCTACTTTGGACTAAGTAGGCAATTGAGTATTGAAGTCCTCTCTCGGCGAACAAACGTAACACTCTACAAGGCTCTCATCATGCCAGTCCTATAGTTATAGTTATAGTAAGGCACAGAAGCTTGGACGATGACAATACCCGTCCTATGTATCCACAAATGAAGGGATTTACTATTGTATGCGGCCTCCGAACGGCAGATGGTTTTCTTCGGTTTCATGAGGAGCATTTTCATGCCAGAAATACATTCGGAGGTTTGCCATTGCCTGCCGAGGTGTGACTGCTATTAGAAAAAACGTTTTATATTACTTGGTGCTTCATGCTCAGGCACTAATACATAGTAAATATTACAATAGCATGCCTGCACCTATCGGATCAAAATTTCTCTCGTTTCTTTTTTGGCATCAACAGTAACGGCATAACAACGCGTAAGGTACGAACAAACACACCAATATTTATTTTTATGGATTAAAATGAATTAAAACAAAAAAACTATACAAAAATCTAGCTGCATAAAAGCATTGCTTTCTAAATAAACAAAAAGTGGCAGTACTAATATTAGATATATTTTTAAAATTACATAGAACAATATCTAGACACCACGCTACAAAGAAAAAACAATAAAGGTTTATTTTTAGAAAAATATCGTATGATTTTCAGACGCTGTCACTACGTGCTGCGCTAAATTTAAACGAGAGTAAAATTAGTGTAAGTATTCATACTTATATTCATAAAAATATTTTAGTGTGACGAGTGGGAACTTCTTCAAACTGTAAAATTTGGAATATTCAATATATTCGGGAATAAATCAAAATAGAAAACTTGAAACTATTTGCTCTATTAGATATGCATGATAACGCATTTTTGCAGAAATACAAATGTAGGTATGTGTAGTATGTTAGAAAATGTATCATGGTGAATAGATTTTTAGAGGTGTGCTCTTTAACAGACCGTTATTCGGCAATTTTGACAGAGTCAGCTGATGGGCTGACGAAACAAGAGAAATGTTTACAAAAAAACGTAGAATGTATTGGTGACATACGGAATAAATGAACGCAGTTTTCGCTCAAGGCGAATGGGATACTGAAGGTGGGATACCAAAGCAGCTACTTCATTTTTCGCGATTTCGACAAGTATGACGCCAGGCTCCTTTTCAATACAAAACAAAAGAACAAAACAAAGAAAAGGAGAAATTACATGTTTATGGAAATTTAGTTAATGGCTTGGCAATATTGTGATTTGTGAGATTTAAAGTAAAGAAACTAATGAAAACGAAGTGGCATGTGTTAAAGTTTGAAAGCACAATTTAATATAAAATCTTCAAATGCTTTTCTTTGCGTTTTTATGCGAAAGACCCCGTGGCAAAAAATGAGTGCGTGTGAATAATTTCTTGAGTTTGGTAGCCTCTATTGCTTTCACCTGCTCTTCCTTTCTTTTATTTTTTTTTTATTTATGGATCCTGACGACACAGCGCATTCGGAAGGCGCAACCTTGTATTCTATTTTCTTTGGTATTCGTTCATGTTGACTCGTTACCATCTGAAATAACGACTGATTGGATAAGTGTGTGAATACGTGAGATATGATGACGCAGAATTTGGCTGCCGAATCGCCCTTGTGACGTGGCTGTCGAAATTACCCTCACAATTTTCTTTTTCATCTTAGTTAACGAGCAAACCTCTAAATCCTTGAAAATGTATGGCGTATAATCAGATAGCATATGTATTTTAATTAAAAGATCACTTTATATTACTCATAGTCGAATTAGAGTTGGCTTTTTCACTTAGAGGCAACTCTAAAGTTAGAGAGATCAGGAGATGTCGCAATACAACGCTTCTACCGCAGCCTGCTTTTGCTTGTTTAAGCGCAAACATCATCCAAATAATTCATAATATACGTGATTTTTTATCTTTTGTTATTCGATTCTTATGGAAATTAGGCCACAGTTTTTGCAGCTTGTCATCGAGACAATTTGATTGGCTGCCGGCGTCTAAAATTTTGATATCTGTTCATACACAAAAACGAAACAAACAAATTACAATTTAAAGACAATTTCTATAAGACATGCTATTAAAATAGTTGAAAATGCTCTCTAAGCCAAAACTTACCAACTCTGGAGCTGTCCCTTGTGGAGACATATTATCATATTAAGCTGCTACTAAGCCTGACAAATCAAACGAACTTTGAATTTCTGTGTGTGCTAGCAGCGTTTATGTTGTGAGTGTGAATAAAAAAAACATAATGAATATGTATTACTTTGAAAAAATTTATAGGTATGAGTTCGATATTCTAAATGATTCACGGTTTTAAGATTGTAAATAATAAAAGTTAAAGTTTCATTATTTGGACTGTGTTTTTTAAAAAGTCGCTGAATTTGCGTCGGCTATAGTTCTTTATTTAATTGATTAAAGCTTCAAATTAATTATAACTAATTCTTAACTCGATTATTCTATCTCTTGACTACCAGAGTTGTCCATCACTTCGCTTAATTTTTTTATCGCAACACAAAAAGTGAGAGTGACGCCATTGCGATGTCAAATCGATTATTTTAATAGAGAACTTTATCGAGAATGGTTGCAGAATGGTAGAATAGAATGCTTCATGCGACTATGTTTTCAAGAGCTTAGTGGAGAGAAAATATAAAATTAAGTCGGATCAATAAAATGTGATTCATTAAATTAAACTGCTATAATTTTTTGAAAGTTACTTAGAAAGTTGAATACAAAAAATGTGTATGTAGAGAATGACTATGCAACAAAATGTAATTTTTTAATTTTCAGCGACAAGTGTCTTTTATGTCAAATATTAGGAAATTTTATTACACTTTTGTTATTATACTATATATTTACAATGCGTTTAGCAACTATTTGACAGAGACTTATTGACATTTTTTTGTTTCTTCTTCAGTTTTAATTATTTCTTTACGCAAATATAAAAAGCCTTTGTTTTATGTCATATTTGATATTTGTCAAGTAGACATTTTTACACGAAAGAAAAACGCGTTAAGTTTACTTAAACTTATTATGAGAATGATCGGTCTTTAAGAGCAACACAACTCGAAATTCGTGATTTTTTTGGTGGAAATAAAGATCCGAATGTGTCGACAATTCACAAGTTGGTGAAAAAATTTCAAAAAACTGGTTCTGTCAAGGCTAGAAAAAGGACTGGCAGACTAAAAACTGTACATTCTGTTGAGAATATTGCTGCTGTAGCGCAAAATGTTACTGAACAACCTACACCCAACAACATCGATATCTGGACATTCTCAACAATTAGGCATTTATGAATCAACTCTTGGATAGATTTTACCTCTAGATGCGTTTATGATGGGCATTTAAATTATGCCATTTTTCACATATAATTATAAAGAGTCGTATTTTAAATAAAAATGGTGAACCCTAGAAGAATCTAAATTTGTACATGCTTTAGCTTAAAACAACATCTAGGCGCGTCCTTTGAGAGAGCCTTTAGTTCATTCTCTTACAAAAACCATATAAATACAAACTTCAAACTTTACGCAAATCATAACAAAAGAGATCAAAATATGTTTATCAAGCCTTCAAATTCTACTCTTTCTACATATTTCTTATACGGCATAAATCACCCAACACCGACAACAACAAAAAATTATTTTAAAAATCAACGCGATTTTCGAGCTACTTTACACTTGCACTTTTTCGATAAAGTTCTGATTAAAAAGTTTGACATTTTAATGAAAATTTATTGAATTTACGTTATTCTAAACTTCCAGATACAATACACGCAGAATGAACTACAATGGCATAAAAATACTACTAAAATTAACGAAATACGAAACAAATAAATTGTCTAAACTTGTCAATAAGCGCCAGTGCTATACTCTTTCCGGCGCACTGAAAAAAATCGCTAAAAATTAAACACAAAGATTTTTTTATTTCATTTATTCGAGACATTTAATGAAGAAAATGTAAAAAAAAAATGTTTATCCTTGCAGGATTTTGTACAAGGATGTGGTACGATTTTTATACCATCGCGCATAGAGTGCGAGGATTATTTAATGAAACTCATTGAAACAAGTTTTTGTTTTGCTGAGGCAAAGTGGCACATTACAACTTGAGCACATTTACTGAGTCCTTCTTTGGTGGCTTGTCGTGCTGCAGTACGCACATCTACGTAAGGTTGTTCTGACTGGTTGGTGAGACGACGAGGATCGTAGGCTTGGATCTACATCCGGTTTGTTTTTCTTGATGCGGACTCTAGCTTGCTTTTTATTTTTGGTTCCAAGAGTAGGTTGTGAGGCTGAACTGCATAGTATTGAAATCAAATCAAGTTTGAAGTCCTTAAGGGATAAGTGGTACCCTATGCTTTCAGAAATAATAAAAGAATTCACGACTGCAATATCAAGAAAGTGAAAAAATATTCGGTGCCACCACTTGCGGATTTTTCTGTTCAGCTCATAGTACTTCTTTAGCTAATCTAACTTGACAACGTTATTCATGTGCATATTATAGTCGTGTATTATTTCAGGCTTTTCGATTTCTTTGTCACAACCATCGCTTTGGCGTTGTTGTACCACTACAAATTTACTCGGATCATGAAAGTTAGATAAAGCTGTAACCTCTCTTTGGTCATCTACTTCATAAAGAGTATACCAGAATCACTAATTTGCCAATCATAGTCGCCCCGTTTTAATTGCTTACCAGGTCTAATATCGGTAGGAAGAAGTTTTCGATTGGTTCGCACTGTTCCGCATCCATTTAGCAACTGCTTTTTCAGTTCAAGAATCAAGTTGAACGAAGTGAAAAAATGATCGAAAAACACTTTATGGTGTTTCCCCCCAAAATCAGTAGTTAAGCCGAGAACGACCTGTTCTCCAAGTTTTTTTTTCGACTACATCTCTTTTTTTACCCGTATATAGTATATCTCGAGCCCTGCTTAAGTTTTTTAGCCATTGACATTTACATACGTATATACCGCGCGGTGGTATACTTTTTGTACCAGGAACTTTAAACACTTTCCACACTAAGTCTTTTGATTATTTTTATTCCATTTGCTGAGTAATTAATTCATTAACACTTTATTTTATTAAAATTGTAGGAAATCGATGCTGTTCGTGCTTTTATTTACAAAATATGATAAATTCTGAGTAACACTTTAATACTTCAATATTCTACTAATTTTGCGCGTAAAAAACATATATATTTATCTCTTTCAAACACTTGTTATATTTTTTTTTAGAAAATATAAGCTTAAATTTGCCTGTATAAGGGGTAAAAGAATTATACCAATGCGCATAAAATGCAGGAAAAACATTTAAATGAGTGGTATAAATTTTATACCAGCGCCCCGGAAAGAGTTAAATATCAGCTGCTTATAAATACATGTCAAACGGTTCGCTTGCCACCTAGTCGAAAGAACCAAGTAACGTATATTTCTCCTTATAGCCTCCTCTTATATCGTCGAAAACCTGTGGAAGCGCATCTGAGTCTGAGTCCATTGCCCAGTCCGAATTGCAGATTAGTCTTAGACTTCCGAAAAAGCTTTAATTGCTTTCTACATATGTTATGCAGCTTTAGAAACTTTCTAAAAAATGTATGGTTACATTTCTCATTCGTAGATTATTCATTGAAATATCATCATAGCAACAAATCACGAATGACAAATCAATTTTAAATCTATTCAAAAACAGTTCAAGCCCACGCAAACAAGAAAATTTCGAGTATAAAAATACTCACAAATGTAGGACTGAATACGAATTTTACAGTGCAACAATCATATAGAATACATGCATTGGTATGTATTAATAGATACTCAAATATGTACACATATACATACATATGTATACAGTTCAAGCCGACACAAAGTTTTTTCTTAAGATACCCAGTAATAATTTCATAAAACCCACCTAATATTTTTTCCATCCACATTTATTTTTGGTTACACCTTATCACCCTTTTGCCTTCTAACCACTCGACCTTACCATATTTATTATGCTACCCATACATACAAGTACATATACATACATATATACGAGACCAAGTTAAAGCCTGAAAGCATTGTTATTCAAATCATTCCATTTTCGGTGCAATCAAGTTGCTACCATAAATTTTAATAAAAGTCATATTTTCTACTCTTGAATTTCTTATTACTTGCACGCTGAGCATTTGCCAAATTTGTCGTTTACAACAACACAATCAACCTAAGCGTCCGCCAACGGTTGGCCACCAAGCCACAACAAAGCAAACTAAACCAAACCAAACGCAAAACCAACACGCGGCAATTTTATGCAAATTGTTTATTAAATACTCGAAAAATCAGAACGACTGCAGAGGTACATACATATGAATATGTATGTGTGGACGAGTATATGCATTCATAGACGCGGTGAATGCGAAACAAAAACAAAAAATTGCAAACTGCTGAAAAGTAAAAATAAAGTGAATTTTCAAATATGGGGACACGTTTTGCCTACGACATTCTTGGTAATAGCATTAACGCGACAGAGTCAAGGCCGTGTCCACGCTCAAGTCAAGAGCTGTTCGTTGTCGGCTGTTCCGTTGCTTAAGGTTTTTTTCTGACCAATATGAAAATGATTTGCGGTACATAAACGTAATTCATGGATGCTTTTAAGTGAGAAATTCAAAATGCAAATTTAGTTGAAATTAGTAGAAAAGGGTGTTCGAGGCCTCGACACTGAGTCCAAGAATTTTCATCTAAGTAAACGTTTTTATTTTTAAATCGATAACAAATTTTTAAGAGCAGAGGTTTTTAAAACTACTGAATTTAAAAATAACACATTTTAATTTTATTTAACTCATTTTATGTCTTCTTCCGGCAAAATAAAGCATTCGTACAAATTCACGAAAAACACTTAAAGCTGTATTTCATTCGAAATTGAAAGTACCGTCACGTCGAAATTGATAATAATATTTTTCCGACATAAATTTGCGGAATCTCCGATGGAATTAATAATAGATCTATCGATTCTGGCAGGTCTATTGTCAAAAATGTAAAAAAAGTCTTGGGAGTCGCCGAGTCGGGCTAGCAAGTGATTATTTATTCCATTGCACAAATATTTAGAAAGCTGTTTGCATAAGACTGATTATTACTAAGGATAATTGTTTCTGTTATCGTCGAAAAATATCGAACATTTATTACTTCACCTCCTATTCAATTAAAAACTTTTAAAGCTACACTCACGTCCGTACTTGCTTTTTTCACGTTGAGTTTTCTTATGGTGAAAAATTTGTAGTCGCCGTAACCGAATGGATTGGTGCGTCACTACCATTCGGAGTTCAGAGAGAACGTTGGTTCGAATCTCGGTGAAAGACCAAATAAAGGAAAAGTTTTTCCTAATAGCAGTCGCCCCTCGGCAGGCAATGGCAAACCTCCGAGTGTATTTTTGCCACGACAAAACTCCTTCTAAAAAATATCTGCCGTTCGGAGTCGGCTTGAAACAGTAGGTCCCTCCATTTGGGTAACAAAATCAAGACGCACACCACAAATAGGAGGAGCAGCTCGGCCAAACACCCAAAAATGGTGTACGCGCCAATTATATACATATATATATACACAAATTTGTATTGGCTCTGGCGCTACCTGTCAAGGAGGGTAATACTACGATCCCACGGTCCCTTACGCAATTCGCTCTCCAACTAATTCGCGAAATAGCGTGTTTCTACAACGCATTCATCATTCAGTTCTCGGCAGCTCCCCTCCTGTTCTTGTCCTTTGCTTGTTATTATTATTATTTGCTGTGAATATCGGTGATAGGGGGAAAACTAAGCTAAAGTTAAGAATTACTGATTCATAAAATTTATAAAAATGAAGTATTTTTAAAGGGGAATTCATCAGTGCGCTAATTGATAGTTTGCCTCCCAGAAGTATTGGATATGATGCTAATATATTTCTAATAAGATATTTTATAAAAACACGACTTACTTTCTTTCTGGTTAAACTTTCATAGGTTAATGATAACTTCACAATTCCTAGACGACATGGATCATAACGTTAAGCGACTCTCAGCGAATTTGAAAGAATCAGCTAATTGGCTGACGTAATCGGGGTCATGACAGCGGTTTGTTTACGGAAAAACTGAAGTTGAGATTATGTTGGTTATTTACGAAATAATTAAAGCAGACACTGACTACGTTGTCATTTGAACAACGACTGATTGGACGAGTGTGTGAATGCATGTGAAATGAGCGGGCAGAGTTCGGCTGCCGAGTACCCGTTGACACGTCAGCTGAAACTGCTCTTACAATTTTGTTTTTCACCATGGCATATTAGCCAAACCTGGTAATCTACATCTGCAACTATTCCTCATTGAGTTAAAACAGTTCCTCAGAAGACAATTTTCCACAATTCTTGAGGACATCAGCAACCTCTTCGATATAATAACTTTTTCACAATATCTGGTTTTGATTCCGATTACTTAAGTTCAACTTTAATTAGGTTAGGTTAGATTGAACTTGGCTAATCATGTAGATCGCACATAGACCAGACATTGGTCCATAGTGATACGAAGTGTTTTTATGTAGAGTTTTAGAACTTTAATTTTAGTCTTTAATACACAGTTTGAACAATTTAAGTAGGCTACTAATTTTTGATCTGCCACTCTTTCTAAGGTTGGAAATAATGCAGAACCTAAGCAGTTTATTCGTATTATTCATTGTTAAGTGCAGGACAGTGGCATAGTAGAGCTTCCAGAGTTCCTCTCGCGTTGACTTCGTTACATATTGTATCGCTCTACACTGGCTTCAAATTGGCCGCGTGGGAAGTGAGCCAGTGCCCCGCCAATATCCCCACTACTAAGTCCGCTGTTTCCATTGTTGCGTAGGTTTCAGCTTGGAATACACTGCATAGCCCAGTAATTTGTATTACTGTTCGTAGCCTAATTCCAAATAGATTACTGTAGCGCATTTTAGAACCGTCTGTGTATATGTTAAATGTTTGGCGCCTTGAAAGTTGTCCCTTCTGCCATCCGTCCATTTCTAATACTACCTTTGGTTCCCTGTTGAAATTAGCTTGAGGAATAACGTAGTCCGAGTTAGCGTTTAAAAGTCTGCAAATCCGGCTATGGCCACATAGCCTCTGCAACCCTTTTTCTCTTTTTTTTTCTCCAATGTATATATTAGCGTACGTCTTCTTATTCAAACTTGCCCACTATACAATTATGGAATGCCATAGAGCATTACTGGTCTTCCTACCGCCGCATAAATGGGAAAGTCGTGAAGATAAGCCCCATGTCTTAACAGCCATTTTTCTTGTTTTTTTTTTTTTGTTTTGTTTAATTAACGTTTGTTGATTTTATTTTGGTTAACCTTTTGGTTTTGGTTTGACAACTAAATTCGATAAAGTTCCGATAGGGATTGGCTGTAATTCGCAAGGTGATTGAGCCTGAATTACTTCCACATAATTGAATGGTGCCGTGGGAAAATAGCATAACACATTCTGTCAATCATATATCTTTCGAAAATACGAATCTAATCATTTACTTTGGTAAGAAGTATAGGCGGAAATGGTTTCCAAATTAATGCCGTTGGCCGATATATACTTATATAATATATACCTACATACGTAGTATATGGAAATATATATGTATGTATCATAAATGCCATGGCGGCCGCCGTAGCCGAATGGGTTGGTGCGTGACTACCATTCGGAATTCATAGAGAGAACGTAGGTTCGAATCTCCATGACACACCAAAATTAAGAAAAAAATTGTCTAATAGCGGTCGCCCCTCGGCAGGCAATGGCAAACCTCCCAGTATATTTCTGTCGTGAAAAAGTTCCTCATAAAAATATCTGCCGTTCGGAATCGGCTTAAAACTGCAGGTCCCTCCATTTGTGGAACAACATCACCAGAACAACAAACACCCAAAAAGGGTGTACGCTCCAATTATATATATATATATAAATATATGCCAAATGTACTTTATTCATACATATGTGTATGTCCATATGAATATCTTATCACGTCTCACATTTTAATATTTATTGACTTCAGAAATACGCTTTTAATTGTGCTTTCTTTCATAGTTTTGCGTGTAGTATAGTTATTATTGCAATACAACACCATATCTCTCTTTGTTTGTTCTTATGTATAAAAATTTAGGGCTTCTATAATGTGCGTGTATGTAGCATTGAGTTGCTGGTGCAGTTACGTAGTATTTGCTGCGTATATTTTTATAAATACATCTGCTTTAGAATACAAGAAGTTTTATGACTTATTTTATGAACTCGTGGCTCGTGAAAGTAAAGAGGGCATGCGTGTTTCTAGTGATGACCCACATTGCGCAGTTACACTTACGAGGAAAAACGCACATACATACATAAGTAAATACATGAAGGTAAAGAAATCACTTTTAAAATCTTATTTTTAAACTTTTAGACTACAGACTATTTGAGTTTATTAGAAAATGGCTAATTCTTCTGAAAATTGGTATTGTTATAACCACAAGCCAACTGCGATCGGGTTGCGTTAGTTGATATTTCAAAATGGAAAGGCGAGAAGTTGGTTAAGAACTGATATTATTATTCTAATATTGTTCTTGTGCTCTGCGACCTAAAAAGATCTATTGCGCAGCCAGCAAGCCTACTCAAACACTTTAAGGCATAAATAATAAATCATAAAACTGCTGCAGGCATAATTTCTAGATTTTGATCTATAACCCCGCTTCCCAGGTAATTTAGTCTGCGTCCTGTCTGAATAACTTTCTGCCACACCAATTTTTTTCAAGTGGGAATTGAGTGGAACATCATCAAGACACACCCGATAAAGAGGAGGAGGAACTCGTCCAAATACCCAAAAAGGGCGTAAGCGCCAATTATATATGTAGTTTACAATGTCCTGTTAGCAGTTCAGTGTAGAGTTCTATGCACTTTCTCCTGAGGTTAAGGATTGCCTCTATCTTTACACGTTTTGGAATGAGTCTTTTCGATTGCCGCATGTCTCTTCAGAACTCGATTAAGCCTCGTTGTTCCCGCTCACGTAAAAATACACTTTTGAAGCTGTTGTTTATTTACCCCACAGAAAAGGACAGGACCAACGACCACTCTTTTTCTCTAAAGTGTCCGCAATTTCACTCTCTTCTTGCCTATCATGCCCCGGTACCCACATCAGAGTAATAAAGTATCTTGATGCTAGAATTTTGAGAATTATAAAAACATTAACTAACTAACTAACTAGCGATACGAGTATTATTGACACCACGCGTGCTTCTACAAAGAACTTTAATTTGTGTCTTTAGTACATTCCCTGGCACATAGCTTTAAGACATGGACCTCCTTCCGAAAGTCGTTTTTCCCATTGCAATTGCGTTCTTGAAGTATGGTCCGACAACACCAGCCCCGGCACTGCCGTCTTCTATTTTGGACCCATCAGTAAACCCCACCTGTGCGCCCTGTTTTAAAGATATTTCATTGTTTGGAGAATTCTAGTTTTCTTTTCATCTTGTCGCAGACCGTCAGGCATCGAGAGTTCAGAATTTTTACATGCCCTGCAGGATTGCCTTCTTTATGATGAAATAGATTAGGAAGCTTTAGGACTGCGCTAACTGCCGACTGTTTGGCTACAAGGTGGAATGGAATGAGACGAGTGACCATTCCTAAAGTCGTTGTGGGACAAGTTCGCATTGCTGCCGTTACGCTCGTATAAGCTTTTCTGTATACCTTGTTAAGTGTCAACTGAGTCTTAATTTGGCCTACTTTTGGCCAACATACCAAAGCGTCGCAGGTGATAATTGGCACTATTGTTGTCTTATAAGACCATGCCATCGCCTTTGGCCGCCATGTTTAACCGTGAAGTCTTTGGCACATATGTATTGCTCTCAAAGCTTTATTTGTAATGTACGATAAATGATTTTCCCAATCCAAGGTTTTATCAAGGATTACTCCAAGATATTTCATATCTCCGGATTGAGTTAAGTTTGCGTCCTAGTTTACTGTTACTGTAACTATATAGTTTTTTATTAATCAAACACACAATCATAAGTTATATTACAGTGTTTTAGCGTACCATAATTCTAAAAGCTTAAGAGTAACGTTAAAAATAGAGGTGTTTTAATTAAAAAATTTGAGAAAAAGAATATAGAGGCTATAAAAAAGTGGAAGTAGGAGGGGCAAAACAAAGAAGCATCAGTTGAAAATAATATTACTCTTAGGTATGATATGTGTACGAACAGACGAACAGCAAAAACGAAGAACTTGCCTTCAGATACAGGGCAAGTGCACTTCATATTATATTAAGCAGGTTAAGTGATCGGGCCGATCTAGTGAATTGAATTGGTTCTACCTTGGGTCGACGAGAGCTTAGGGCTTGTGAAGCATAGGCATTTTACTTTTAACAAATAATCAAATTTCTCAAAAAAAATTTTTAAGACAAAACCTGATATGTAATCACGACGTTTTCACGACATAAAACTTGTCTATTACACTGTAAATGTGGCTACTCCACTATAGAGTTCTATTGGAAATTATTGCTAGATTTCTGGCAGTCTCAACAAATTTTACAATCGTGGTGTTCATTTTCACTTCATTGCAGTCTTCGACTTTGAAAGTTTTCTCGTAAATAACAATACACTGAGGCCCAGGTGAGGTTGACGTGATCTGACGAATACGAAAGGCCAGCTGACATATAATTGAACATCATCTGCATGTACATGAATATCGCAATACAGTAAAAACTCTATTCTTACACGTAATGAAAACCGTGCGCGACGCAAGTTTCGAGGCTTTTTTACTGATAGCAGTCCAAATTTATTTGCTTATAATGTATTAATTAAAAACAACTTGAAAGAGATAAGTTTTATTTGAAAGTGAAGAAATTTTCGATTTTGGCTTATTTTGTACATACTCGCTTGTTCAGTACCACACTGTTTCTGAGCCTATGCCACGTCAAAATATCGTCTAAGCAAGCATTGGTTTGCTTTGTCCAATCCAAGAATATATTGAATGCTGGAATTGCCTCCTCCGATGTAATTGTATTCGTATTTAGGATTACGTTGTTAGTTTCTTCACCGACTGTTTCGCCGTTTCATTACCGCAATCTTCATTTAAAGCTCTGGGTTCCGAATGAGATCAACAAACCATTGCTCGATTTTGGCAATGGCTAATACCTTCTTCCTCAAGTTTAGTTGCAATGATTTGAACATTGGATGTGATGCAAGAACGTAATTCTTTCCTTACTAACCTTAAGACCTGGCGCCGAGGTTTCTCTTGAGCGCATAAGAGTTTTATCGCGTAAGAGGTTCCAAGATAAGCCGGACTCATCGGCATTGTATATCTGTTCTTTCGTTAAACTCAAATCCATAAATGTATTGCCAAATTTGTTCAAAAACGGTTTATGAAGTCACTCTTATTTGATCATTTTTCTCCGCAAATTTTTACACATCGTATTCCATGAATCTTTTTAAAGTTTACAACCCAACCATTGATTTTCCAGAATTTTGGCATGTAATAACTTGGCTTTCTCTTTTAGCATATTACTGGTATGTGGTAAGTTTTTGGCCTTTGATGCGCAAACCAATTGGGCAACGCCTTTACTATTTTTGAAAATTCAAAAATCTTAAGAGGTTTTCTTTTACCTGGACCGGATTCAGATCGCGTAAACAACTTCTTTTTGGACTGTTGATTTTTTGAATACGAGTTATTGTTGCTCTATGTACGTGAAGGTTTTTAGCTAATGCATTAATTGAATTTTCCGCATTGATTTGGTCAGAACGTCAGCCTTTTCTTTTATTGTAAGCAGCATACATTTTCTCTTTGCCATTATAAGATCACATCATGCGAAACTGTCATTTCGTCAGCAAATGAATTCCAATTCGTAAAAAGAACAAACTAGAAAAACAAATAAAAAAATACTACAAATATCGAGGTAAAAATTTTCTAATGTCACAAGTAATAAGAACGCAATGAAAAAAAAATGTGGGTCACAGGCATCAACGTGAGCAAGACTCGACTTTCTACTGTATTTTAACACAATTTGAAGATGATTTATACTCGTGTATAACGCAAACAATAGAGGACCGAGAGTCGAGCCTTTATTTTAGTAGCTTACGAGCGAACATTAAGGTATGATTTTATTAAACGTAATGTTGTCGATGAGAAGTTAAACACGTTGCAAGTTTATTGCGCTTTTTTGCTCAATTTCGTCAAAAAGAAGCGATGAAAGGCTATTACTGAAAAAGATGTTCCAAGCCCATATGAACCCCCTTTTTCATGAAGCGGGAGTTTGATAGCGATACCTCAATCGAAATACTGAAATTGTGAGCAGTCCCATATATTTTATATTTTATGAAGAAAAAAAATTCTTACTTGTTACACAGTGTAAATTTTTAATTATTTTGGCTTCAACACATAATATTAAATACAAAATGAGACAACGAAAAACATTAACGCTTAGCAACTGGGCCAATTTATTTGTGTGCAACAAATATTCAAATTAATAAATTTCTAAACGAGAGTGAGTTGTGCCATAAACGCCCACATTGGAAATGTCAGCACATGTAAATACATACGAATATGTATGTATGTATGTATTCCATACTAATTGTGTGTATATTTATTCCCACAACAAATTATCAACGATAAATTAATTAAGCTTGTAATAATTTTTGATTTTAATTTGCCCATTTCAACGGTTCATATGCTTTAATTTGTTCTGTTATGACAAGCCACAAAAACCAAACTAAAATTATCAAAATATTTATTCACATTTACATACACATACATATGCACGTATGTAAATGCAAACCGATTGATTGACGCAGCTAACGACTGGCGGCATCAGCCCGTAGTTTATGAAGATACAAATGAAATTATTTTGATTGCCAGCAGACACATTAAGCAAAGTTAAAGCCCAACATACGAATGGCCACCTATCGAGCGCGGCGACCACATACTCATACCATCAAGCGACCGCCAAACCGAACGAAAAAGATAAAAATTTAAATATTTAGATCGCATGAAAATATGTTTGTACGTCTTCTATAGGCAACATACTATCCCAATTCATAAATTTATACTGACATACATATACATATATATGGCTAGCATGCCCCACTAGTCCGAGGCTTCGGCACCGATTACAAGGAAGCTATTATGAGTGAAATATTTCATGCTTGCTGGTCAATAATGGTGGAGCGTACAATTTTATTAGGGACTAAAACCAATTTTGTAAGAAATTGCCTGTCCCGAATTTATGAAAGCCTGAAGCTTAAATCTAAAAATTGTCACCTTTAATTCAGATACTGGGATCTTGGGTAGAATTGATTTGTTATTTTGCGCTGATTTGAATGGAATTTACGAAATACGAATATATGAAAATTAAACACTATTTTATTCAAAAAGGCACCCACACCATTTTTGGCGTTCTGTAACTGAAAATATGTTCAATACTTGAGACATCTCTAAATTAGATCAGATTGTGGTGACTACTTCCTTGTACTGTTAAAGGGTAGCTATACTGTGATGATAGTCTGTTATGTCCCCACTGAAAAGAGCCTTTAGCACTTAGCCTTACATGAAATGAAATAAATTTAACCATCAAGTGTGTTTTACGAGTATGTAGCAATTTTCTTCAAAACTATGCCATTCAATAATATTTAGTCTTGCCGTAAATTCTGTGACAAATTTTATAAAGCATACGGCGAAAACAAATTAGCGTTTGGTAACGCGTTTGAACAAAATTAGGCTCAATAGATGTAAACGGCTTCTTCGGTGGCACGCTGTTAACGGCCATGAAAACATTATTTTCACAGATAAGAAAATTTTCGCTGTAAAAGAAGTTTTAATAAGAAAAAACCACAAAATGTATGCTAAAACTTCTAAAGACGCAACAAATGTTCCACCAAGCAGCTTTTGTAATGGTTTGGGACGTTTGGTAGGGAGTGACTTGTAAAGGCGTTACATCTCTTCATTTCTGAGGAAATGGGGCTAAGGCCTGAGCAAAGTGTACAAGCAGGATGTCTTAGAAGGCGTGGTGAAGCAGTTGAGCAGCACTCACTTCAATGGAGAGCGTTGGATCTTCCAGGAAGACTCCGCTCCAGCCCATAAGGCAAAAACCACCAGCAGTGGCTAAAAAACAATATCTCTACAATATCCCTGGGTTCATAGCCACAGAATATTGGCCCTGTGGAAGTTCAGAAATGGAGAACATGTCGAAGATCTCACAGAAATGTGGTTCGAACAGCGACGTAAATATGCATGCTGCAATAGCTGAATGACCTAATCTTTTGAAAGCTTGAGTAAAAGCAAATGCTGACCATTTCAAATGAAAATTTTATTTATTTTAATATGCACATGATTAAATAGAACTAACTTTATTGAGAAAAGTATTATAACTTCATATCTATAATGGACTTAACTTGTAACAGAACTTATGGCAGGTCTAAGTATATGTCTGTTTGCTACTTCAAACTTCGTTTCAGTAGATCTGAAGGCAAAATATCCCGCCAGCAGCGCGGCAATACGAACACTTGAAGCAAGTGGCCAAACACTAAATATGGTCACGCTAACCGTCACCGATGACGGAGTATGCGACCTTCCTTCCTTCAAGGAAAGAGTGGCAGCGAAACGTTGTAAGACAGGGTGAGTCCACCCTAATTTTCACTGCTATTTTAAAGTTCGAGAGTATATTCCAAACATCTGAGGATCTCCTTTAGTTTTCAGCTCCCTAACTATTGCGGTATTTTTCAAGCTTAACTGATGCTATACCTGAAAATGAGATCTACAATATCACTGATGGCCAGGCGGCGATTAGTGAATTCTCAAAACATTGGACAACCTCTAAGGTAGTCATGAAGTGCCACGCATTTCTTAACGAGAAAAATTTACAGAAAGTTATAAAGAAAATACAACGAGAGTATTGTGAATGTATTAGTAAAAACGTGTGGTGTATTGCTATTGTCCTTGCTGTCCAAGGCATTGAATCTTTGCTAAGTCAAAATAAGCGGAGCCTTAGCATACTGATTTCTATTATAATGGGGTGTTGTCTTAAAGCGGAGATATGTATATAGTTTCAGCTTGAGCTGTTTGAATAAAGAATCAAGCCGTCGAAATAAATTAGTGAAAGTTTCCTGCTCTATTCAGACGAAGATTAACCAGTGTAGAGAGAACTTTTTTTAAAGGCACCTGCACTGTGCTGTTCAGCGATCTTCTACAGTTTTTGAAAAGTTCACATTTGTTTTGGGAGAGATCGAAACTAGTTCCCCATGACCATCAGTATGAGCTGCCAATGCACCATAGCGAGTAGCCGCTACAAACTAATCTAACCTAAGACCATGCACCGTGATGCTGACGATCCTCGAATATGCAATATAAAGTGGATATTTTAACATAAAAAGTTATTTTGGTTACTCTACCAGAATGAAGGGGTATCTCTCTGTCCTTGGGCTTAAGATGAAATTTTTAGATGTATCTGCATCACAAAATTTGCATATTAATACTATTCTGTCGAAGAAATTGCGGATATCTTCAAATCCCGAGTTAGGCGTTAACCATCTAAGGGCTTTGAACGCAACCTGACTCTGTTCAAGAGAGCTTGCAGCTTTAACACCAGCTTTACATTTTTCTCACGGAGATTTGCCGAGAGAACACGGCCGACCCTCTTACAATCTGAGTTTCCCGATCGTCTACAAATATTAGAGTATCGTCATCGCTTAGAAGGATACAAGATTCCACTCAGTCACTGAGATTGTGGGCAAGGTCGATCTTTCTGGTTTGATGGTCACATATTCTATATTAATCGGTTAGGCGTCCCTTGCGTGCTGATCCGGGTACAAAGAGACATGCCAACATTTTCACAAAATTTTAACATTACTTCCAGCCCTACAATTGGCTGGTATCAGATGACAGTCCTGGTGGCTGTTCCCTTAAAGAAACGGTTGCATAGAGATCTGAAACTACTGGGAGTACAAATATTAAATTAGCTCTTTAATATTTATTTGCTTATCCATAGATTGAGGGCAGAAAGTCTTAGCCTCAATTTTTGCTTCTAACTGGCGTCGGTCAAAAATCATAAAAAGAAAACAATTAGTCATTTACAAAGGAAAATATCTTCCGAAAGCGCCAAAAAATCGAAAAATCGTACTGATTGAAAAATCACAAACAGACACACTGCTCACAAAGATGACACTAGCAGGCGTAGGCGTGCATCGGTAAAGATTTTAGATCGGCATGCGATTGTCCCGACAATCGCCAATAACAGTGATGATGCAGACTGGCAGAAGATCGAAGCACTCTTATTCCATTTAAATGTAATCCGTACCACCACCCCACCACCAGTTGCATACATGCATACATATATACACACATATGTGAATACTAGGGCTGCTCGTTGCTTAAACGGTCCGTCGGCTCATCAACACGTAAAATTTACGATCAGCGCCAGCATTTCGGTGTCAGCAGGAGGAGCAAAGCGGCATTAACTAGGTTGCACCGCTATCGGCTGGCATGACTGTTTGTCGTACGGTGGGTGGATATGGCGAATGAGCTCGCTTATATTGGTGTGCGCTTCACGAGGATTCGGCGACAACTCTGGCAAAGATGCTATAAATTCTACAAGCTCATCTGCCAAATCCAACTGACACATCATGACGGTGCGCCTGTCCATCAGCCTGCCACAACACGAGACGCCCAATTGTTTATTTGCTTATAGGCTGGCATTCTATATGCTCGCATGTGACCGACTGCCTGTTTGTCGCCCGTGTGTTTATACGTCAATCTGTATTTATATAAAAATCCATACAAATGTAAAATTGTACTGTTGAGCAACCGAGACTTTATGGCTGCTCTTGGCGCTTGATTGTTAATTTAAACGACTGTTGTTGCGGTTTTTCTCGTAACAAAGGTGTTTTGTTCAATCTGCTTGGCAATCCGTAAAACTGGAAGTGGGAAAGTAAGTCTATTTGTGGGTGTGTGCGTGTGTGGCTTTTCACCCAAGTTTTCGTTTATAAATACACATAATACTTACAAGTCTACATGCATTTTACATACATATGCACATATGGTAGTGTGTATGTGTGAATTTGTATAGCACATGCTTGGTTTTCTCTATTTCTGTTACATTTCTTGTATATATGGTTTGTCGTCATGTAAGCGATTCCAAACGCGCATATATTTTACGTAATTTGTGGCTTGAATGCTTCGGGCTTTTGTAGGTGTGAGTGTAAATATTAATCTAACAACTTTATTGCCGTGATTAATGGATGGCTATTTGTTTTCCCCGCACCGTTGCTATAAAGATACTTATACTCGTATGTATGTGTGTTTGCATGTATGTATTGATATGGTATGGTATGGCACACGCGTTTTTCCATTAATTTTGATCAATTAATTTTAGTAGCTTTACATGATTTTAAGTGGTATTATGTTATGACGACTTCCTCTTGTACAAAACCACAAAAAAAAAACCAAAAAGAAAAGTGTGAGTGACAAGTCTGCGCCACCGGATATGTTGTTTATTTACTTTAAAACAATGCACTCAGTACACCGCCAAAAGGCAAAAAGTTCGAACAAATACCAATTATTTATTTCGGAAGTTTGATGCCTTTTAGACACATAATATCGGCTGAACACCATGAGCAATAGAGATGGCCGGTCAATGCTAAATCTTATTCATAAGCGCGAATCAAACTGTCTGAATACAATCAGATCTTCGCATTCAAGCATGCGAAGTTAATCTAATATTTAGTTTATTATATGGAAAAGAAAAATGGTGTTGTGCTGGGTAGCAGTGGTCAGCTCTGGCAAGACAAGTTTCGTCCTCTAATTCGCTGGGACCGAAACCATTTATTGGTCTACACGGCTCACTCTAACTAATAAATGAGTTCAGAGTATGAAACTGAAAAGTCCCGGGCTTAACAAAGTAAACACGTTTTTTGTTCAAAATTAGCTTTATTCATCAACGTTATTTCCATCAAGAACAACCCAATCATACCAGCTCCGCTTTAACACTAGATTTACTAGCTATTTAAATGTAATATACATAAGTAAAAAAAAAAAAACAGTAAAAATGTCTGGTGTATAAGGAAAACTGCTTATTGTGATTTCCAGTCTTTATTCACACCTAAAAAATTACAAAAAAAGTTGGGTAATATTAATTGTAATAGATAAATGGATTTATAGACATCGTCAAATAGCAAAATACTTAACTGTTTACAGTTTGTCGGTCAAAGGCATTTTTTTGCATGTCTTATGGGGTTTTCCAATAAGAAGTGTTAGTTTGATATTCAAAGAAAAATGCTATTTTTTAATATAAATGATCGGATGTTTATTTCATTATAAAGAGAAAGGTATGCCGTTAATAGTGGAAGCGACCACGCTTACAGGACAATATCCTTTTTATGAAATTTTCCGAACTGCAAAGTGGCTGAGCTATGTCCTCGATAGCCTCACTAATTTCCAATTCCATCTTTGAGGTCTTGAATCGGCCCTAGGTTGTTGGCGTAGACCATCTCTTTCACGTGGCCCCGAAGAAAAAAGTCAAAAGGTGTTAAATCACAAGATCTCGGTGGACAATTGTGATCCATGAAAAACCATGATAAAACATCAATGGTTTCGTTGCTTGTGTGGCACGTAGCGGCTTTTTGTTGGAAATAAACGTTGTCCAGATCAATATCATAAAATAAAAAATAAAAAATCTCTTTCGACGGTGCAATCCATTCATCTGTAACACCTGTTATTGGAAAACCCTTATAACATCTGATCTAGATTATATATATATATATATGAGGAGCTTTTTCATGGTTCTAACAAGACGGCTCAACAATCGATTTATTGCAATATTCAAGCCACTACGGCCAGTAGAAGACTGGACGAGTAGTCAAAAATTGGACTTATTGAATGGACAATGTAAATTGTAGTCACGCTGGACTTTTGCCGGTTATTATATTCAAAAAATAAAAGTCATGAAATTACATTTATTATTAGATTATAATAAAAAAAATTCATTCCGACAATATTTCTGGTTTGGCTTATCCTTTTAAGTTCTGAAGCTCTTAAAAACACCACATACATACATATGTACATATATATGAAGCAGTTCATTAAATGGTACAATACCGATGCATAGTTTGACAATTGACATTTCATAGGACTTTGACATATTATTATACTAACAGCAGTTGCTAGCAAATAAAAACTACTTCAGCTGCAAAGTAAACTGGTGGTAAGCGTGTTCACAACTAGTAGATTTATCTACGGGGATACTTTTTTAACATATGATAAATACATCTTGCAGTTTCGGGTGCGTGCGGCTTTATAATATAATATTTTCTTATCATTCATAATCTATTGGGCATATGCTGTACTTCCATAAATCATGTAACTTAAGTGCATAAACCGTTAGCTTCACACTTAACATTTTCAGAGTGATATATAACTGTATACTTCTTTTTTTGTATTATTACAGCAGATTCTGCAGGTTTCATTTTACAGCAAAAATTTAACTTTTTTATTAAGTGGAAATGAAATAAGAAGTAAAATAAATTAATGCAGTGCATGTAACTAAAACTTCGTGTGGGGTGCTCATAGTTTGTTTTAGTTAATGTCACCTAAACCGCTTAGGTGTTTTTTTTTTCAGTTTTAATTTTTCATTACGGAAAAATAAAGAAACAGTAAATAGAAGAACATAATTTCAATGTGCGCGCCCACCCAGATACCAAATATGGTCCCTTGCCGCCGTTAACGCCGCCGCTGCGTTGTCAGACAGGTCGAAGGTGTTGTTCGAGGGCCCGCACACAATACTACCTCATAAGTAGTGAGTAGTGGGCTAATAATAATAGATTTTATAGTGGCCAGAAGACACGTTGTGACCAACACTTTTAAGCTCACCATTTATAGTGTGTTACATACGTGCGTACATACGCACAGGTTTATAACTTTACGAAAATGTAGATATTCTAGATACATGCATACATATGGAAGTAACTATTAAATACTCCTAGTAGCAACATAGTGAGCATGCGCAGACGCCTTGGTCCGGCGCGCCAACGGAACTGTTAAGACTAATTTAGTTGTCACTGAACGAGCGTAAAACGCCATACATACGTATGTGTGAGCGTACATGTGTAACATTAGTATGTATGATGCGGGTAAGGGTTGCGGGCAGCTGGAATAACATTTCGGCGCGCGCAGTTAGCCGCTTATTTAACGTGTTATTGGCTGTGTCACACACTTAGCCAGTGCAGCGACCTCCTGCCCGCTTTGGAACTGATTTACACCAACATACACATGCGTAAGCAACGTTTATTACACACACGGGTAACAGAGTCACTTTGTTTTTTGTAGATGATTTGCTTGATTTTATTAGTATTCCGTGGACCTTTTTAATACCCACTTTGGCGGTGGCTTGCCACTGGCAGCGGCGCTGTAAAAAGTTGACATCTCATTTTATTGGTAAAACATTAAGTTTTTATTTTTGTATATTTTTTTCTGTTTTTGTTTTTGGTTAGCTGTTTTGGTTGATTGAGATCTTAGTGGTTTTATGTCGGTGGTGAACAGCATGACAGCAGCTTCGTGTAGGGCAAGAAGATAAAGAGTTTATTAATTAAACGAAAAGTGTTGCAGTGGAAATATAAAACTGTATTGCAACACCAGAACGATGCCGCTTACATGTGTGGCATCTTCACAAGCTCGTTGCACTGTGATTATTGTGACAATACTTTGTGCGGCCCGTTTAGATTAGAATAAAAGAGAAGAAATATTTCCGCGCGTGATATTTAGTTTATTTTTATAGGCATGGTTGGGCAAAGTGTGCAGGGCTTTTAATGATCTTGGTTGCCTCTCTGCAATGCAGAGTATTCCCAACAGTAGTAGAAGCGTGGTTTAGGGACACAACAATTGGTCGTGGAAATGAAAAAGTAGTTCAAGCAAATACTAGCAAATTTGAAGTTAAAGCTAGCCTTGAGGTAAATAACAACTTGAGTTAAAGCTTAGTGTTTTAAAAAACGTGTGAGTAAAAACTGGTGGATAGGTTCATACATTGACCTGTTGAAGCATGAGAATGAGATGCTGGACGTTCTTGTTTTGCAGCTTTATTAGTAAAAAATATGCTGTCGTTAGTTTTCATTAAAATATTAATATGCCTGCATTTGTGAATATTCGCTCTTCAGCATATCGCATGCGGATAGGGTCCCATTCAGCCGACCATTTTAATTTATATACAGGGTAAGCCATATAGCGTTTTCTTTTTGAAACACGTATTTTTTTGAGAATGGTAACACAAATGACATGTCAAATGTGTTCATAATTTACTTAAAGGTTTGATATTTACGAAATGGGGCGCTATACACTTGAACAAAATTGGGAAATATTGAAAACCTATTTCCAAAGTCGTGAGTCTTCTTCTTCTTTTCTGATTTTCACATCGGTGACTACGTCAATAAGCAAAATTGTCGGATTTGGGCTCAGAAAATCCACACGTTACTGTAGAGAAGCAAATGCATCCACAACGAGTCACTGTTTGGTGCGGTTTTTGGTCTGGTGGCATTATCGGGCCATTTTTTTCGAAAATGAGCGAGGAGCCGCGGTTACAGAAAATGACGAGCGTTACCGTGACATGCTCAACGAGTTGTTTCCAAAAATTGAAGAGGATGACATGGACGACAGTTGGTTTCAACAGGACGGTGCAACTTGTCACACTGCCAAAGTTGCACTCGAACTTTTGGCTACCGTTTTTGAAAACCGAATAATCAGCCGAAATTCCGATATCAATTGGCCGCCTCGGAGCTGTGATTTAAGCCCGTTGGACTATTTTTTGTGGGGAGCCGTTTAAGGACAAATGCTATGCGAACCATCCAGAGATGATTGATGCTTTAAAATACGAAATCGAAGTTGCCATTCATGAAATTGGAGCCCAAACAATCGAAAATGTGCTTAAAAATTGGGTTGATCGAATAACCTACTGTAAAGCCAGTCGTGGGAGTCATTTGAAGGATATTATTTTTGATTCATGAATGACAATGTTCAATCTTCAAAATGCAAGAAAAAGTTTGAAAAAATATTGATTAGTTTTTTTTTGATAGCCGATTCAATAGGCAAATTTTACATGGCCGACCCTATAATTTACTTATTTGTCAAAAAAAAAAAAAAAAAAAAAAAGAATATATATTATATATGTATATATATACATATATGATAATAATCATGGAGATTTTCAGACTTACCGACGGATTTAACATAAGCATTCGATTACCTGGTTCTTGGCTATTGTTGGCTCTAAACTAATGCAATTAGAAAAAGCTCAACTTAAAAGTAGTGAAATTAGTATTTATTGCTGCTAATCACCTTGAAATCAATTACATTAATTTGTTCACTTGTCTGTCAAGTGTATCATGTAATGTGATTAACTTTTAATTGCTCACATAATGACACTCAGCCTAAAGGCACCTGGTGACTGAACCAAAAGGATTGATGTTCTGTGCACGCTTCAGTGATTTTATAAAAAACAGAAACTTTTTAGCGAAGACTCGTACACGGACATACAATAAAGTGGCGCGGTCAATATTGATTATTTTTGCACTTTACAGGAATTCAGTGGTTAAACCGCTAATTAGTCGCACAAGTTGGTGTCCTTTCCGTTTAGCTGAAGTTGTCTACTTGCTTGTTTCATTTGTTTACACTCACTTTATACAGCATACAATCAAAGTTTAAAACTAATTGCATTTTGCATAAAAACAATAAAAGCATAGCAAGGGAGTACGAAAGAATGGAGCACCCCATTCATATTAGAATCTGAGGATGATACAGAACTTGGCTTGCTATGCGCACATGCACAGTGACTCAAAAGCTTAATCGTACATACAAAAAAATATGTTTGTTATTTATTTGGAGTTGTTGTTGTTATTGTTGTTGTTGATGTAACAGTATAAACATTCCTAGTGCATATACCAGGAATGGTGCTGAAGTGATAGTCCTTGGCAGACATAAATCCGGTCGTTCCGGTTACATAGAACCGACTGCCGTGGGAACGATTTATATGGAGTCTACTCCATTTACTCACATAAATAAATTACATTTAAATTCAACTTATTTTTTTTTTTGTTTTCCAGGCAATTTCTCCTAAACATGCTCGATTACATTGAAATCAGCCGATTGAGTAGGTGTTTGGAGTAGTTTAGGGCAGTTGGAGATGAGTCACACACTGGCAACAATGGAAGTGTACTTCGGGTGGTTACACTGACGTAAAGCACTTGCACCCCCACACTATCGCAGAACCACCTCCATTCAGCACTGGGCTTTCTTCGGAGATAGGCCTTTCCATCCGGCCCATTTAAATTATTTAGTTTTGCAATAAATACACATTTTACAATGTATATGATGAGAACAAATTCGCAGAAAAAAGTTCAGTTATTTCTGCTTTTGTTCGTATGCATTGTCTACTCATAAATTATACTCAGTTTCATAGCAAATTTCGCTGGTTAAGAATGGAGTACGGAGGTAAGGGAAATAGCATTGCAGTGATTGCATTTCATAAGGGTGATAAAAGTGTAAAAGGGACTTACGAATAGCTGGAAAAACTGAACATTTCGAGAATGTTTTTTTTTGGGACAAATAGCAAGTGCAGCACTCAGACATTAATAAAGTCCATTGTACTATACTTGGATGCCCTTTTAATTTTTTTTCAATGTACCCGATCTCCGAAGAAAGCTGAGGAGATCTTGTGGTGCCAAGGAGCCAAGATGGTCGCTTCTTAACACATCAGTGCCAAAGACCTCAAACCTGATTCGAGCGAAGGTGGGGCCTCAGAGCCCATCTTAACTAAGGAATCAGAGGTCTCGTTACCCACGATACGCTCGTGTCCCAGGACCGATGTTAGCATCAGACTATTATGTCTACCGACATAGTTCCGCCTAGACTTACAGGACTCGACTACCCCTGACGTGGTTGGGGGGATGTGTAAGGCCATAAGCGAGAATGTTTGTTTACCGCACGATCAACGATCAATCGTTTTTCCCAAACGTCTGAAGTGACAGACAGAAAAGGAAGTGGTCGTCCTAGCGTGGTTCGAACCAGTGCAGCTATAAAAGCCGTTCGAGAAAGAATTCACAGAAAACCCCTTGGAAAGCAGAAAATCATATCCAGGGAAATGAATGTAAAGACGACCAGATCCATGTCAAGACTCATTAGAGATGATCTCCACATGAAAGTCTCCTTGAGAAAATTTTCACTCTTGAAGAAGTTTTTAATAAATAAAATGACAAAATCTGTGCTAAAACTTCTAAAGACGCAAAAAATGTTGTTGCTAGGGCTTCGCGTTGCCACCATCCAGCCTCCGTAATGGATGGGTCAGGAGTGTCTTGTAAAGCCCGTTACAAGAGGTTAAGATCGAGGCAAAAGTCTCTTCAATGGATAGTGTTGGATCTTCTTGTAAAATTCCGCTCCAGCCCATTAGGTAAAAACCACCCCGCAGTGGCTAAAAAGCCATATTCCTGGGTTCATAGCCACAGAAGATTAGCCGTCTGGAAGAACAGATTTGAAGACATTGGACTACAGTTTGCGGTCAGAATTGAAGAACATGGCCTGTCGAAGACCTCACAGAAATGTGGAGAGTCTCAGACAATTTTTGGTTCGAACAGCGACGTAAATATCCGGGGAAACCCGAGCGTGCTGCAATGCTGAATGGTCTAATTTTTGAAGGCTTGTGTAAAATCAAGTGGTGACCATTTCGAAAAAATATTTAATGTTTTTTTTTTTTAATATTTATATGATTCAATAAAACTAAATTAGTTAAAAAGGGTATTATATCCATAACGGACGTAACTTGTAATAGAATTTATGGCAGGACTAAGTATACATACATATGTGTTTTCTTGAGTGTAAGTAAAAAAGTAGTATATCCTTAGTTATAAATTTAGTGTCAAATTTCATGGGCGCTCTTGCTGTCCAGACTAATAAAGGGCTTCTCGCGCAAATCGTTCGTTGAACTCATGTGTTTTCAAAACTTTTTTAATATTTCCACACCTAATTAGTATTTTCTTTTAACATATTATTCAGCCCTATGGTTAATACAAAGCGGTTTTTTAACTTTGGTTAAAATAATGCGATCTTCACTATCACTAAGTTCCTTTTCTTCGCTAGGCGGCTTTTATTCCACTGTAGAAAAAGTCTTCTTCAATTAGTTGCTAATTTCTCTAAAAGTTTTTCCTCTTCATGTAATTTAACAATCAGTCGGTGTTCTTGTTTAGTTGCCTGTCTTTCTGACGGAGCCATTGTGTTTATTACATCTCAACTTGTAGCAAACTAAAAACTGTAGGGCTCTATATGATAGTTGATGCGCATATTACCGCGTGAGATCCAATATGTTCGGACATGAGCTCTCCGATTTTTTAATTTTCATTTCTCAGTAAGAAAATGTTGAATGCAAATATAATTTATATTATGTGATGAAGCTGAACAGGCTTTAAATGATTTTTTCAAATTTTTTTATTTTGTTATTCCTACATTAATCATAAATCTGTCATACTGACATCTAGTACATTTTTTAACAATTAGTTAGGAAAACTATTAAATATATTTCATCATGGCCAGTGCCAAGACGAATACAGCGATTACATTTTAGGAAAACAATTACATTTTATATAGAACAGTTATTTTAGCATACGAGAATTAATATTTAATTCAATAGGTCAATCGGTCGGTTTCTCTTCAGACGTCGTAAAATTCTTCTTTCAAGTTGTGAGAGTGTATTGACTTCTCAATTTTTGTGCCGGTTTATTTCGTTAAAATACCTTGTTGATATCGCTTTTATTTCTTCGTCGATTAATGGTATTTTTTTTTATTTATGGATGTCATCATTTTTTGTGTACCTGTCGGGCATTGTTATTATACGTAAGATTTTTGATTGTTGTCGCTGTACTTTGTTTATGTGAGTACTTTTTGCAGTTCCCCACACTTGAAGCCCGTAGGTCCAGATTGGTTTAATGACCGCCTTGTATACTACGAAAATTAATTTATCGCTTCGAAAATCCGTTCTAAAATTGAAGGCAAAGTATGTAAAATTAAGCGTTTTGAGCCACTGTACGTTCAACGGTTCAGTTAGCTGTGTGACTGGGCGTGCGCAGTCATACCCACAATACATACGATGATTAATTTTTAGCACACAGCAAACAATTGTAGTGGCATACCGTTATTCATTTTGTTACATGCTAAAATAAAATTGCATACAAGCGCACGTTGTCTGAAAATCGGGAACTACTGGTAACTTCATGAAAAACACAAACTACAAAACGTAGACAATGTTTGTAAACTAAATAAGGGCATGTAACAGCAGGAGAGCCACTAACGCGAACTTCAATATTTATGGGCAAGAAACGAATTATTTGTAATGCTCAACACAGTGGCAGTGCGAGCTGCAGTGTTGCCGCAATCGAAATTTTCGCTCTACCAATCGGCTCTAAAAAGATGACCATATTTAAGTACATGGGCAGGGCTGGATTATCTATAAGGCAGTGTTAGCAACTACTGAGGGACCTGCGCGTCGAGAAAAACCAAAATACGTATTGTGCTATGTTAGTTCTAAAAATGCCAGCCAAGCGAAATTCACCTCTATTTATTTAGTCCCCAAATTGTAAAATTTTGTTAGCATGACTCCGTACTGTCAGTGTTTGACCTTTACTTTTAGCTTTACGGGATCCATTGCTTGTATGTTTGTATACTGCAGCTGTCCAGTTCACATATGATTTGCGTACGAAAATTATGAATTTGCAAAAATTATAAATCTTAATTCTACGCCACCTTGTATTTTATAAACACATACGCATGCTTAGCTTTCGTTCGTTTTATTCCTTAGGGTGATTGAATTCTTTCGCAATATAGTAAACAAAAATAGCGCAATTAAGAATTATAGTACACACATTTTAGAAAGTGAGAAATGATAAAGACAATTGCATTGTCTAAGAGCTCGAAGGTCCTGCAAATAGAAATAATATGCAAAACAGTATTTCACCCTTTAATATGATACAACTCGGTCTAGTTAGGTTCAAATGGCGAGGCCATTTGGGATACCATTGATACTATAAATCTCTTGCTGCACTACCAATGGAATCAACGAACCTGTGAATCTGCCGTAATTCCAACTCAGCTCCTGCATTGATTTCCCCTAAAAACCCTTTATCCTACAAATTACAAGGCAACCTTAGAGTAAATGTCGTGAAATTTTCAAACTTTTCTTTGTCGAAGCAGCTATTGCAAAGGTCATGGTAAAGGGCGCCATATGAGTTTTGCAGTATTGTTTCAATCTCGTATCCACTTCTTTTCGGAAGGGGTTCCTACTAATGTGATTGTAGGATATGAGCAGCTTACCCAACCTTTTCCAGATCGATTAAAGTGATACAGAAATACTTTTTTCTGCAATCCTGTCCACTCTTCTATTACCTTGTATATCCTAGTGCTCCTGAGTCCATTTCAGATGAAAATCGAACTGCGAAATGATCTACGGTATTTCGCTACTGTTTCAGAATTATTAAAGAAAGTGTTAGATAAGTGTATTCAAGGGAGTTTGCCTGCTTGTGGTGAGATATATATGTATATATTTTTATGTTGATAGCAACAAGTCCCAAGTTGTTAATAGTTCCTTATACTTATATCGTCACCGGTTCGGCTTGCTAAACACTACATGGCTGTGGCGGGCGGAACAATGTTCGAATCTTTAATTGCATTGGATCACAAATTAAATTCGGTTCATGACTTTTTACTCTTTGAAACTTTTTGTAAAAGGTGCGTCATCGAAAGTTGCATCTCTCTGATCCATGTCACCGTGCAAAGGGGAGGCAAACATTCGAACAGAAGATATTCCATACCAACGGAAGATATTCCATACATTTTCCATTCCATATAAATGTGCATTTCAAATAAAAGAAGAATTTCTTTCAAATGTATGAATACCATAGACTCGTATTAAGGCCATTAGACACCTTTGACTTTATTTATTTTATTTTTTCTTTTAATTTACAATGGTTTTACAGTGATATATTTATAAATATATGTCTCATCATAAAATGAAGTTATTTTTCTTAAATAACAATAAAAAATTAATTTAAAATGCCATAAATGTTATAGTCGAAATTACATCAAATTTTTTGCTCAATCTTTCATTAGTTTAACATATTAGCACTGCCAAAAAAAATTAGCTCTGTTTAACTGATACGGCAACACGGACGAGAGCTATGAAGCTTAATTTATTTCTCTAAATACCCAAATACTCATAATTGCAATTAGGTTCTGTTTGTCTTTGCTGAATGCATTTTCACTCGCAGAACTCCACAATAGTAAACAAACACGGAATGGTCGCCTGTGCAATATGGTATGTCGTACAGCAGCTGAGTGTGCAATGCTTTGCCATCAATTCCACCGCTTCCACACCTCCCAAGAACTCCACGGACAGCGTGTGCACACATCGTCTGGAGTGTCAGCATAATTGAAACCGCAATGTTTACGCTCCCTGGGTGCTTATCGGTTAGCCGTTTAGGTTGTGTGGCCAAACGTTTGTACTCGTACATATTTAGGTACGCACATACGTCTATGTAGAGCTTCGGCTATGGTGCGACATTTTGCCAGGAGCACATCCTATTTATATACATATCGTATGAACATAAATTCAAAAACTTCTTTGTTCCATTTCATGTCTTTCCTCTTTATCATTTTTGATGAATTCTATTCTGGACGGTTGCCGTAGCGGAATGGATTTTTTAATGACTACCATTCGGTAGCAACCATTTGCGAAATCCATAGAGGTCAAGAAACACCAATAATAACAAAAGTTCGCCCGTCGACAGGCCGTGTCAAACCTTCGAGTATATTTCTGCCGGCGGCGTAAAACGGCAGTTGCCTCTAATTGGGGCAAATCATCTAGACGCACACCACAAATAGAAGGAAGAGCTCGGCCTAACACGCATCTATTATATGTATTTATACGTATGTATATAGCGCAAAATCTTTTTATCAAATGGCGATTTTAGGGGAAGAAGTATTGAATATGAGGAAATTTATCAAAATATCAATCAAGTAATACAATTTTGTCTTTGTAAATCAAATAGAAAATAAAATATTTTTTTTGCGAGCTATGAATCTGATGAATCCTAATTTTTTCCTCTCATATAAGAGCAAAATCTTAAATATGATTTTAAATAAATCGTTCGTAAGCCACATATTTTGCAACAACTTAACTCGATAAAAATTCCATCAATATTATTTGAGAAGCTTTCCTATCTCCTCTTCTTCTTGCTATTGACACAGTAACTCCCTAAGAATTTTGATGTGTTAGTCGTTTCATTTACGTCCTAACTCAACTCGTTTCTTTTACGTGCGAAATCAAGGTAAGTCCTTCTCCACTTTATCTGTTCAACGTACTGGAGGCCTTCCTTTTCCTTTGCTATCACGTTTGGTCATCGTATCGAATAGTATCAGAGCCGGAAACACATATGCATTCGAACGATATGGCCTAGCCAGCGGAGCCGCTGAATCTTGATTCTATGTCCTTGTCTGCTTTCAGTTCATACAACTTATTATTCCATCGTCTGTGATACACGCCGTCTCCAACGCGCAAAGGCCCATAAATCTTCTGCAGAATAGAGAGAACACCGTGGCATCAGGTGTTAATATCGTCGGGCATGATGTGGGACCTATGGAGCTTGGTTTTGTTTTGTAGAGAGAGAGAGTTACTCTTCAATGGCCTACACATTCCAAAGTCGTACTTCTTGGCAAGATAGATTTTCCACTGGATTTCAAAGTTGACATTGTTATCGTTGTTTATGTGATTCTCAAGAAGAGGAAGTCAGTCCACTACTTTTCCAAATTTATATTATATCTGCCAACAGTGAGCGATTGCGCTGATGTTTAGTTCAATGAGAGAATATGCTTCGCCTTGCCCTCATTCACTTCGCTTGAAAAAGGAAGAACTAACTATGTCGTTGTTAAGGTAGTAGTCTGGTAACTTATTTTGAAAATTTCGAATTTCGGTTTTTTACATATTTTGAAAGTGCGATAGTGGTAATATACTGTATAAATTTTAGACCGAAATTCAAAATATTGACGAAATTATAGCACATACATGAGAGCGGCTCGTACTTGCGCGCGCTAAGCCGCTAAAACTTTAAACGCGTTTTTCTCAAAACAACGTTTTTCCGGATGGCCGTCGTGAAAACAAATTTTCTATCTAACGGATTGAGCTGAAATTTAGATATGTTTTTCTACACATCAATAGTTCTGAGATTTAATTAGATTTAATTTATTTCGTCCCTAACTTTCCATTTTGTAGTCCGATTTCCACTTTAAAAAAAGGAAATTTTCTTACGAAGTCCGCCATTTTGTTATTTTTTGTCAAAATCATTTGATCTTACTACCCGCCAGAACGACAAGCACACTGATTAATAAGCAATTTGTTTTTTCTGTTTCAGATGACCGAAAGTGACGAAATCACGCCAGCCAGCTACTGTACCTCTTTTTTTGCCGCTTGCTGCAGTGTACAAAAATAGTATCAAAACATTAAAAAAAAAAAAAAATTTTTTTTGTACACCTTCTGATACCTTTAATAACATATCACAAAATCAAACCGATTGAATTTTATTTTTTCTTCCAAAAAATGTCCCAAACATGGTCTAAAAAAAACGTGTAAGTTACCAGACTACTACCTTAAGGCCTGATATAGGTATTACGGACATACGGCACGTTCTTGCAAAAGATTGTATGTACCAGCTCGGTGCAGTTTTGCAGCCCGCATTGTGTTCAAGTTAAAGAAATCACCCAATAAGGAGTTGCTTTATCTGAAGCCTCGTTTGATATCAAACGACTCGGAGAGGTACCTCCCAATTCTGACAGAACCAGCTCGTATTCAGCTTGCATAGCTGTATTAGTTAGTAAAGATATACCAAATTCAGACATCGCGGCATATTATCAACTTATTTTCGTGTTGCCGAAGGCGGCTTTGAAATCGTGAAAGATTTTGGAGTCTGTCCTCGTGGGTCCTCTCCAAGACCTTACGTACTGCAATATCTGGTCGATTTTGATGGCGCAGAAGCGTGGACGAGGACAACATTCGATGAAGCGACGCTTGGAGTGTTTGAGAAAAAGATTCTGCGTGAGATTTTTGGGCCTTTGCACGTTGGCTACGGCGAATATCGCAGGTGATGGAATGATGAGCTGTATGCGCTTTACGACCGCATAGACATAGCGCAGCGAATAAAAATCCAGCGGCTGCGTTGGCTGGGTCATGCCGTCCGAATGGAAAGATCAGGTGGAGAAGGAATTGACTTCACTTGGTGTGTCCAACTGGCGCCGATTAGCATGAGAAAGAAACGGCTGGCGCGCTTTTTTAAACTCGGCCAAAATCGCGTAAGCGGTTATCGCGCCAAATAAGAAGAAGTTAATTTACTAGGTCTACAGCGCTACTGATGTGGTCCAGCCAGTTAACTTTTGGTGGGCTTTAGTCTTTTGCACAGTACGCTTCGTCGGGCATAATAAGCAAATTGAAGGAGACTGATGCCTCGCTAAATCGGTAGGTATCTGTCGATCAGTAGCGAAAGTTTTTTGTACATTTTAAACTAACTGAACATCAGCATGCCGCGTTTTTCATATGACACATTTATGTATGGGAGAATTAAGCTAAAGTTTAATGATATTTTTAATTCATATACTGTTACATATATATAGGGTTATTCAATAGGTGCGCTTCAACTTTTTTCCAATAGGGAGGGCGAACGACGCAATATTTTTTATTTTTCGCTTGTCATTTGTAAACTTCATTAGTATACATTTCATCATGGAACGCTACACACTTGAGCAACGATTGCAAATCGTGCAAATTTTTTATGAAAATAATCGTTCTGTTGCTGCTACTTTAAGAGCATTACGGTCCATTTAACAAGCCGTCCCGTTTTGGGGTTATGTGAAGTCATTGGTCCACAGTAACAAGCCGGCGACGATAAAAATAAAATAAAAGAGTAAAAGTCTAATGGAAGGTCGCCCGGTTTTAAGCCGAATCCGAACGTCAGATAGTTTTTGATGGGGAGCTTTTTAAGGCAGAAATACATTCGGACGTTGGCCACTACCTGCCGAGGGGTGGCCCTTATTGCAGAAACTTTTTCTATCAAGTGGTATTTCGTGCCCAGGGTTTCGAACCTGTACACACCCGAATGGTAATCACGCGACACCCATTCTGCAATGCAAGCTATGCAGCAACTGTATGTATACAGTTTTCGCGATTAAGGAAATTAAATCGAAATTTTGATATTTTCAGCAACAGCGTAAACTTGTCGCGGGTAACTTTAATGAAAATTTACGATTTGGCATTACGAATGTATTCTGTGAGGCAACTTTAATTT
Organism: Anastrepha fraterculus; assembly: GCA_037575425.1. Taxonomy (NCBI): domain Eukaryota; kingdom Metazoa; phylum Arthropoda; class Insecta; order Diptera; family Tephritidae; genus Anastrepha; species Anastrepha fraterculus. The sequence continues at coordinate 238,898 of JAYXIM010002428.1, forward strand.
ATTCTTATGTAAGTTCGTAGTACTTTGATAGTTATTACTTTCTTGGGGTGTACAAAAATCAAAATCGACGGATGCGGTGAAAGGACTGAGTCAATTATTTCTTCCTCAGCTCAACTTAGTTTGCTCTTGGAATGGAATGGAAGTATGAATGAGTGGGAGTATAGAGGCTGTAAAAGTTAGTGAGTCTCGTAGAAATACTAAATAAACAGTTACCTCTTTTATGGATAAACATCTTTATTGTTAGTTTCGGTTTTATGGTAAATAAAAACTCTTTTCAATTACAAAACTTCAAAGCTTGTCGGACTTACTTCAGAGAACAATCATAATAAAGTACATTCTCATTTGTGGACATACATATACTAGAATATGTATGTATTGTATATTAAAGCATACATTCTTGCGCATCCTACGTACATACATATATAAATGGGAAGAGGAAAGTTTGGCACGCAAAAGTTTTCCAATTCTCCCTATTTCAGTTACAATTTATAGTATCTTACAGTTCATTTCGCTTCTTTCCAATTCAGCTTAATTTTGTTCAGTAGAGTTTGATTTTTTTGACAATAAGGGAGTTTCCACAATTGAAACTGTTGAAGTATGTACGTACATAGAAGAAGTGCTGGTGGTATTGCTGAAAGTAGCAGGGAAAACAATAAAATAGGATATTTGTCCAAGTTTTATAGAAATATAAGAAATAATTTACTGTTATTTGTGTTTATTTAAAAAGTGTCTGCCGGATGATTGCCTACCCTTCTGGCTAAGTAAGCAAATTATGCGTACTTGTGCTATTCGTTTACTAAAAAGGCATTTGATACAAAAATATTTCGTGTCAAAAATATTACACAGGTCGATACAATTTTATTGATTTTCAGAACCAAGAACCAGACCAAAATTATAGAAGGTTCTTGACTTGGCAAATCCATTGAATTAGTCCTAGCATGTCAGGTTTTTGATCAAATTATTTTATGGATATAGAGAAATTCACTCAGACAATTAGCCACAAAGTCTAAAAAATTTGTTCAAAACCACAAAAAAGCCACAAAGTCTAAAAAATTTGTTCAAAACCAGCTTATGCTCCGGTTTTGCTTGAGCTCTTTTCTCCCGCCCATAATTTGCTCTAAAAGTTCCCTTTTTGTGATCGGAGTTATCGAGCATGTTTTGTTTTAATGTGCCCCGCAAGAACTAGTTCAAAGTGGTACGATCTGGCGAAAGAGGTGGGCATGCCTGATTCATATTACATAATGGCGATTTAAATGTTCTCTTACAGCACTAGTGAAATACGGCGGTGAACCACCTGTGTATGTAAATTTTGTCTGTGGTTTTAAGTGGTAGTTCTGAAAGGATGTGAAATAAATTTGTTTGCAAGAATAACATGGCAGGCCTAAATAAAGTATCGTCTGTCATGCTCGCCCACACATGGACCGAAACTTCATGCTGGAATGAACCTAAATATACCGCACGCAGGCTTCCATATCATATGCAATTAATATTAATTATAAAATATCGCTTCCTCTGTTCAAATTTTCTTTAAAAAAAAGTTAGATTATATTCACATAATTCTTGCTTATCCTGAAATTTTAAGGATGCAATTCGTCTTCATCTTCTTGCGATGTAGTACCAAAGACACAAAGAGTTAACGCTTATGAAAAATGTCTGTACTGATGAATCCAAGCCAGAAATAAAGTAGGCTATGATTTTTTTCAAAAGAATTAAGGTTAGAATTATCTGTCCGACTTTCGGACTACTGTCGCGTCTATCGAGCAGAAGTTTTAGCCATAAATGAGGTGACTATGTACCTTAACACACACGCCGTAACAAAAACTGCGATAAATATCTCCTCAGACAGCCTGGTGGTCATCAGGAGAGTTGCTTAACATCTCAAGGAAGAACATCTCGAAGGTCGTGGCTTGATCCCCGGTCATTGATGGATAGGTAGGCACTATTCTAAGCTATGAATATTTTCTCATGAATACTGCAGAAGTTGTAGAGACGAGGAAGAAGAAGAGTAAGAAACAGTAGTACACTTTCTCTGTAATTGTCCAGCCCTAGCTAGGAGCAGAGCAGGATTGTTGAGAAAATACAATTCTGACACTCTTACGGAACTATCCGGTTAAAACCTATCCCACGTTTTATAAGAGAGTCTAACTGGTTCCATGAAAAGTAAACAGTTAGGTGCCCGTGTTACATAGTGGTACAACAACTAAGCCGATTGCCAGAAAAACCTAATCTAATCTAAGCTAACACTTTTGAAAGTACAACGGGAATTTGTTTGCAAATTTTTGAAATGATATATAATTAATTTAACTGGCGCTTACACCCTTTTTAGGTGTTTGGTCGAACTCCTGTTGTATGCGTATGGTATGCGTCTAGATGTGCTTCCACTAATTTAAGGACCTACAGTTTTACGCCGACTCCGAACGGCAGGTGAAGGACTTTCTTCATGGCAGAAATATACTCGAAGGTTTGTCATTACCAGCGACCGGTATAGGAACAACTTTTTCAATCATTTGGTGTTTCGTATCCGTGCCTTGCGGAATAGTGGTCACGGCCAACCAATTCGGCTACGGCGGAGGCTATTTTGATTGCCGCACTGAAAAAAACTCCACACCTTAAGGAATTTCGCAAAACTAGTTCAAGCTCAAACAACTATAGCTCCTAAAATAGTAAAGATAAACTTTAAAATTTTTTGATTAAATAACCAGCTGCCGATAATTGTCACAATAGTTCCAAGTTACTTCTTTAGTTTTCGCCATAATCGGCGTAAGCGATTTTTTTTTTTCAATTCTTTTTTACTTTGCGAGCGGCATGAGCTCTTCAGAAGAGAGCGTGAGACCATCGAAGATGACGATGCGTAGTAGCAGGCTACAAATCAGCTATCAAAGAGCTGATAAAGGACTTAAGCACTGCTTATGGATCCGTTCAGGTCATTGTAGTTAAGGATTTGGGCTTGCGCCGTGTTCCTACTAAGTTAGTTCCAAAGGATTTAATATCGTCAAAGACATGATTTCCATGGTTGAATATATTCCGCAAATTTTTTTTGATTCACAAACTACTACAAATTCATAATAAATATTTGTGTGCCTCTCAACCCTTTTTATACGACTATGCGGGGCTTAGTGACCCTAACATACTCGTACAGTGACGGATCATATATGTTTTTGATACAAATCTAACCATATTGCAAGTGCGATTGTATGTAGAGCATATATTGGTGCTAAGAAATCTACCTGCGCAGATTTATGGTTAATTTATAACTATGGCTAGTTCACGTTTCTCACCTTTTTTATATAAGGAAGTATTTTGCACGTTGATGTTAGTTATTGAGCTTTAGTTTAATATTCAGGACACCATTTGTACTCATATTTTGTGCCAAATATTGAAAACACAGAAAGATAATAACGAAAATCGATATTATTATTTTTCAAAATATTCTTCTTTCAAGGCGATAACCTTCTGCGTTCCTTGGAACCAATTTTCAAAGCTCATTTGCGACTCAGCAGTGGATGTTTCCAAAATGAGCTGCTTTTATAGGTTTCAACAGCTTCTTCAGACGTTGAAAAATGTTGAACTCTCATCTAATTTTTTATGTTACGGAACTGAAAGGAATTATTAGATGCCCAACCAGGTTTGTAAGACGGATGACCCGTTAATTCGATATTTTGAATGCTCAAAAACCCTTTTGTGTGAGCCGATACGTAAGAGCTCGCATTGTTTTAGTGAAGGAGATGATTCGTCTTCGGCGACTGGTATTCCTTCATTCTCCAAAGACTTCTGGGAAATAAATAGTTGTGTAACACTCAGAATTGACTGTTTTAAGTCTATCTGGTAGTACAGTTGCAACATGACCAGATTTTTCGATAACCATTTTCAGTCGACCATTTGCTTTGCGGGGCGTCTTCCGCGAACAACTTTTGTTGGATTAAACTCGTAATGGATCTCCCAGCTTTGTTTCTAGCTTAAACAACGCACTCAAATTATTAAAATTCACTATAAAAATGGTGAAAATTTGGCAGAAACGGTTCGTAAAACTCGAACATTTTTGGGTCATCGTGAAGCACCTTGTCGGACCACAATACAGAATGACAGCAAATTACAATGACGGCAAACAAGGATATTTTAGATTCGGATGAATTTTACCAAACTACCTACGATTACATTTTATTAGAATTCAAATACAACGCATCTACATCGTACAAGTAAATATTTGCCGTTTTCCCAAAAGAGAACTAAATCATTTTCCAGCATTCGACAACTTTTGGATAGGATCAAATACATTCTCAGCATTTTTATATCGTCTTGTGACCTCATAGTGTGGCTTCATCATAAATTCACCTGCCGTACATTTTGCTATCTCAAGCATTAAACATACATGCATAGGTAAATATAATATGTATATATTAAAAAACCTCATTGTTCATGCTGTTCTTGTTGTTTTTGTAGTCGCAATAGATGCTCGCACGTTATTTCCAATTTCATTTCGCCCCCATACCTCACACATTTAGCGTTTATGGAACACATACTCGTACATATGTATGTATGTATGTACCTCCACACAACCACAAACTAATTTACACTGTAATATTTCTTTGTGGTATCCTCGCTTCAATTTTCCGTAGAATTCTTTGGCACAAAGTGGAAAATTATTGTTGCCTTAGGAATTGGAAATTGATTTCTAATTTTCGTTTATATTAAAGCCTTCGAAATTTGTATCCTGTTAATGAAATAACTCCAGTAGTCCCTTGTGGTATATGCGCACGTTATTTATTCTGCTTTTACTATTTTTCTTTGGAAGCCCTTATGGCTTTTTGGCGAAGTGAATATGAAATGCATTTCCATATTTTTGTAAGTGGTTTATTGTTATTACCTGATTTATTTAAGTACATTAAGAGTTATGAATTCCAAATATCGTCACGTGAGTAGGAAATACGTGACTGATCGATTGAATATATTTTAATGGTACTGTTTCCAATGAAGGAAGGTTGAAACATTACTTAGTTTCAGTGGAAATATGTTAATATATGTACGTATATATGTACAATATCATTTCACGAGGGAATTTCATTTCCTTCGATCGAATAACTATTATTTAAAGCAATTATTCTGGAACGTGACTATTGTTCGGCTGAGCCCGGGTTCGATGCCCACTATGGGCACGATGAGTAAAATTATAGAGAATCGTTTTTTTAATCTCTATATATTTAAAAGATAGTAACATGAGTTACACTATTTGTAACTCAAGAACGACTGGACCGGGGAAGTAGCTTAGAACCAGAAGACGGACGTAACATACTTTTTATCCCGTTTGACCGCGTTCCGGTGCGGGTTGAGACAAGTTACTATAAAACCTGGTATAACAAAAACGCATCTGGCAAGGAATAACAAAACGCAAATGACAGCTAAACGTAATTTTGTATATGATTAAGTATGGTTGAAAATTTTAAAATTATAACTTTTGTAATAAATTTGATAATTCCAATTTGTCAGAAATCAATAATCATCAGTAATTTGTATACTCGTTGAATCATCATTAACAACCGCAACAAAGACGATCGAATCTTTCCCGATAAAGCCGTAATGCAAGGGTACGAACCATTGCGAATGAAAGGACTAAAGAAGAACAAGAAATTGTCCGTGAGGAGCGCCGCGTTAGTATGGCTCGACTTCGCGCGAACAACAGAGATCAACAAGTAGATAATTTTCGTCGCACAAGAAGAGATTTATATCAAATGCTGATTTGAATTGAGCAGCGTTTCGATACGATTGCAGCACTGATTACTGTTTCGATTGCACCAATGGACGTTGTTTGCGACTATTATGGCGCATTGAATTTTTCCCTCTGATTGCACTGCCTTAGTGGGAAAGTGAAATTGCCATTATTGATTCACACAATCTGTAACACAGATAGTGCAAAACTTGTGGATATTAAGATTGGTGCGAATGTGTTTGGGCCGATCTTTAAAAGATAGCCTGGGAGCAAAGAGCGCAGTTTCATTGTGTTGTGTACCAGGGCATGAAGGTTATGACGGACTACGTAACAAAATTTCAAAATTCCATGGGCCAGAACTATTTTGTGAGCCTGCCAAAGCCCACATTAGGAAATATGTGTCACATTTGTCTAAGACAGGGAATACAGAAAGTTCACGCAAAACTGCAGTTTTTCCTTTCCATCAGAAGAGAATCAAATAGGTTCCTAAACCCGAAGAGAAAGAGAGAGCTTTCCAACTCTGCAATGGGCAATGGGGTGGTACTCAAATTAGGATTGCAGTCAGGCACAATGTACGAAATTAAAGGTCACAGGCCATCATGGACCACTAATAATAACTATAAATTTGATTCGGCACCAATATATATTTAATATACACAAATCTGTACAAATAATGATTAAATTAATAGAGGTTAGAATTTTTTCATTTGTTTTTTAACATTCTCCTTGTCATTGTCAACGTTCATATTTGAGTAAAATAATATTAATTAAAATTGTTTTGAATATTTTATATAAAATATTTTCTTTATAAAACAATTACCGAAAGCTTTAGGGGAGACTGCCCCAAGACGTAAAACAGAACACCGTGGGTCGAGCAATCGAGCAAAAAACAATATACTTACAAGTATGTAGGAGAATCGGAAGCGGCAGGGAAATAAAAAAATACAAATACAAATACTCACCCTTACTGAAGTACCCTCACACATTTTTTAATACAAATTTTGAACCTAAATCTTCTGAAGTAAAAATAAAGACAAATGTGTCATCATGTACTTATTTTAAATTCTTCCGACGGACTACATATCAATGTTGTAGTGCCCATAGTATATATATAATTATCTTTTTAAAATATAGAATATAAGAACTCCCTTACGTAAAAACAAGTGAACTAAGCTTCGGCTACATTTATTGTTTGGAATTAGGAACTGGTGAAACACCACTTCTACTGAACTCATCGAAACACTCAGGTAATTCCTGAGCTAAACATCCCCGTTGTTAAGTTTTCACAGTAATTCCTACAGTCTGTCTAATAGAAATGTGACCATTAAAATTAAACTTAGAGTTCCGTCTAAAACGTCCAAAAATAACCCTCGCATCTGCAGCTAAATACTCGAAGAAGTCGTATACGCTCATAAATAAACGGGTGCAGCGGTGTACCGAAGTTAAGACCGTTGACGACTTCCACGGACGAGGTTCAAAAGAAAAAACACCTCTAAATAAAAGTGGTGTTAATGTATCCAAAGATTTGAGGACGTTTACATGCAGAAGATTTCAAAAAAACCGCTGCTCTCATTATCACACATTGAAAAAAAACTTGCATGGCCTTAGACAAATTCAGAACGGGATTAAGCAAACGTAGTATTCACAGACGACTCTCCGTTTTGGTCGTATGCAACTATACATCGATCCTGGTGTACCACTCATAATCGACAAACTCAACGAACTGTTAAGTAGCCAGTTCAAGTTCATGTTTAGGGATGTATCTCCGAAAAATATTTTGACAGTTTATTTGTGTTTATTGCCAATTTGAATGTAGTTTTGATTAATATAATTTACTAAAAAGGATTATTACCGTCAGCTGCGAAGTTGTTAGGGAGATCTAGATAAACTTAGATTTTATATGATGCTAACGATCCCCAGCATCGAAGAAGTAGGTGTGTGGAGTGTCAAATAGTTATCAAGGCAAATACGGCTCTCTACCTATACACTTGCGCACAAATTAACACAAAGTATGACCCAGTATGACTCATATTAAGCCATTATTAGCTACCGGTGGTGACTATACATTTTCTTGAATAAATTGTGTGCAACTAAAATTATAAACTTGGACACATAGTTTCTATGTTATAGCGGTTACGCTTGTATTAAACAGACTGTAAAGGGCAAAGTAATGACTAAGAAAACTAGCAAAATAAGTATTAGAAATGCTGATGCAAATAATTTCATCTTTTTTATCCTAGACAGTGTAAGATTTGTGAAGAAAAGCGATTGTGTAGTTGAGTTAGATTGGAAAGCAATTCATGCGCGTGATTGCAAAAAAAAATCCGTTCCATGTAACTTATGGCCTGTAGGGAGAAGAAATGAACCAGGGCATTTATGGAAAATGTATAGCCAGCTGAGTACATGAGTGCATGCGAATAAAGCTGAATTCACTCAAATCACATTCAGAAAACAATATCAAACAGACGTCTCTCTGACGAAGCGAAAGTTCATCCTTGCATAGCAGATAGAGGAACCCAAGGTAGTGTATTATGTGCAAAAAATGAAACGGATATACTCACAATCAATCACACACACATTGATTACTGCTTCAAGAAATAATAGAAAGATAATAAAAGGATGACAATTTTTTCTGGAAAAAGAAAATTTCTTTATTTGATGTTTTTTGAATGGGGAAAGGAAAACTATGTATACATTCAATATGCTTCCGTAGTGAGCAAATGGAAACCAAAATATAGAATGTACGAGTATGACCCTTATAACACATTACAAAAAAATCAAATAAAAATAAAATCCAAAATTTCGTCATCAAAATCGCGAAAACTTACTTTTCACTGGTGTTTGTCGGAATTTCATTGACGTAAATTTTTTTTTATTTCTTATAACATCGGTTGTGTTTAAAATGAACAACAGAATAAAATACATATATGTAATCTCTCTCAGTTTATTGATTTCAAACCATTTCTTTTGAAATATGCCAAAGTTTTCCTAGCCCCGATGTCATATTTTCTATATGAATTAAAAAAAATGGAATAAAAATTCGCTGAATAAAATGCTTAAAAAAAAAAAAAAAAGAGTTTTGGGGCGAATTTTCCTACTATTTTTGCTTCTATAAAATTAGCTTTTCGAAAAACTTTCGCAAACTTGTAAATTCACATAGAAAGTAATATCATAAAAATTTCAGGAAAATCGGTCAATAACTGTTCGAGTTATCGTGTGCGCCAATTCGAAAAATGTAGTTTTGAGAAAAACGCGTCTAAAGTTTGAATACATGTAAATTCCTCTCCCAGCGTTTGAACGCAAAGAATAGAGTCGTCACGGTTGACGATCTATAATATAAGAAATACTTAAATTTACGTTCTCAAATTTTTTTGACATATTCTTAAAGGATTATATTAACATTTTATGAAAAAAAAAATTTGTTTGTCTAAATTTTACAGGTATCTGTCCCTTTAATGTTGTTCCAGAAATGGATAGACCTACAGTGTTAAGCCGACTCCTAATGGCAGGCATTTTTTATAAGGAGCTTTTTCATGGCATTGCCTGCCCGGGGGCAACAGTTATTAAAAACAACTTTTTCTAAAATTTTGTGTGTCATGCACAGAGATTCGAGCCTGCGCCTTTTCAAATAGTAGTCACGCACCAAGCCATTCGGCTACGACAGCCGACAGCTCATCTAAGAGCAGATATAATATAGCTATGCTATATTTATAAAGAAGACGCATTAAAAGGCGAGTGTTTGAGATCTTGGTCAGTCTGGCGGGAAACTCAATAAAATTTTAATAATTTTTACATATTTTTGCAAGATTTTCCCCCATTTTCGTTTTGAAGAAGTATATATGTATGTATGTATGTATATATGGTATGTATACTTACACAACACAACCGATTGCATCTCTATCTCCATATGCACTTATGTGGGTCCAAGTAAGTGCATAAAGCTAATATACAAACATAAAGTGTATCAAATTGATAATATCCGGAATATTTAGAAAGGCACACCAGCGCCAGTAAATTGCTCAATAAAAGCTCTGTCATAAACGATCTGCTGATCTTGTTAAACTGGGGCATGACGTCAGCCGACGTTGTGACGAAAGTGTGTTTTCCCCGAGAATCTTGCGCTTAGGCACACACATTCCTCAACACATTCATATATTTACAAATGTATGCAAGGTTATAACTGTAGAACCACCGCATCCTGTTATAAGTTACTTAATCGTGCTGATGTCGGTTGTATGAGCAATTACTCTGGCAATTTTAATAATCAAACAGTTTATCATATACCCGCGCGTACTTGCGCACAAGGGTATTATAAATTTGTTCACTTACTTACCTATTTTACTACAATTCGTCTAAATAAATGCCTGTAAATTACAGCATAAATAGAAAAATTGATGTACTTCTTTAGTAGGCGTCACTTAAGCCTGGTACAACATGGCACGACTATGTACGACACGAGTATATGTATAGTATGTGGCAAGTCTCGTAATGCCACAATCAATTGCCCACGTAGTTATCACTGATAATAAAATTAAGCGTGATTATAACATACACGATCGCTACTTTTTTAATAAACCTGCATACATGCGTATATATATATGCGCATATTTAATGCCGAATAACAATAAAGACTTGTTGTGGCGCCATATGAGTATAAGAAGGGGAAAATTACAGAAAAATAAAAAAATGACAAAAATATGTGTCATATTCAGATTATGAATCACAGTTTAAGTGAAGTATTTAATAACAAGAAAATCACTACGGGTATATACCCACATTAATAAATTTTTAAATAGTAAATAAATATGCAAGAGAAGGTAGAAAAAAATATCAAAAATAAAAAACCGAGTTTCAGCAACTCATTTGATCCTTCAGAATATCGACCAAGTTCTATAGCTGTCTTCGGATGTAATGGGTAAGCCTCGTTAACAAAGATATAATAAAAAAATATATATAAAAAGCAAAAAACTCAGTCCTTGTTTTTGAGGTATACCCTAAATTCATAGAGCTCATTCCAATCGGGTTAGATCCACAAACTGTACCCGTTTACAACTAGTTGAAATCGCTATAAGCAGTGCACAGTTCGATTCACAGAAATATTAAACATACTATAACTTCCTCTGTAGCTGCTTCTGACCCATAGATACCCAGCTCTTTGCCTCAGTGAGAAAAGAGAATTTGCAATCGCTCCTCAAGTCTACAATTCGATTCCAAAAAAGAGGAACCCAGTAGCTAGCGATAGTAATTGCGGACGCCATACCCTTTCAATGGGGTCCCAGACTTTTATAGTGAATCTATGAATTATAGTCATACGTTGTTGTTGTTGTTTGAGTGGCTGTGTTTCCTGAACTGAAAGACATTTAGTTAGCAAATGGCGAGCTTTAAAGAGAGGTACATATTTCATATAGCACTTTCATTGTATCAACTTTAGAAAGAAAATAAGTGATCTAAACTCCAATCATGAAATTTTTTCAATTCTTGTTTTTGACAAACCTGGAAGTATTTTGTAATATGTTTAACCTCGCCGCCTGTCCCACTACTTACTAATGTTTTGTGAAAACCCCGATTAGACTAAAAATGTTATAGTCGGGTCGTGTCTTCTTGGATATTCCATAGGTTGATAGGGCGTTGCAACTTCTAATGCAGTGAGGTAGTAGTGAGACTTTAGCTCCGTCTTAATTCGGCTTAGGTACGTAGGTAGGTAGGTAGGTGGAGTTGTTGTCGCAATGACAAGCTTAGACCTTTCATTGGTTCATTGTGATATCACTGGAACTTATCTTTACCCAATGGGTTCCTTTTCAAACCATCTGGTAGCTTTAATAAACGAGCAAAGCTTCGTTAGTTTTAGATACGCTATGTCCGCTACATCAGTTAAAAATGCCATATCAACAGTGGTGTTTGACTGTTTCCTGTTCTCCTGTATTAAGACAGCTTCTACAGAAATCAAAGTACGAGAGTCCTAACCTTCTAGCGTGGCTGCCTATTAGACAAAGAGCAGTTAATACCCCTATCATTTTTCTTATAGTTTCTTTGTTAAATCTTAACAAGCTTTTCGACCGACCGCTGTTCCATTTAGGCCATGTTTGTCTGCTTAGTTCGCATATTGAGAAGTTTTGCCAACTTGTATTTACCGTATTGATGGTTTCCCTATCTATAAGTAGTTTACAAGTGGCTATAGACATGGGGTCGAGCGTTGTACCGGTTCGAGCAAGTTCATCTGCCTTGCAGTTCCCTGCTATATTACTGTGGCCTGGTACCCAAATAAGGTGTACTTTGTAGTATTTTGATACGTCATTTAGAAGTTTAAAACATTCTACTATATGACTGTTTTTGACGAGTGTGTTTTAGATTCTAGCGCTTTTATTGCTGCTTGACTGCCAGAGTATAAGAAGTCTTCATTTGTGGATAATACTCTCGTTTTTATTACCGTAAATCCCTCTTGTATGGCAGTGACGTCCGCCTGAAATACGCTGCAAGGATCAGGTAGGCGAAATAATTGCCTAACTCCGAGTTTATCGGAGTAAACCCATCCACCTATTCTTTGTCTAGCTTTGAGCCATCTGTATAGATGTTTATATCATTTTCTCTAACAGTAAGCCTGTATCCCATTCCTCTTTGCAAGGAAATACTGTGACGAGGGATTTATCTAAGTTGATATCCTTGGTTTCTGTAAGACCGTTGTAACAGAGAGCATATTTTCCATTGGACATTATTTCATCTGCCTCATAGTCTTCCTCTTAAACATGTTTCTGCTGGTGTAAAAAACTTATTTTTATAAAATCCAATCTCTTTTTGATCAAGAGACCTAAGCCGTCGAAGTTGTCTTCAGAAGTGGAAATGTTATAAAGGTTATGTGGAGAGCTTCACGCTAGACGCATAATCTGCCCACGCATTCATTTGAATAGATAGCTTCTTACTACCAGTCATGATTTTCTCTCAAGTTGTGATTTGAATCTTGATGTTATGATCAGACCTATAGTTTAATTGTATGTTGCCCCTCATGGGTAAATTTGTTTATGGTGGGAATGCAATCGGAGCTCAAGAGGTGGTTGCTGTTGAAAATAATTTTGCATTTTATATTCGCATGGGACAATAAATTTAATAGGTGTACTGTTCATATGTCACCCACAAACGCCCGGCCATATATATCCGTATGTACTCATAATTTTAACAGTATTCAATACTGCAATATTCCATGCAAAAGGCGCTTCGACACGGATGCGCTTCTTTAACTGATACGATTCAATATCTACATATAAATTGTATATTGCGCTTGTAATATGACAAACATAAGAGTATTTATATGGAATTCAATGAAACAAAGGAACATTTCTTGCCAACTTTTTATAGCAATCGTACATGCCCATAAATTGTACGTATTTTATTTAAGTAGCAGCAGTAGTTGCAAGTTCACATTATCGACCACCACTGCGGTGAATTGGTTAATCAATCATTTCGTGTAAACCCATCAAAAGTTGCACTTGTATGCATTGCCACACAATTCATACATACAATCGCGCTCACAAAAATCCAGACAGCTGCATATAAAAGGTTATACTTTTGAAATATAAACCCGTAAATGCAACACGTGATTTCTTAAACTATTAGGTACCTTCAGGGCACTTATGGTAGTATTGTCGTCAAAGTGAACCCATTAAGGTCAGGCGTTGAACTTTTTAGGCCATTCTAAAGGAAAACGCCGAGCTGCTGGGTATATCAGTATATCTCTAAAAACATTCGTTTCTAAACTACAACTATGCTTTAATTCGTAGAGAGAGTATATTCTGGGGAAAAATCCGTGAGGAGACACATTAACATAACATAAGTCAGTTTTGTAAAATGTTTCCATCTTTTTAAAGTAAACCACGTGTTGCCATGCTTCTTTGATAATTTTAAGCTAGTTTCAATGAGCGTACAAGTCTAATGCTCCAGTCACTTCAAGTCTAGTCTTCAAGTTAAATAATGCGTAAATGCATCGCTGAGACTTCGAAGTTCTTGTCGCTCAAAACTACCGCTATTAGTGTTATAATATATGTAGTTGCACTTATTCTAACAGTAAACTTTGTGTTTAGTGAAAATGGTGAAAATGATCCAAATCGCTCGATTGGTCGAGAAAAAGAGTGTCTGTAAGCATTAATTGGATGGACAGATATGGCTAAATCCATTACTCGCATTATCCTGAGTCTTTTGGGAGATATAATTATATCTATATCTAATTCCATTCTTTCTTGTTCGAAAAAAACTGCGGTGAATACTTTTAAATACCCACGGCGAGCTCGCAATTGGGCAAAGAACTTATCGTTTGGATACTGGGGATAACAGGCATGCATCCACGTCGACGGTCAAACCGAATCTTCACAGCACCAGGGTTGTATTCTGTATTCGATGGAACGAACTCGTTGATATATATTATTAGTAATACCATTACAGGGAACCGGTATCGCAATTAATGCGAACACCGCCGAACACTGAAGTAAATGCGCCTACACAATGCGCTTTCGCAATTTTATACATATGCAGTAATTATTTTTTTGTTTTTATTTTGAGTAATTTAAAAATCACAATGTTCACTAAATATTCACAAAAGAGGAACTTACACCCAAAGGCATGGTAAAAAATACTTAGAAGGTGTGACCAATATCAGACCGTTAACTGGCTCTGAGCGATTTTGAAAGAATCAGTTGATTGGCTGACGCAACTAGGGTCATGATGATGGTTTCTTTCACTGAATGGACGAGTGTGTGAATGCATGTCAAATGAGCACGCCGAACTCTACTGCCGAGTACCCGGTGGCGTGGCAGACGAAGTTATTCGCTCAATTTCGTTTTTCACCATAGCCCAGAGCCAAACCTGGTAATGTAGCATACTTGGTGGTGTCATATATAACCAATATCAGCAGTGTGCAAGAACTCAGATTCTTTTATGCTGTGCGAATTGCAAATCGTTTCGTATTGTATTTCCTGCTTCTTCTTGATCTGCCTATCAACTGTTGAATGTTTGTGATCACATTTATTCATTTAAGCACGTACACTGGTTCTACATTTAAATGAACCCACATACTTACATAAATTACAAGAAATTAAGCTACACTAGGACAAGATTGCAGTGTCTCTATTTTCGGCAGCATGAAAGACTTCTTAAATCGTCCGCAGTGCGGTCCACCCAAGAATATTTCCATCCTATACTACACTTTCCTGATATTTTTCTTCAACTATTCATTTCTTTATGTTATTTAACTCAGGAATATAATTATATTCTCACTAAGGGCCGCCAGATAAAAAGACCATATTCTAAACGAGCCCTAACAAATAAATACTACATACAAACTGAGCTAAAATAGAAACGACAGCAGCTTTCATCTGTTAATTTATTCAAAGTAGTCCCCTCTGGCCTCGATACACAATTTTGCGCAATATACAATTTTGACTGGAATGTTCTACAGGATGTCTATGCAAACCTTTTGGGTGGCCTCGATGGACGGAAAATGTTTTCCTTACATGGTCAAATGCAATTTCCCGATTAGGTAGAAAGTCACAGGGATCCATATCAGGCGAATACAGTGAGTGATTGATGGTTAAAATGCGATTTCTAGCCAAAAAATCGGTCACAAAAGTGCATATCTCATCCACTCTTATTATCATGCAATAAGCACCTCCTTCGCTGTATTCAGGGCGAATTCAATGAATGCGATGCAACAAACGCTTCAAAACACCAAGATAGAAAATTGTAATCACGGTTTGGCCCATAGGCACGAACTCCTTGCAGACAATTCCCTTGGAATCGTAAAAACAAATGAGTATCGACTTGAGTTTGACTTCCCCGAACGCGGTTTTTTGGGTGGTGGCTCGTCTGAGGCCTTCCATTCGGCACTTTGACGCTTAGTTTCAGGTTCATATTGGAAACACAAAGTTTCATCGCCAGTTACAATGTTGTAAGGGAAGTTCTGGTATTTTCTCGCCTCCTTAATGAGGTCTTTCGAATGTTGAATTCTGAGCAATTTTTGGTCCTCAGTTAACTTGTGCGGAATGAAAGGTATACAAACCTTTCGTAAGCCCAAATGATCAGTTAAAATGCGATAAATCGATGTTTTGGAAATGTTCCACTCCGATTCCATGCATTTCAACTATCATTTTGGTTCATTTTTGCTAAATTTATAAAAAATTTCCATGGAGTTTTCGGTGATTACTGATTTTGGGCGGCCCGTATGTTCATTGTCATTCATGTCCTCACCACTCATGAACTTTGGCACGTGAACTATTTTCATCAATTCAAATGTTTCGGTAAACTTTTTACCGATTTTAAAACAAAATTTGATATTTGCTCTTTGTTCGAAACTCATTTATACTGACATTTTAGACGCAATAACTTCGCTTCCACTGAACCGAATGTCACTAAGCTTTCACAAGAAGTCAGCTAGGGATGTAACTTCCAAGGCACTAATTAAAATTACGCACACATTAAAAAGATGGCGCCATCAAACATTTTTATTATACCAGTCTTATTTTATTTTAGACTTCACCTTGCAGGTATAAAATTTGTGACGTGATTCTTATTCCCCTCTTTAAAGATTTGAGTTATATAGGCCCTGTAGAAATAGTCCAACAGAGAGCGAAATATTCAAAATTAACATTATCGCCGTTGAGAACGAGAAGTAGTTTTTGAGGAGATCAGGTGGTAAACCAGCAGTATCGGTTATGGCTGAGAGTTTCAGAGTTGCAATCGCTTCCTGAAGTTCATTTTCCGTCAAGGATAATACGATTCAGAGTAGCTCATATTTAATACCTCGAGTGATGTGCCCCAATTACACCGTTTTTCGGCGCTTGATAGTTAGCAGCAACTCTCGTTGGTTGGTTGGTTGAAGTGGTGATTCATCCAGAATTCAAATAGCGCTTTTGTTGCCACATTCTCGTTACCTATACTTGCATTTACAGCATGACTACGATATATCCAGTCAGTGCGGTTCAAGAATCTTATTATGTTGTTAACATCTAAGCCAGACAGTTGTTCGAGACACTCGAGCAATGGTTTGCCCATGGTTGACATTCTCTCCTCCCATAGGGCAGGACATTTACAGAGGAAATGGAAGATGGTTTCCTTTTTCTCTAGTTGTTTACTACTGAGTAAGGGTATGTTATGGGGAATGGCCATTTCAGCTGCTTGTTTTCCGATAGACCAAAATTAAGTTATGACTGCCGTGAGTCGCCAGGCTTCCGGTCGTTTCGTGTTTATCAATGTTGGTGTTTGTTTGAGGTTTTAGGTGGGTCATAACGTTTTGCTAATTTTGCATTTCGCCTGGTCTCTTCATCTCCAATCCACGATTCGGAGGTATTTTGAAGAAATTGTATTCTTTACTTCATCTGCGTTTTCGTTACCTTAAATTTTTCGAAGTCCCGATGTCCCGAGATCCAGATTAAGTGTTAAGGCTACTCCTTCTCTGTTCTACCAGTTTAGAGAATATTGTAGCTGAATCCAGCACCTGCCAATCCTAAAGAATAGCGATATTCCGCCTGGAAGACACTGCAGGCATTAGGGAGACGTACAGATTTTTAAATTCTAAGTCTATGAACACTGGAGTGTCGTAGTTGTTTAGTGCTAGTTCCTTACTCCATTCCTCCTGAGATGGAAAGAGAGTGGTAAAATTCCTGTTGCATGTTACTGAGCAACTGTCGTACTTTTTGACATTTTCTTAGGACTTCTTCATTTGTGATATGATAAACGACGATAGCACCACATCTCGAAAACTTCTATTTTACTCATTGTTATTATTGTAGAGATTATACAAATTTGCGAGTGTCTGTGTGTTTGAACATACACATTTACGTATAAACTCACACAAGTTCTCATGGGTATCTGACTTACCCTCATATGCATATTTATTGCATTCTTTCACTGCCGTAACGCCCTCGTATTGGCAGTGGAATTTCAAATTTATTATGTGAAAAACATATCCTCCTTTCAGATGCCTTGGTTTTATACCAGGTTTGTTCTTCCATCCTAGCCTTTTTACACATTCATATGTACATACAAATACATTACTTTTATTAGTTTTTCTGATGCTTGCCATTCATTGGCAGTATAGGCTCCTTTTTGTTCGGCTAATTAAAAATTGTGCATTCTTGTATATTTGCAATATTTCGTTTTTATGAGTGCAGACAATGCTGACGGAGTCCAAAAACATGCATCTTCTCGTTCGTAATGCTTTCTCATGCGAAAATGCTTGCCAGTTTAAATAAACAACTGAATTTATGTACAAACATCTGAAAACTTCTTTAATTTGTATTAAGGCCCCTTTCTGGTCTAGAATTTCGAAAAAATCGATTTGTTTTTTCATATTATGATTGCTTATACTTTCAAAAATATACTTGCAAATTTTTATATTGAAATTTGTTGTAGTTGAGAGCGTTTACAGTCCTTTAAAACGAGACCGGTTTGGGATACGACGCCCAGGTACATATAAGCGCGTTAGCCGTTTGATGCCGATTGATTTGAATTTTCAATATGATATTGAGTAGACTTGAGGCTCTCGCGGGTAACAGATTTATAATTTTATAATCATTTTTTTTTAAGAGCGGGAACGTGAAAAAAATTTTTTTTTTTGTTTTTCAAATAAACAGATAAAATATCTAGAACAATTCTTTTTTTTGTAAATCTGCCATAGCGCCATATCTCCTCCGAATTTTTTTTTCAGACTTACCTGAGCAGCCCTATTAGATACCGATTGTTTTTCTTCAATTTTCAACACCTTCAATTTTCACGTTTCACCAAAAAGGGTGTACACGCCAATTATTAGGTGCGCAACTAAGTTCAATAGATGCCGCCAGCAGTGTATGCTAGTCGATTCTAGCATAACCTAAACGTCATAAACCAAGCTTAGACATATGGTAAACAAACTGTTTCGACACATTAGTGATTTTGTTTTGGTATCAAGTATATGATTTTGTGCCGAATAATCATCATTTGCGCTTTAAGTGAAACAACGTGCCGAGATTGGTTCCGTCGCTTCAAAGACAATGATTTTAATGTTGACGACCGTCCGCGTGAAAGAAGGCCAAAAACCTTCGAAGACGCTGAATTGGAGGCATTGCTCCATGAGGATCCGTGTCAAACACAAGAAGAGCTTGTTTCATGATTAGTAGTTACCCGCCAATCCATTTCCAAACTATTGCATGCTTTGGGAATGATTCAGAAACAGGGTACTTGGGTTCCTTATGAGTAAGGGATGTTGAACGACGTTTTTTCGACTGTGAACAACTGCTCCAGCGGTAAAAATGGAAGGGTTTTCGTCATCGCATCGTGACAGGTGATGAAAAATAAATTCATTACAGCAATCCAAAGAAAAGAAAGTCATGGGACTGCCCGGCCATACTTTTACGTCGGCACGGCCGAATACCACGCTGGGACCAAGTTGCCATTATTTTCTCGAGGAACTTTTGTCGGTAATTGATTTTGAGGAGTTCCAATGCCTCCAATACCTTTCGTTGAGTCGCTACCTTATTTGTAAAATACCTAATTTGAAAGTAAATTCTTTATAAGAGTGGAAAAAATATTGACGTGCTTATTTGGTTGTCATGACATCCTGCGCCCATTGCGAATGAGTTTTCCCAAAAGCAGCAAACATATCTACATAGAAGATGAACCGCCTATCAAGCAAATCTTTAGGGAAATTCCTTTTTTTACCTCAGATAGTGGGCCCGATAATTTTGTTTATTATTAAAATGTTATGTTAAAGGTTAAAGGTCCGAGCGGACCTCTTTCTACTCACATTCCCTCAAGGGATGAGTGGGCGGGGTGCAACATTCGGCGGCAAGGCATGGCAAACATGTTCACGGATGGCTCGAAGTTGGACGGAAGGGTTGGTGGGGGAGTATTCTGTAAGGAGCCTCCTATCAAACTTAAATTTAGGCTCTCGGACCACTGTAGTGTTTTCCAAGCGGAGGTATCCGCAATTAAGGAAGCGGTGGACTGGTTGCTTAATTCGGTAATTACCGTTAAGGAAGTCAATATTTACTCCGATAGCCAATCGGCAATTAGGGCCTTGGGCTCGCTGTTTGTGCGTTCGAGATTAGTCGGGGAATGTCTGGCTTCTCTCTCGACTGCATCCGAATACTTCATCATCAGGCTGATTTGGGTTCCCGGTCACAGCGGCATAGAGGGAAACTGCTGGGCTGATGAGCTGGCTAGACAGGGAACTTTGGAGACGGAGAACTGAGAACTGGGGAACTGAGAACCTGTGGTCTGCTCCTGGAAAGATGGGCCTCGAGACAACTCAGCGAGCGCTGGGCTAGTGCGCAAACGTGCAAGGTCGCGAGATCCTTCTGGCCACGGGTAGATCGGGGACGCTCAAGGGAACTCCTAAGGCTAACAAAGCCACAGCTCTCAAATTTGGTGGGCATCCTTACCGGACATTGTCCATTAGGTGTTCACGCCGTAAGACTTGGGATTACCTCAAGTCCGTTCTGCAGAAACTGTCTGGAGGACGAGGTGGAATCATCTCAACACCTTCTTCTCAGCTGCCCTGCTCTCGTCTGGCAAAGACTTAGAAATCTGGGCTCCCACTTTTTCGCTACGCCTGCGGATATAGCCGGCGTAAGTATCATAAATTTGGTGAAGTTCATTAGTAACTTGTTACGGCTAACTATGAACGTAAATCAGCCCCCTCGGCGCCGTCGTAAAATGTATGGTCATCATCGTATTAAATCCCAAGGCTCCTTCTTCCTTCCCTTCTCCTTTCTCCTCTCCCATGTATGGCACCACAATGGACGAATTTCTTAACATTTGTCCAAGTGAGCCCTTTAGCTAGGGCAGCTATTTAACCTAACTTAACCTAACCTATGTTAAATATGAAAACTTCAATTTTTTTGCATTTCGCTTTGTAAAGTTCAAACAAATTTGAAAAAACGAGCTTCCGTTCAATAATACAAATTAAATAGAAAATTTTCCGATCTTCATAGTGAAATTGTGATACTCGAGAGAGAGACCGTCAACAAGATGGCTCGAAATAATGGAAGACATCAACAAACTTGTGATAAAGAATTGGAAAAAAGTCGCAAACGACCGAGGTGTTCCATACGCAACAAACCAGAGCTCACAAAGAGCTGCAGTGCTAAATGATGATGATACTCGATAATTGAGTATACGCGACACTTTTTACATATACCTATTTATTTAATACTTTAGTACTTTTTTCTGATACCATAAACAAGTAAAATTATTTATACCGAGGTGGTATCCAATGATCACTAGACGAGTGCCGCTTTCTCTTTCACTGCTTCCATGAATTTCAATGTTCTTACTTCTAATCCAGGTTTCAATTTAGGAAGCAAATAGCCTTCAAGATCCGGCGAATAAGTCGCATAAGTTGTAGAAATCTTGCGGAATGAGCTTGTACACTGTCTTAACGGAGAGTTCATATTTCGAGTCCTGCCCCATCTTGTGTCGGTTTTCTTTATTTTTTACAAAATTCAGCAGGAACTTGAGGGTGGAGTGATTTCAAAAAGCCATTGAAGAATCAAAATCCGAGGTATAAAAAATAAAAACAATCACCAAGTGGATTTTAATTTCTGCATACGAGCTTTCCATTTCACGTTGAAGTTGGTTGATTTGCGGTTCGTTTGAGGATTTTAAATCGACAATCCGTCACATATTTAGCATACCTATATTTGGGTATTTTTTTAATGGCATTAAATATTTGAGTACAACGATTTTGGCAGACATTAGAAAATTTCCTATGAATCAAAACAAGTTAACTCGAATGCGAACGAAGGTTATGAGTATACTTATTTATTAACAGAAGCGAGAGGTACTGCATGCAAAAGAGAAGGCTTAAAGGTCAACAGCAGGCGATGTCTGGCGTTTGCCGCATGCCTACTACTTCTGTCCCATTACTGTACAGCCGAAAATCATGAAATGGTTTCTGGCTCATTTTAAAAACATTTTAAATACAAAAAATGATGCTTTTATATAAATGAATTTTATTTTTACGTGATCTTAGTGAATATATCAGTTGCACTTGTGTATACATTAAGATTTTGTGTTTAATCATTCGTCTTTAAATTCGAGGTGAGTGAAGCTCATATTAAGCAACTTTGGTGGTATTTTTGTGCAATACTTTTTTAGCTTTTAATTACACGGCACACTCTGCCACCCATACTCTCGACTTAGGCACAACATCATTGCCCTTCAGAAAAACAATACGGCTATACTGATCACTTTCGACATATTATCACACCTGGTACTGTAGTTTGCAGAAAGGCCTTGCGCCGGTATCGAATAACAGAAAGAGCACACCATGACCTGGTGTAGAGGGGCAATATCAAAAGTGACAGCCGGACCGCCACCAAATGCTGTGGAGTATAGCCACGCGCTTTGCCGATCAAATTTCATGCCCATACGAAAATAAATATACAAACATGTGCGTGTTCATATATGTATGAAATGGACTATAGATTTGTGTCTCTTAAGTGGCATTATGCTCTGTCTACATACATATGTTGCTCCAATTTGAGTTTCTTTTGATTACTTTCGTAGTACTTTTTTCTTCCTATGGTAAATCGATCGCCACTCTGCGGACTACACTTTTTCAAAAACTGACCTTTACATTACTCGTATTGTATGCTGTATAATGCCGAGGGCGAAGAAAGAGAGCGTTTGCCAAAATTATAAATAGAAGCCGAACGGCTGATTGAGCGTTTTAGCAAGCCGGTTGGCAGACGGTCGAAGGATCACTTTCTTCTTGGTGTGTTTTTTATGCCTTCTGACTTTTGCATGCGGCTGTCAGTGGCGATTTTTCTGATCTTGCTGAGTGAGTGGCTTCTCTTACTTCTGCTCTCTGCTTTGCGCCAATCTTCACGCACTTTTTTGTTGTTTTTGCTTTTGTTGCTTTAATTTGGTAATTTGATGAGGCAGCTGTCTGTAGGGTAATTTTTTCATTTGTTTGATGTTTTGCAAATTGCAAATTATGCGCACGATTTGCTCCATGTGGTTTCTTATGCTGAGGCTGCGGCTGCTGATTAAGTGCATCGGTTAACTTACGTCGGTGCTTATGTATGATGCCGCTTTGAGCGCTTATACCTACATACTGCCATTAACTCAGGCAGATTTCGGGTGGTCTTATGAGCAGCGAGGTACAGGTGCGATTGAACTCAGACAAAGTGACACTTTAATGGTTAAATTTTTCAGGTGCGCACATTTGAATGCATACTCGTACAATTGCATTTTAACGACACTTAACTACTGTTGGCGTCACACAAAAATTAAGTAAATGGTGCTAGAAATGCCCCTGGAAAATTACTTCACGCAAATAAAACTCGAGCACACCTTTAAATCGTGTTGTTAGACAGGTTTTATTGGCGTTCTTCACAGTCAGAAAATCTCTAGTAGGCATTTTGTCTCAATAGAGATGTTAATGGTGAAACAACAATTCTAATAAGACAGCAGTTTTAATATGCAAAGCATGGTTTTTTTTCGTCTTCTGTTAGCGCCATTCGTCCTTCACGCTCTATAATTTATGACTGGCTACGCTAGTGTGAAGTAATAAGATTGGTGCACATTCCTGGCGCTTATTAACAGTATTCTACACATTATACGTGGCGCCACTTGAAGTCAAAGCGTAAAATATTTTGTTGAGTCTCTTAAAATATTGTGTATTTTTCAGTAGCACTTTTGGCAGCCTGCTATTCACAGGTATGATACTAGAATGTCTTGAGACGATGACAATTTGTCACATTTACTTGTGAAGTAGGCATCTGCCCTATACTAACAGGCAATCAATGGAGCGCGTAAAGATCAAAATGAAGATTTCAATTTCTTAAAATTATTTTTTTTTTCATTCCGTAAAAGAGTTATTCAAAAACCCAATTATATTTCGAACTTTCGACAATTAAATTTAAATTAAGTTTGAAAGTTGAAAAAGGTTTTGACAATTAAATTTTTATCTTATTCATTTTTACACATTTTTTATAATAAATTCATTCACATTTTATTCTCCAACCAAAACTTCAAAAACTGCAAAATAAAAAAAAATTCTAAAATATTCATCGAAATTTCAAACTTTTAATTACAAAAAAAAAACAAAAATCAATTTGCCATAGGCAAAAATGTAACGCGTTCCTAACTCATATCAGAAGTAGATATCATTGGAAAGAACATTGTACTTCCAAATTAAAGAAATATTTGATTAAAAGATCTTAACTAATTTGCTACCTCTCTCGAGGAATTTATATCCACATAAATACTTTAAAGCACTTAACTAAGGTCCTAGTTTTAAGAAAGATCGATTACGTCTTTTTCTTATGTGGATACAGCCCCAAATCAGTTGTGAATATACTTAAACACAATACCACTCCGCAGAGAGAGCGAGTAGCCAATATTTTCGCCACTAAACAACCTCCTCGAAAAAAGTGGCTTACCACATTTTGAAGAAAGAGCAACCAAAATTATTTCCCAACAACTCCAGCTTTGATGAACATATTACCTACATCGTGAAAAACATGTCCCATAATTCGGATTGCCTTATGGGGTTAGGGGTAGTCAGAGGCCCGAGAAAATGATGATTTTCAATATTTTTTTTTTGTAGTTTCTCCAGAAGTCCCTTGCGGTGATCATGACAAGTCCTTGGAGACTCATCTAAAATCAATCAGACAAGAGAAATTAGTTTTATTAATATATAATCTTGTGCCTGATCGAAGCTTTTTTTCAAAATTAACAATACGGCGGCCTCAGGAAATAACTTTGAATTTTTCGAAAAAAACCGGCAATTAATTGTTTAAAAAAATCGAAATTTTTGAAAAAGTAATCCTTCGAAGTAGTTTAAATGTTATTGTTATTATTATTATATTAAATCTACCAAGTGGTTTTTAAGTTGCAGTGATCACCAGTTCAAAAAACACAGTTTTGAGAAAAACGTATTTAAAGTTATACTATCGATTTATGTTATATGAATTATTTAATTACTTACACTGTGCCATCTATTCCTGGGCCATATAATAGACCTTCAACCGTCATAGCAGCTTCCAAAATATCGATTTGCTGTTGCCTACGTAGCATTCCACCTTCTCGATTGTTATCGTTAGCGCGCTTATCTGGCACTTTCATACGTCGGTTGCTTTCAGCTGCTGCTAGCTACGGATTCACTTTAAATTTCCACACAATATTTTTCAGGATATACTTTAAGAAAGTGCAAAAGAAATCAAATTTTTTGAAAATTACCCCTAACCCCTTAAACCAGTCTCTGCGGTCCGCCATTGATATAACTTTAACAAAATCATTTTACCTCAGATCCCCACAGTGGGAAAATAACACCTCATTTTGTGATACAGAAAAGTCTTTATATAAAAAAGAAAGAAATATAAAAATTATCTGCAGAAAAGAAACTTTTTGCAGTACGTAATAGCTGGTAATTGGTGTACAAGCGTTGGTAAACGATAAGGGAAGCTGGCTGCTCAATAACTAGTTACAAGAGTATGCCTCCATTTCCTCTGCCGCAGCCAAAGATATTTACTGTGGAACTCTTCATGTAGCTTCAAAACAATAAAGCAAAACCATTATTTGCACTATCAGTAAAATGAAAGATATTTTAATAGCTAACGAGAAAAAGAAAATAAATTTCTCTGGCCACCCAGACACTGTTCTACTCAAGGAAACGAAAATGCTGACAAAACTGCAGATAATGCTTCCAAAAACCTCTATTTTTAGACCACATATTCCGATCTACTGAAAGCGACGGTGTACTATTAATTTCTGTCCCAATAGAACAAAATATCTACGTAACCATAACTCCATGACCATTTCGTGTGATCCGTAAGCAAAAGCGAGATAAAGACATTTAGAAGTAGCAGTTAGTAGCAACACAACAATACCTTCAAATTGCACTGGATGCAATCAATCTTCAACACTTGATAGTCTTATATAAACAGTCGCGGGCAAAAACCGAATTTCGTAGGAGATTGTATATATCTTGCAGAGATTTTAAAAAATAATATACAAAAGACTTATAAGTTAATAACACAACTAAAATTTGTTTCTAATAGGGTCATACAGTCCGCCTACTAGAACTGTGACCGGCTGAATACAAACTTAGAGTTCAGTTCCAAAAAAAATGTAAATGCTGCTAAACAGACGTATCTTTTTTGTAATGGGCGTTGTACAATTTGGTAGCTTGGTGAAAAATTTAGAAAGCGTACGTTCTTTATAAAAACGAGTTCCGCAGTGAAGCAGTGTTACAATCTAAGTACATATCCTAAAATGTCTGTCACCTGCATCTGCAGCAAACGATTTGATGAAGTCGAAGAAGCTCATAAATAAATGGATGCAATGGGATACCGTAGTTAAAAACGTTAAAAACCAGGCCCAAAAGAAAAAAAAATCTCTCCAAATCAAGATCAGAAAATCATTGATTTGTTTGCCGAACTTATCGCTGCGTGAAGCTAAAACAATTTTAGGGAAAGATGGTGTTAATTTATCTAAAGGCACGATTCTAGGACGTTTATTTACAGAACACCTCAAATTTCAGAGTATATTGAAAAAACTGTCGCTCTAATTATCACACATTGAAAGAATACTTTCTTATTTAAAGCTCATTCGGAACGGATATTGAACGTATTAAATGTTCACAGTTGAATCTTCCTTTGTTTGAATAGTTGCATTCGTCGGCCCTGGTATACTGCTGATAATCCCTATCTTCAACGAACTATTAAGGATCCAGTTAAGCTTCATGTGTGGGGCTGCTTCTCCGAAAAAGAATTTGTCCGTTTATTTCTGTTTACCACTAATTTGAATAGAGCTTTGATGAATAAAAAGTACCAAAAAGCATTTGGCGTTGCATAGAAAGAGAGTTCCGGATAAGATAATCCGCTTCATCAGAGCCTTTGCTGAGAACTTTGATCTGGCAGTGCTATATAATGCCAATATAAACGACAGTTCACCACCAACTCAGGCGTAAGGCAAGGTTGTCTCCTGTCACCCCTTCTCTTCGCCATCATCCTAGTCGACGTCATGAGCCAAATGACCCTGCCCAAAAGAAGCATCGTATGGAGTTTCACCAGGCTTCTTAAGAACCTGTACTTCACCGACAACATCTGCCGGCCGACAGACTAGCCACGCTGGCACGCACTGGAGGTCAACAGCACCAAGCCCAAAACAATGAGATTCAACCAGGTGTAAGTTGTCGAAAACAGATGGACATGTCTACTGCAGGCTAAACAAAGCAAGGGCGGCGTTATCAAGCCTGGAGCCTGGTTGTAACGGACCAAGGTAGCGCAAAATTAACCTTCATTCATAATCCATTTTTTTACTAAGCAATGGTATTAAGTTTGATTAATTTACGACGCCTTCTGCAAAAAGTGTAATAGCTAAAAGGTAGATTAATTTTGAGCCACCTTCTAGAAGTAAAAAAATTAAGTAAGTGCCCCAATATTCATTTTGGCGTTAACTCGATGAGCGATGAATTACAAACCTATTCTACTATCTATTAATAGAAAACCCATGAAGTAAGTGGTCTTCAAGAGGGTAGTGAATAGTTCCTAGACGGTCCTTTTTATGTCATCTTTGACATTTGCCAAGTGACAGATGTACAATTTTACACAATAGAACAACGCGTTAAAGTTATTGAAACTTATTCTGGAAGTGGTCGATCTTTAAGAATAACATATCGCAAAAATCGTGACTTGTTTGGATGAAATAATATTTCGAAGGAGTGCACAATTTAAGGGTCAGTGAAAAAATTTAAAGAAATTGGTTCAGTCGTGGATAGAAAAGGACTGGCATACTAAAAGCTGAACGTATTGCTGCTGTAGCTGCTACAAAGTGTTGCTGAACGTTCTTAATAATTAGGTAGTCATGAAAACACTGTTTGGCGGATTTTACCTGTAGATGTGCTCATGGTGAACATTTAAATGATATCATTTTCCACATTTTTAAGAGCCGTATTTTGTATGAAAATAGGGAAACCTGAAAGATTCTAATTTTTACATGTCTTATTTTAAAACAACAGCAAGGTGCCCCTTTTGAATGACTTTTTAGTACATCGACTTCAAGAAGAGGCAGAATAGTCATATATTACGCACTTCATTCACGAATAACCGGAACTTTTTGATAATCTGAATAGACCGAATTCACGAAAAAGTTAATATAGTTTTTGACTCCTCTTTAAATCATGTACGGTATTAAATTTAAAATGACTTTATTCACATTCTTTTGGTTAGCCATTTTGCTAACGAAATGTACAGGGCAAAGTTCTGTTTATTCTATGACCCTTCTTTGGGTACTGTAGTTTGTATTTATGTATTTAGTTGCATGCATCGCCTGATTTAGCCGACCAGACTAGACGAAACGTTCTGTCAAACAAACAGGTACAACTCATCTTGACGGTTACTGAATGCCACAATACTTGCCTCATCTGCAATGTTTAACCAAAGCAAATGTGTACATGCATTGAATGCGTTCGATTTTAAGAGATTGAATAGAATTGACAGGGTTTTGAAATGCAGAACAGCACTTTTTATTTGCAGCAAGGGCTATAAGGAGGATCGAGAGGAAGTTGTAAAGTGGAGGCGAGATTCATTGAAATGAATTGAATTACATTCAAAGAAGCATTACACTGTCAGTGAAAAGGAAGCTCAAAGTAACGGCTGGTGTACAGTTAGTTAATGCAGTAGCATAAGTACATATATAAGTACAAAAGTATAGATATACAAATATATGTAAACTGTATGCTTACGTCTTGTACTTCTTGACTCATCTGCAATTTTGTAGAATGAAAGTTGCATACAGTCTTCAATAAATTTTACTGTTTTAGCAACATTCTCTACGCTACTATCTTAGCCAACTTAAGGTTTCTGTTTTTTGTGTTTTTCCTTATGAGCCATGAACAGCAAAAATTTGGAAGCAAACAAATTTATTTATATTCTTGTTTGGTAATCGGAAGCGCAAGTATCTCAGAGGACATTTGCGAGAGGATGCAAGGCAGCGCAACCGAAACGTTGAAAAACACTTCGGAAATAATTTATGTGCATAAAGTGCAGAAAGAAGAAAAAAAGTACACAGGTAAAAGCAGTGCATGGCGCCACTGTAAATCAACAGAGAAAGCAAGGCTCTATAGTTATATCTCTATAAGCACCTATACATAGCGTATACCTATACAATAGCGTTTGATACATATACATATGTATGTATTTCGAGGTCGTTGAAGGCAGACAGAAAACCGCAAGTTTTTATACTTGTGCATTCACGAATAAACACCTTTTTACAAATGACGCACAATGGGCTCACGGGTGGTGCAGCCCAGACAATAGTGCAAGGACAAGCAAGCACTTTTCCGCTGCCAATGCGAACAAAAACGTTTGCCTTAATTGAACTAGATGGTAGCAAACCTCCTCACACTTCCAAATTATCTAAAATAACAAACTAAAATGCAATAGTAAATCATGTGGCAGGACAAAGCGGTGAGAGCGCGTTGCTTATCCCTTATTACTTAAGTGTAGACATCCTGACCACTTGCATCTTGCATCTGGCTGAAACTAACCTGAATTTCAGATTCATCATATGACGACATATAAAAAGTGGGTGTGGTTAGTGGATCATCGCAGTAATAAAATAATTTAGTTTAATTAATTTGCTATCGAGACTAAAAAATAAAGTCTACCTGACTACTGCAGCGTCTTTCAAGCTTTGTGTGCCAGGGACTTGTCTCTTACAGCACAACCGATTACTATCTACTTTGATAGTCAAGCTGCCATAAAATCTCTACGGTGCAATATAGGTACTTCTTCCAAAGTAGCAATTGACTGTAGCGATATTCTTAATGAGTTGGCTAAGCGGTGCCCCACGAGCATTGTCTAGGTTCTTGGACGCAGACGCATTCCTAAAAATGGCATCACAGATAAGCTGGCTAGGATGGGAACGGATCTTAAATCAGTCAATTCAGTCCAATATGTGGGCATCCCTTGATCCTCAATCAAACTTTGCATCAGGTCGGTATACATCGCGTAAGCCAATAGTAGATGATCACGGTTTCCACTTGTGAGACAGAACTAGGTTGGCCATCAATCTAGAGTGTACAACTATTAGTACATTGGAAAGGTATCATCAAGCACTGCGTAATGGGAACAAATGACGTCTGTCGCAGCTGCGGAACGAGGAGCAGGTAGAGAGTGTTGAACACTTTCTCTGCCGCTGTCGAAATTTGTACCTCATCCACAGTATTTTATTGTTTATCCGAGAGAAGAAGTGCTTTCACTACATCGGGAATTTGATGAGGAACTTAAGTCCAAACTAGTGGCATCACAATAGTGGCAACCACCGTAACCTAACCCAACTCATCCATTTCTTCCAAATTTTACTTAAATCGTATTTATTTTTTTGGGTTCATTATTTCAGTTAGTTTATATATACTCGTATGCATATGCATATATAATTCGCGTTTACACCCTTTATTGGAGTGTCACCGAGCTCCTTCTCCTCTTTGTGGTGGCAGAAATACACTCGGAGGTTTGTCAAACTTTTTCTACCATTTGGTGTTTCATGCGCGAAGATTCGAACCAGTGCACTTCCGAATGGCAGTCACACACCAACCCATTCGGTTGCGGCAGCCGCAAATTTGCTTCATTTTCAATTGAGAAATTTCACCTTTTTCCTTTTTAAAAATGAATATTATATGGTAGGTGGGCATGGTTATTGACCAATTTTGCCCATTTCCAAGACCAAACTACCTCGGACAAAGAGTCATACATATGTCTCCAAAGTTTCATTGGAATACCATATACTAATTTTTGCTCAAAGTATTGAGCGCACGAGCTGACAGACGGTGGGGCAGGCATGTCTAAATCGAGTCCTCCCATCGCTCTAAGAACTCGTTCTACATCTATCTCGAATCCTTTATGTTGTTACATACTATCGTTATGTGAACAAAATCAATTACTCTTATGGGCAAGTGTGCGCGGGTACAAAAATTGCCTGGGTAAGGCTTGCTCGATAACCGGATGTACACTACCAAATTAACCCGGGGTGTTTATACAAGGCAGCCTTTTAGGTATTTTATGCCAGTGCAAAAACAACAAAAACCAAATTTTATTTTCCAAAAAGTTCAATGTACTTTTCATTGCAAGAATAGGTTTCATATTTTGCCCAAATGTATCGCCATTTAAATATTATTATGTATTATATACATGCGCATATATGTATACCTTTTATAAGTACGGCATATTACTTATACATTTAACAAACAATATTGTCTTAAATTTTCTTTCAGCAGACCATTAAAATGAAACCAAGTACCACGCAGCACACATTTTTGACTGCTAATTACAAAAATGTATGTATTTATGTAAACGTTTTTGCCACATTAACCACAAATTCAAATGAGTACTCGCACACACGCCGCCATACCACACAAACACTTTGTGGTAATTCATATCCACACCAACAAATGGGGAGATTTTAATCAGCGACAGGCTAAATTGTAAGTTTTTCATCGCTCACGGCTTTTCGCATTCACATTCATACATACATTCCACCGCATTCAAATTCACATTTAAAGTCATTAACATTTTTCATTGTCTAGCTGACGCACATACACTTTCGGACATACATGAACACATTCATATATCCACATCTACATATGTACATCCAAAAAATAATTTTTATCAGTTGCACCGGCGACGACGACGATGAGACACCACTCCACCAAACCACATTGTCAATGTGGCAACATGACGAATTTGCAAAATTGCGGAACACCGCCAAAAGTGCGCAATAGCGCGAGACAACATTTGAGAGTTTCGCACCTGGCGGTCGTCAAGCCATCAGCATTCTGTAGCGCCCGCAGCATGTACCTAAATGGTGGGAATTTCGGTGTGAATGCAAGTATGAAGTATAGTACATTAAACCAGAAGGGGAAGCAAATTTTCGGCCACAAGCCAAATAAACAAATTAAAAAAAGTGAAATAATAAAACGGACGGAACAACGTAACAGAGTAACTAAACAAATTGTTATTGCCATTTGTGGTTGTTGACATGTAATTTAAATTTTTTATCGAAGTAAATTTGTAATGTTTTGTTGGTTTGCTTCGAGATAAGTAGAAGTGTGTCAGTCAGTGAATTATGAGTTTCGGAGTATGGGTAACATTTGTGCGCCATTTGAGATCGGAGAGGGAACTATGTGATCTCTACGCACTGTTGATTTGTGTTTTAAGCAGGTAAAATTGATATTCGAGCATACAACCGCGAACACCAAAAATGTAACGTTCAGGGCATCTGTTAGAATAAGTTGGCTGAAAAGTAAAGAGTCAAAAACAAAAAAAATGTATTTAAAAATTAAAAAATTAATTAAATTAATTTAAAAAACATTTAAGTTTCTTTATTCAATAACATCTTCCTTAGCTTCAATATACTTATCCCAAATAATCCAATAGCATATACTACTTATACATCTGCAATCCAGTAGCTCATCAAAATACTGTTCCACAGCCTTTTCTTAAATTACGAAATTAACGGCAATAACTTTTCAAAGCAGAGAATGAATTGATAGATCGAAATAAAATTTATTGTGCGTTCAAGTAGCAGAGCAAATATGTAAATGGCGTATAAAATTGATTTCTCTACTGGTGAATAGGTGTCGCTTGCAATAATTTTTAACTGATCGGCAGTATCAGAGATAAATGTTTGGTATACAGTCAATAGCCTCTTTGTTTCAATACTTTTTGTTTACTAAAATTGCCTTTAAATATTTAGAGGAAACACCCAGCGAGACATGTTCTAGTAGATGGCCTAACTACAATATAAAGGCAGGGCTACCATAAATTGGGATTTTAAGGGGGCAATTTGGAAGCCATTGTCGGGAAAGGGGTGTTTTTGACTGCCATTTACCCGTGAGTGATTAAAAACTATTCATTTACTTACACACGTTTCAAGTAGCTCACAATTTTGGACGTTTTTTTTTAAGTATACTCTTCTTAGCAACCCATCATTTCGCGAGCTACTGTGAAAATCTGAATCTTGGCGGGATCACTGCGACGTACTCCTCATAAGAGCTCACCAAGTCCCAAAGCGTTTGTCGCTCAGCAGCTAAGGGGGCGCCCACTTTGAAGCCGTTTTCCCGCTATAAAAATAAAAGTGTATCCTTAAGTAAAAAATTAATTAATATAAATAAAAATGAAATACGCTGAGTCTGGTTGTGCGCTGAGCATAAAACCAGCTACATAAAAATAACATCCAAAGAATAGCAATGTCAAGACCTGGTTGAGACTCACTCTTCTGATGATGACCGCGAGAACATTTCTATGGATGCCCAAAGTTAGATTACGGTGGCTGCTGACAATTCTGCCAGGACATATTGGCCTGATTTGACACTCTGTAATAGAGCATGGATCGGAAAAGCCCAAATACATTTAAAACTGTAGTATTTTTCCAAGAATCAAAGAATATAAGGATACGCTTTCAGATGAGAAATAGGAATGAGAGAATTTATTAAACAACAAAATGCATGTACATTGAGTGTGTAATACAAAGTCGTATTAGCTGATGCAGAGTAAGGTAAACAGCTGTTTGTGTGCCCAACAAAAACCAAAGCTCAATCTTTCTAAACTTGATCGACTTTAGTACTTTCAACTCTACTGAAAAATTTCGTATACGAAAAGTTTTACTTCTCGAAAAAAGTAGTACTTCAACAAAAGTCCTCCGAGATTCTCGTTTGTTAGCGGCAAACAGAGAGTAAATAACATCAACAAAAAAGTAAAATTAAACTAAAACCTTTATATACTTGCGCCCGATTCTCAAATGGCAGCTTTGCCATATCTGAATTCAATGAATTTTGTTCAAAGACGTTAATCAATTGAAGTGGATTTTGACATGGAGGGTCAAAATGTCTCTCAGCACAGAATAAATCCCGAATTTGCGTTTCGCTAGTTCTGCATCTACATAAGGAGTCGAAAATGAGAACATAAAAAGCAGGATAAGGAGCTTCGTTCGTGTTTAGAGCTGAATATTTACGACGCCGTCATATGTGAATTAAGTAAGAGCTTTGTAAGTCTTTTCTGATGAAATACCATTACATCGATGCTTACGAACTTTACTCTACGGAAGTTTATCGGAAAAATGCAATTATGTTATAGAATTATGTATAGCAAGCTATTTGAAGCACTTCCTAATGATGCCCCACGTTAACAAAAAGTATCACAGTGGCTCTACCCAAGGCTTCAGCTGGGTAAAGTTTTTTTTAGAGTATCAATCGAAACAAATGATTGTCAGAAAGAGCAATACATTGGGAGTAGGCGGGTGAGAAAATACCTTCCATTTTATAACTCAACCCCTTGTGCGACATAAGGCCGAGAATGATAATGCTGGTGGATTATTTTGTCGCATCCCTCTTGTTACTGCAGCCGTTTTTACTTCACTGCGTGCCCAAGCACATTAATTGCGTTCGGTGTCAGCCTCACTCGGGCTTAATAGTGCTTAATGTATCACATCGAGTTGAGCCAAACAACTGTAGAGCAGAACCTATGAACTTCGGTGCCGCCCTTGAAGCATTCATACCACTCACATATGTTTTCTCACTAATTACAGTCTCAATACCTGCTGCACGTGCCGCAATACGACTAAAGGCTGGGACTATAGATTTGACTTAACTTACGGAGATCCAAGTATCCTCTGAAACTTTAAATTCATCCAGTTGGTGGCTATTTATTTTTAAATCAGTGGACGGGGTGCAGCATTCTGGAGACATTGTCTGGTTAACTTGTTCGAGGATGGCTCGAATTTGGATGGAAGGATTGATGGAGGAGAGAAGGAAAGAAGCAGTTGATTGGCGCTCACGTGTGTGGAAACTGTCAGGGAAGTAAAATATTCCGGTACCTATAGCGAAATTTTAGAACTTGAGCTCTTTGACGGTGTGATCTAAACAGGTCGTCGAATGTATGGCTTCTCTTTCGATCGCAACCGAATTCCTTCTTATTAGGCTCATCTGGATACGTGGTCACAGGGCCATTGCGGTAAACTACTGGGCGGATGAGCTAACTTAACAAGGAACCTGTAAGGTGGTTTCTCCGTGAATTGCTCTTGGAAAGGTATGTTGCGTGCCAACTAGACAAGAGCGCAACCTCGCGGTATCCTCCCGGACGCACTCAAAAGAGTTTCTATGGTTTAAAAAGCCTAAATTTTCGAACTTTGTTGCAAAAGACGAATTTGATTTTTCGTCCCAGTGGGCCATCTTCGGGCAATCATACGTGTTTGAAAGCATTCAGTCGCAGTTTTCTTCAAATGAAAGCAGAAAATCAAAACTTCTCGCAACTGACGAGAACAAATTTATGAAGAAACACAAATTTACTTATGAAGCCTTGTGGTTATGTTCACAGATTTCAAATCTTCCTATATACCTATTGTTAGGTTGGAGAAAAATAAATATTTGTGGGTAAAATTTTTGCGCAATTGGTTTAAAACTGTTTTTGGTCGGTCGCATCTTTAGCTCCTGGGTGATGCTACGACTACTAACATGCCAGTCACCTTCGATTATTTCTGTGTTTTTATTTAACATCAAAAATGCCTGAAATGCTTGCCGGAACCAAAACTGCACGTAATTTGTTGTTGCAGTAACGCCACCATAAACACCATTCACAATTCAAAGAAAAACTGTAAAATATACCGAATTTTATTTTTGTCGACTTCCATTGTTAACATTTAACTTACGCTGATTGGAATTATCAAAAAACAGCAAAAGAA
This sequence comes from Anastrepha fraterculus, assembly GCA_037575425.1. Lineage (NCBI taxonomy): Eukaryota > Metazoa > Arthropoda > Insecta > Diptera > Tephritidae > Anastrepha > Anastrepha fraterculus. The sequence goes on from JAYXIM010002428.1 coordinate 274,308, forward strand.
TTTTTTTAGTGTGAAATGTCCACTTGTTTGATTGATATTGGGCGAGATATTGATCACTTCAGCCATATTCTTCATAATAGTTTAGATCTATCCATTTTGACCAGCGTTTACCACTGCAACCATCGTTCCAAAAATGACGTAGTAAAGAGCAAACTCGTGAAGCAAGTAAAATATCGCATGCTTGCGTGTATTTATGCAACGTAGCCTTTTCTTACCACCCAAACCACCCATAGTCGGCCGCACAAGTACTTTTTTTAAATTTGTTTCGCATAAGCCCTGAATCAAAAACTACTTTATCATCTTAAATTCAACTCCAAATGGCTCACCACACTCACCTCAACCGATGGCAAGTTCGATCTCTTTCACTCATACCAAACTCCGTCGCATACCTATATATGTATGTACACATGTGTGTACATATGTACATATGTATATTTACATACATATGTGCATATGTATATGCATATGTATGTATGTACTATATATCTGACGCTTCGTGTTCAGTGCGTTTTGCTCCAAAAGCAACGGTAATTTTTCCGCTCTTAAGTTTTGGAATTTCGTGCAACGCGTGCGGTTTTTGATATCGCCACATTGGCCTTCCTATCCTCGAGCTAGCATTCAAAACTCCATGTTGCCATCTCTTAAATGCACCACCATGATGGGATAAGAGTAACAAATTTTAATAGCTGTGTGCATAGCATTCGTTCCGCACAAGAACTTTTGCCAAAAATTACGAGCGTTCTTGTGGCTTTGGCATGGAGCTATTTAGTTATACACAAACTCATAGGAGTTAGTCGACATCGTCGGTCTTGACTGAATTGTTGACTCACTCGCACATGTAACCACAAGGAAATTTATGCCGTCGGCTACACCAGAGAAATGAAGTCGAGTATACCCACTGCAAAAAAGATACCCTGTAGTCAAATGTACTAGTGGAAACTACCCAACAACTATTTAGTATGACTTGACGCAGATATAACTGCTCACGCAACTGTCTTTTCTCCACCTGGTATTTTCAACACGAGAATGTCCTGCGCGATGTCAAATATCAGATATCGATCAGAAATATACCAGTTTCACACTAGTTCAAAATAGACAAAACGGTACCAGTACAATTATGGATCAAACCCACTAATTTGAAATTAAAAAGGGGAACTAGAAAATAAAATATACTCAAGAAAAGAAAATTTAATGTAAGAAGTTTTTTTAAATGCTACAATTTTCATTCAGCAGCTTTAGTCTTTTATTTTCTAAGTGGAAAGGAAAAAGAAATACATAAATCTTTTAGAATTGGTATCGTTCCATAGATTGAATAAAAGCATTTTTCATTGCTTGTTATCAATAGTAAAATAATATTTTTCATGCACAATAAATACATTTTTTTCAATTATCCGAGTGATATTACATATGATTATGTAGGCGAAGCGACGACATGTTCAATTGCTTAGATATAATTGATGATCGTTAAAATGGTTTACAACATTACCAAATAAAAGTTATTTAAAAGTCAAACAAAACAGGCATGAATAAGACTGTTAATAACCAGTACAAATCTGGACTTTTTCGAACTAGTTTGATTTCAGTCAGGGAATTCTGGTTGTGAACTAATATGGACACATATAGTCATTAAAATAGGTACCACCCACGTGCATACGGAAAATACAGTTTTTAAATTAATAATAAAAGATATTCAATTGTATGTAGTTTTTATTTCAGAGTTCAAAATAACAAATATAAACAATAAATAAAGGATATTTCAAAACTTAAACTAGGGGCAATAGGAACAAAAAGGAATTATTCATGTGGCCATTAAAATAAGTACGAAGGAAGGTTTCTATTGAGTGGAATAACATACATCTTTTCTTTTTTGCCATAATTCCTCCTCATTTTTGAATGTTTTCTTCTCCCTAAAGGTTTTCAATGAAGTTTCGGTAGGGTGGACTGGCTTCGCCAATCCATAACTTTAACATTATTTTGTAATGTACTAATATTGGGGGGTGTTTTTTTTTATTCTTTCTATTTTTTTTTTTATTTAATTAATAGTTTAAAAAATACAGTATTTCTTACAGACTATGAAAACAGATTAATGATAAATAAATTAATCAAAGTGAAATTAAACTTATAATTAACTAAATATGTAGTTTCAATTGAAATGAGTGAAATAAAAAGATAACATTTCTTATAATTTACAGAGAAAAATTATTAGATAATACTTAGAATTTAGTTCAACAATTCATTAGAACCAATTTGAAGTGACTCTTTGTGGAAGAAAAATCCAGGCCAGTATGATTTGAAAGCGGATTAAAATCACCCAGAGTTCTAGAAATCGGTGCATTGAAAGCATAATTAGTTATCACCATACCTAACCAGAAAAAATCATGATTCCGTAAACTTCGCTGAGGAATATTGAAATTGATTTTCTCGAGTAGCAATGGGGAGTCAATAACCCCATTTATCAAATCGAAAAGGAAAGTAATGGAGAGAATAGTCCTTCTAATATCTAGTGATTTTAGATTTATGAGCAAGCACCGACTTTTATAGGATGGAATTGGATCAGTGAAATTTAAAGAACGCAAAGCATAACGCACAAAAGCTTTCTGGACACGTTCAAGCCTACTAATATGACAAGCATAATATGGTCTTCAAATAAATACGGCGTAATCCAACTTCGTACGCACCAGAGACGTATATAACAACATTAGAGTATATGGATCAACAAAGTCCGCACTAAAACGTCGAATAAACGCAAGTACGGAATAAGACTTTGTGAAATGGTGTGATATAAATGTTTTTGAAAAGAGAATTTAATCAAATACCACACCAAGATCACTAATTTCACTTCGATTGGATTGTGGTTGGAAGTGGATATAAGAGAACAAGATTTAGAATAAGAAATATAAAAACACTTGCTTATATTCAAATCTAACTTATTTCTTTTACACCAAGCAACAACGTTATCTAAATCAGATTTAACGTTTAAAGAACCTACTGTACTTGCTATCCCCGAGTATATCTTTAAATCATCGGCATACAAGAGAAAATTTGCGTTATTAAAACAACTAGAAATGCCATTAATAAAAAGTTTAAAAAGTACTTCCCTGAGGTACACCAGAGGACGCAATAAAAGGGTCATTATCTTGCATAAAAAATCACCGAAGTGGAATGTTCTCCTCAGCAAATGGAAAAAAAGTACGGCCTTGTAAATAATTTTTCCCATTTTATTTGTTGTGTGGAGAATAGGTCCTACTGCATACCAGGAGAAGCATCCTCAAACCATTATGTTGCCGCCACCATTTGTGTTTTTTGGCGAGCAGTGGCGAGAAATTTTGTCCTTTAGGGCGTCTGACATATCGCCCAGCATATTTTCCAAATAAGTTTATTTTTGTTTCATCACTCCAAAGTATGCTGTATCATTTTTCCATACCCTCTGGCCCACACCATGACTTGTGCTTTTGAGCAAAACTTTTCCTCTTCCTTAAATTTGCTTATTTCAACAGAAGGACTTTACGTACTACGAGGATTCTTCCTGGTAGGTTCATGTTGTACAAGCTACACCGTACAGTTCTCACTGAGGCTACGTTGTTGGTGGCAGCTGCAATGGCCTTTGATTACTTAAAATGATCCCTCTTGGTAAGAGTCACAATTAAATTACCAGTAGGGCAAGTAGTGTTCTTGTTGCCCACGCCGTTCTGCGAATTTTTTGGCTTTAGGGCATTTGCAACAAAATGTTTCGACCGTCCAAGTGACTCAGCGATGAGTTTGTAAGACTTTTTTATTTTCGAAGATTAACAATAAGCCTCCGCTCCTCAACTATGCAATAGTGTGCACGACGCATTTCGAAAGAAATTCATATTAATTATTATTTATTGAATGAGCTCTCTAATTCGCTACTTACATTACATTCAATATTTTCCCTTTAATTAGTCCGCACTGTACCTATTTTAGTGGCCATGGAAAATTACACTTAACGAAAATAACCGAATGTGCTCACAATAACACAACTTAATATATGTAAGTGTCCTTTAAATTTACAATGAATCACTGCATTTTGTAAAAAAGCGATATTTCAATAACAGCTTCAAATTTTTCCCAGCGGCACAAGGAAGTCGAGAGCGTACCTATTTTAATGACCATATGTGTAGATATGTATATGAGTAAACATTTATATATTCGCGCAAATAAGCACACTCCTTCCAACCACAACTTGAAAAGTAAAAAACTATAAAAAACAAGTAAAAAATGCTAAATTCAGTCCACACCGAACTTTGTGTAACCGCGCACATTTTAGTAAAATTTTATTTCGACTGGTATTTAATTTTGGAAATCCAACAAACACGTAATAGATAGTCAAAGTTATAGCTAGTAACATTAAATGGAAGGACGGAAATTTTGTATTAAAATACAAAAGGTAGGCGTTGCTTTTTTCCGATCTCAATAATATTTATTTCGGATCTGAATGAAGTGGGGCGCTTTACAGCGCTTGCGTACGCCTACCAAGTTTGAGCGAGTTTTATGAAGCCCTTATCGAGATACATGCATTTACTAAAAAGTGGGCGTGGCGCCGCCCATTCTTCTTTACATATAAAGCAGTGATATCATGTTTTTTTTCGATTTTGAAAATAACCGTTACATCCACCTACCATGGATGTGGGCGAACAGACATGCCTAAATCGACGCCTTTCATCAGTGTGAGCTTTTTCATATGTACTAGGTTGCGGTTCGATAAGAAAATCACAATTTTGTGCTTTCAAACGCACGTTATTATTCAGTATAGTCTCCCAGAACTTTTGTAGACTTCTTTCAACGAGATTCCAATTTATGAATTCCACCCCAGAAGTGTGAATCTGGATTTTTTAACCACTGTAAAAACGATCTTGTGCCAAGGTGCATTGTTCTGATAAAAAAATTCTTTCCCTTTGCAAATTGGGTTATTTTTCACAATTTTTTTGGTGGTCGAAAAGGTTCTAATAATAGAGAGATTTAATTGGTTTAGCAGTTTGCAAGTAATCCACAAAATTCTTTTGGAATCCCAAAAAGCTGAATCTAACACCTTCTTGACCGATTTCTGGACACGAACTCGTTTCGGATCCGAAGAACCGAACCACTCTTTAGGCTTCTGTTTTGATTTATGACCAGGTTGTTAGTCTCAAGTATCTTCCATAGTGATGAATGGACGCATAAAATCCACTTTATCCTTTCGAAAACGATTTAAATGTTGCTGAGGAAGTCACATATGAATGTGATTTTGTTCCATTGTTAGTGAATGTGCACCCATTGTGTTCATAGCTTTCTGATCGTCTTCAAGGCTTGTACGATCACATTTAAATTTAGCAACCCACCTTTCTACTACATTCGTTCACAAATTTCCTTTGCTTTTGAACCTTCCAAAAATAAAAATTCAATCACTGCACGACACCTGATTTTTTCCATTGCAGAAAATGATGTGATACGCCGATACTAAATGGCTTGTAAAGAATGAATTAATTGACAGATTGATGAATGAAATGAAACTTCACCTACCTTTATATGAAAAAAAAAAACAAAAGTTGGCTAGTAGCAACGCCCAAGGCTCGGGAAAATTTATTTAAAAACTGTCTGTATACTTCAATGGCTAAGTTCCTTTGGAATGTGAAAAAGCAAGGCATTGGTAAGGACTTTTTTAAGCATCGGTGTGAAATTTTGGGCAATATTTTTTCCAGCTCCTAGAAAAAACGAAAAATATTTTACGTTATCAGCTTTTCTACGGTTGTCCACAATTTTTGATAAAGTTTCAGCAGTTTGAAAAAATAAAAAGGAATATCGTTAAAAAAAAATTGTAGTCCGATCATAAAAATCCAATTAGATAATATATCGATAAAGCTACAGTTATAATTTAAAGCCGATCGGACCACCAGTTTGAAGGACATGGTTTTGAGGAAAATGCATAGAAAGTTCAAAAACTATGTAAATTTTTATATAGGCATATATAAGTAATATATAAGAAATATATAGTAATAAATTAATTAAATAATAATTCCCCAACATTTTCGTCATAAATAATTCTCTTTGGGTATCATTCTTGGACTTTTTTTACAATGTTCACGCAACAAAAAACAAAATTAAAAAAAGGAAAATATTTTAGCCGACATTCGAAAAAAATCTAAAAGGTTTCAATAGATATCGTTTGGAACTTCGTGTTCTTGAATTTTGTTACTCACTTTTTCGGTTGTTTACGAGTATATGGCTGAGAATGCTGGAGCTATGTATAGTACATAAACGGCTTAAGAACGAAAATTGTCTAAGTGTCTCAAATCAAAGAAGTGTAGCAGATGCAAAAATCCCGATTAACTTCGTCAGGGAAATTTAAAAAAAATATTAAAGAAAAAGCAAACGAGGTCCGAATTAGTATTTTTGAAAAAAAATACAAATATAAAAACTCTCAGCAGACATTTGCGCTGAAATGGTTGGTTTGAAAGAAAAGAAGCCCTTGCTCTTAAGAGGGGATTGCAAGAAATATGCATATTAAACAGGGAAATGCCGCTGTTGCTTTGTAAACACTGCAAAAAGCTACTGTTCCGGACTAAACATTTTGAAATTACTATGAAACTAATCGTAATCCTAGACGAAATCACCCTATTCTGCCATTCACATATATTTTTATATGGTTAAAATATGTTCAGACGAGTATAACATGGAAATTTAAGCCACGGATCGATTTTCCTTAAGCAGAAAAGATAATTTTCGCGGTTATTACTAGGTTGTTCTGAGATTGTCAGCTCCTGAAATTACCAAAGTTCTTCATTATTATACTTTTGTACATACAAATTTTTACAGAACCAATACAAAGGCATGCCTCACCAAGAGGAAAATATTATATCAAAATTTCGTAACCATGCAACCAATATTTTTGTTTTTGTAAATTGCTCACTTGTTTTTGTAACTATTATTTAATCATGTGGCAGCAAAGCAGCAGGAGTAGAGTCGAACCACGTGATGAGATTGTGACAGTCAACTGAAAACAATTATGCGGCTCAAGTGAGTACACACACAAATGAGAGCGCATAAATTGTATACGTACACACATACATATGTAATTGGGTGTATCTGCCAATAGCGCTTGCGGTCAGGTTATAAAAATCGCTTAGAGGCGGTGATCGTTATTACACCTTAACTCACTTTTACCCTCATCCCAATATTTTTGAAATTCCGAACTCGATACAGTAATTTTTAGTAAAACTGCCGCCAGCGTCCTGTGTTGCGGTTTGGTTAAAGTGAGAATTGCAGTGATTGCATAAGGATTTAATTACACAGGAGTGCATAAATGCTGCGGCCACTGGCGCACGTATGCACATGGCTACTTTGGGGTATTGGTGGCTGTAGCAAAATGTTGAAAATTTGTGCAATACGAGGAGAGAGCAAAGCTGTAGAAAAACTGCAATGTTTTTTAGCAGGAGTTTGTTCTGAGTGTAAAAATTACAATCTCTATCAATTATAATTCATCGATTGCAATAAATTTGATTTAATTGCAATGTTAAAATGTTCAAATCGCTTTATTTAACTAAATGACTTCAAATTTTGAAAATAGAAAAATGCCAATTTTTTTTGCCAATTATTTAATTATGTTTTATGAAATTTGCTTACTAAAATATACTCTTCTCTCAATGGTAGTTGTGAATTTATTTGTTAATTGAAAAAGGTAATAATTCTAAATAATTATTTTATTGCGAAACTGTTGTTTATTTTATGAAAATAATTCGGTTTGGAATAGAGTCATACAGTAATTTGAGGTAGTTAAAAGTTTTGTACACCAGCGGCTTCAACCGCATGAATTAATGAAATTTTATCTTCAAACATTATCATACTTCTGCTCAAATATGAACGAGACTTTATCAATAAAACGGTCCGCGGATGACACATGGCAAAAATAAATTTTTTGTTGGATGGTAGGACTGTTGTAAGCTTACATGGCAAATTTCAGCGTGATATGTCACATAGTTTGCTTTCTGTGCTACTGTAAACAAGTCAAGCTCGAGTGTGTTCTTCGAATTTAACAATGGAAATTCAAGTTGAACAAAGAATTTGTTTGAAATTTTGTGCACGTGCACGTGTTTTCCAGTGGTACAAATCGTTCAAAGAGGGCCGTACATCAACCCAAAAAACCACGCCAAAGTCGCTCAAAAATTAAGGCTATGCTGACTGTTTTTTTTTTTCGATTACGAAGGTGTGGTGCACTCGGAGTTCCTTCCGCAAAGCCGATCGGTTAACGCTGAATATTATTTAGACGTTTTAAAGCGTTAGCGCGAGAACATTCGTCTAAAAAGGAAGGAATTGTGGGACAACAAGTCATGGTTCTTGCATCACGATAATGCAATAGCTCACACATCACGTCTTGTTCGCGATTATTTGAACAAAAATAATGTTAATATCGTTCCGCAAGCACTGTATTCGCCTGATATGGCTCCATGTGACTTTTTCCTGTTTCCCAAGCTCAAGTTGCCGCTCCGTAGAAAACATTTTGAGACAATTGAAGTCATAAAAGAGAATTCGAAGAAGGAACTGAAATCCATACCGAAATCGGCCTTCCAGAAATGCTATGATGATTGGAAAAAACGTTGACATATGTATATCGCCTCCAATGGTGATTACTTTGAAGGAGATAAAATAAAAATTGAACAATAATTAACTGTTTGTGTTTTATTAAATCAGTCTCGTTCATATTTGAGCAGAAGGTACACTTTATATTTTATTCTCGCACGTTGTTATGGGAATAGTTAATAAATTATAGATTACTAATATATATTTGGTGGTGTATCTTTTCGGAGCAGTTCAATGGATTTGAGAACTGGTTTTGCTCTTCTCTCGGACTTCATATTGCAAATTGCATTATTTTATGACAAAAATTTAATTCCATCTGCACCTTTTTAAACTCTTCCTGACTCATCACTTACCATAGGATTTTTTTATTTAGAAAAGCATTATGTTGAGGAGAAAGTGTTTGAAGTCCAAGGAGCATATTTTGTATATACATATGTATTGAAAATCTGTCTTTTAGATTGGGAATAAACAAACCATATATAATCCTATGCCATATATGTAGAGTGATATCCTATAATGGGCCTCACCTCTTAGTGTTTCAGCAGTAGTAAGCCTAGTTTTTTCAAATAAAGTCATTAATTTCTGCTTGCTCCCAGCATTATTGTATAATTTTATAAATTCAACTTTAGCATAATTTCTTAGAAGCGAAATCATTACATTGTGCTAACCCATTGTTATCCATAGTGTAAAACATGAAGACAAACTGCACAATTTTCATGTTTTGGACGGCACTATCTTATATTTTTTAGGTTGTAATTCTTGACCAAAGATTACATATTTTAATTTTTTATCTTGCTAAGTAGGACGAAAAGTGTCATCCTTAATTGATATCAACAATTTTTTTTTCGGGTTCCCCTTGCTTGCGGACATGCTGCCGGCATATTATTTTCCACACCATTGCAAGTATGTATTTTATCCACTAGAGGAAGAGCAACCCTTTAAAGATGTTTAGATGAATGATTAGTTAATTTAGTAATGCTCTTCTAGGTGGCCCAGACAACAATCAATAAGCCTACAGCGCTAAGTTCATTCTCACGCTATAGCGCTGCAGGCTTCCTTACACACATAACTAAATATGGCCATACACACCTAACTATGCCTCAAACAGTACATAAATGTATACATGTATGCATGTGTATGTATTATTTACACGCATGTAGATGCTACACATTGTGCTCTACAGTTACATTGGTAGTTGCTCACTTTTATACGTAATTAATAGTGGCTATAAAAAATCCACAAAACGATGAGTGGCCAAAAACAGAAGCGTTGCGTAGAGTTTATAAACAGGCAACAATTGTTACAGCCGTAACGGCATAAAGTTGTTAATGGGTTAGTATTGGCGGTGAGCTGGGAATCACCGAAGTGTGCATACAAACGATTGCCGTCATGGTGGTCACCACAGTCAAGTTGATACGCATTTACAGTGGTATAAGAAAGTGATCGAAAAATATACAAATTCATATGTAACAGAGAACTAATTTGGTCCTATTCAAATTGGAAATATTTTTTTAAGTATAGTTTATGTTTGAACTCTAAATTCAAAAGAACACAAATTACAGCTCGTGAATAAAAAATATCGGCTTAGGTAAATTTATATATTTATGTAATTGGAGCCGTATTACGGCGCAGTTGCGGCCAACATTTGAAAGAGATTATATTGAATGGTTATACATGAAAATAGTAAGTATTGCCCAATCATTAGGAATTTTCGTTGTTTTATTTCGATTCAAAATCTGCTACCCCTAAACTGATCCCCTTTATATGTACTTACGTTAATAAAATTTATTGAGATTTTAAACAATTTTTGATGTGACCACTATGAAATATATACTTAATAATATTTTTGTATGAGATGGCACAAAATTAATCACCCTATTGAAAAATTTTTAATCTTCGCAAATGGCGTCATACGTCAATCATATTTGACACTTGTGAACTGGATAGCTGCATTATACAAACGGACAAGCAATGGAGCGGCTAAGGCCAAAATAAAGATTTCCATCCCTCAAACCATTTTTTTTAGTAAAAAAATTATCCAAAACCAAATCTCCATACGTATAATTTTGTGCTACCTTGTATTTACTATCCAAATTTGAAGATGAGCTGATCTTCAGTTACTTTATTCATTTAGATGATTAAAACCAGTCATTTGTTATCAATTTAGTGGATCACTGTAAGCATTAGGCATTAAACGCTTGATCTAGCTAAGATCAATTGGTGCAGGTGATGCATTCAATTTTCCAACTAATTTAATGGCATAATTTGGCTTTCTTTCCCGCCACACGCATGGATGCAAGTAGTGAAAATAGCTTAATTGTTTTACCTTCTAAATCGCCCCAGACAACTCATCACAGCGGGAAGATGCGCTATGATGTGCACGCAGCACTTCATACATATTTACATATGTATATGTATGTATATGTATGTAAGCTCTTCCACTTCTTTCATCAGCAGGTTAAAGTCGTCTATCAACACATTAAAAATAAATGAAAACAACAATTAGAGCCCAACAAACCAAAATAAAAAAGAAACTTATTATCTCATATTTCTACATACATATAAACATACATATAAGGTTGCTGTTGGAACCAAAAACTTGTAAAGAGGGGGTATTGTAAGTCATAATGTATTTCATTCCATCAATTTCTCCATTCTTCTAACTTTTTGAAATGATTAAGCTGGCGGCCTCGGTAATCTAGAGTAAGTGCATTGGCCTGCCATCCCAGAGGTTGTGGGATCGTAAATCACTTTTTCAAATTTACCTACCTCTAAAACAAAAAAAAAAAAACCAAACAAAATTCCTCTTATTCCATTCCTTAACCTCAAAAACTTATCCTTCCCATCCTTACTTCCGCACAATGGCCAGCGCATTATATGCATTGTGGCTGATAAAACAAGAAAACAAAGAAAAACACAAAGACAAACACATGCATCAGTGGCACCGTCAAGAGGAAGCGGCCAATAGCGATAATAGCGCAGACACACCAAAGCCCTCAACCATCTGTGCGATCCTTCTGCCAGAAAAATTTGGCACACAGATGGCGCTCCAAGCAGTAATAAGGCGTTGTTCCTCAGCAACGACAGGTGGACATTCCCACTACTTAGGACTGATAGCGGCAGGCTAATCACCTACCCTCTCAGAAATCAAATAGATTAACGAAACCAACGCAACACAAGTCTTGTCGAGGCTCTATGCTCTCGAGAGGAGTGAACAAGAAAAAAAATGCTGGAGAGAGCAGCAGTGCTTATAATTTCAATGGCCTAGCGCATGTCTATTCTCAGTTCTCAATATGTTTATGAAATAATTTATATAAATTGTGGTCGTTGGCAAATTATTCAAGTTCTTAAATAAGCGGCTCAGCTAACCCCATCTTTGGCAAACCAAAGGTCCGAGCTATCAAACTATAATACATTTAAAAATATATTTCGCGTATTAAAATATTTTCCAGTGAAATGAAACAATAATAAATAAAACAAATATTTAAACATAATCTCTCCGAGACTCATTTACATTTTTAACTAAATACATTGCGTTTGTTCTGAAAATTTGTGAATCTGAATTTCTATTAACATAACGGGTAGGCCATTTAAAGCGGGCCCATTTGTTTCTGAAAAAAAACATTGAAAAAAACATTTTTTTTTGTGTTGATATGAAAAATCATTTATTTTGATTCAAGGAGATTTGTTCCAGCTAGTTTTTGAAAATGATATCCTTCAAATGTTTGCCTCTGGCCTTGATGGCCAAATGTGTCCTTTTTTCGGCGTTTTCCATCGTTTTGGCCAATATTTCGGCCGGTATGGCGGCGATTTCGCGTCGGATATTGTTTTTAAGTTGAGTTAGAGTCCTTGGCTTGTTGATGTATACCTTGGATTTCAGATAACCCCACAAATAAAAGTCCGGTGGCGTCAAATCTGGTGATCTCGGTGGCCACGGAAAATCACCATTTTTCGAAATCAACCTTCCAGGGAACCATTTGGCATAATCAAGCCGTGTCGGGTAATCAGCCGGGTTTAATTTTTGTGCCATTTGAATTTTGTACGGAAACATTTTCAAATCGATGCGAATTATGCGCCTGAGTGTTGTCCTGGCGATGCCTAATTCCTGAGAACGACGATAACTCGATGTTCGCGGAGCCTCCTCAACACTGGCTCGTACAGCCTCGATATTTTCAGCAGAACGTCGTGTACGTTGTCTGGATGCGTGGCTGGTATTGCTGAGACTACCGTGGTTAATAAATTTTGCGTATAAACGCTGTAAAGTGCTTTTGGATGGCGCACTTTTAACTTTATTTTTTTTTTAAACGCACGTTGAGTTTTCACAATTGAGAAGTTATTTTGGATGTAAAGCTGAATTATTTCAGCGCGTTCTTTTGGAGTGTACTGCTCCATGGTAAAAATTGTCTTGGACTGACGCTTCCAACGCGCTATGTCATTAGTCGATCTGACGTTCCTGTCAAAAGTTATAGGGTTGCCAGATGGGCCCGCTTTAAATGGCCTACCCTGTATGTATATAGGTATAAAAATACTACTTACTTAGTTTGCGAAAATTTTACACGAATCATTGCATCCAGTGATGGGGTCGCCAACAAAAATATATGTTCAATAGAATAATTCGATCGGGCCTTTTCCCTTCAGCCTTTTTTAACAACGACTGTCTTCTCTTATTTGATATGATGCCAAACTTCGTCTCCGTGTTTGACATGAAAGTGTCTATCGGCAAGAGTAGAATTTATAAAGTTATAGAAATTTATTGGGAGATATTTTTTTTTTTCGTAAACTAGCCCACTGTGCCAAACTTTGTCAAAAGCATAACGTACCGGACCAGTAATGTGTCTGTACATCATCTAAATCTAGGTCATTGAAGGAAAACACATTTATTTTGAATACAACTGAAGTACAGTCCGTGTCAGAAAAAACGAACCGCGATTAATCATGAAAAGATATATATTTAATTTTTTTTGACATGAAAGTATGAACAAAACTACGAGTCGCAATGACTCAATAAGCCGTGTAGTCTCCATTGTTGTCGAGTACAGCCTGGTATCTTCTTCATGCTTTGAACCAGCTTTTCTACGTAGCTCGTCGATAAACAGGACTAGATTTTGCGAATTTGACGCACGAGTGCTTTAAATCATGGGCTGGCCTTTCGGCAAGATGCGTTTTCATAGTTCTCCACACATTTTCAATGGGGTTGGCGTCTGGGGACTGGGAAGGCCAGTCCAATGCTGTGGCGCCATTTTCTTGCTTTGTTATTTCTCAATGTGTTTTTCTGAGAGCAGTCGTTTTGATGATGTGGGAAAGTGGTCAACATTTTTGTACACCTTATACCGCTGATTCCACATCACAACAAACTTGTTTCTTTATTTCTATTATATCTTTGTTCTATGAGTGCTATAATTTTACACAGCCGCCAGCATTGTTCTGCTAATAAAGATACATTCACCAGAACTTTGTAGACGTTTAAGTGACGTAATGCAAGAAGATGCTAACCCTACAGGCATGAACGTATTCGCTACTGGGAACAATAAAAAAAGGACTCTGAATGTCAATGTCGTGGTGTTTTAATTAGCATAAAAGAAGAATAAATCACGAATTTCTATCAAGGGCTTAAAATAGTTCAGTTCATCTGATCAGTCATAATAAGAGTATCTTCTTCAATTTTTCTTAAGTTCTGTAAATTTCCCGGTAGAATTTACCAGGTTACCTTTTTATTTCGTAATCTGGTTATGCACACTAATGCATGTACATATAATATTTCGATTTAGTTCAATTCGATCAGTGCAAGGCACATTAAAGAGGTAGCAGCAGTAGGGCTGCAATTTCGTTTTTTCCCCATTTCTTTGGTCTTTACATTTTCAAAACTTTGTTTCAGTTACTCTCTCGTTGGTTATAGATCTTGACGTTCTACGGGCCAAATGCCTAAACAAAATGTATTGCTCTTGTTCTTTTTGCTCTACTGTAGCTACGTATGTGCGTTGGATCAGTCTTAACAGTTTAGTGGGTATTTTGGTGTAGAAGTTAACATTCCTGCTTTTATAACAAAAATACCTAGAAGTGAAGCATGATTATGATATTGTGGCAACGGTGGAAGAAAGTGGGCTCTTGACGTCGGGTCATAGGAGTTTCGCTTTGCTCACATAATTTTTCTGCTCCGCTGGAACATCATGCACTAGAATCAATGTTAAGGAATTGTGCAGATCAAAAAGTTTCTGATCCCTTACGGGTTACGTTATTGTTAGGCTTTAATTTAGGAGATATTATGCTACTAAACATTCCATCCAAGTTTCTTTTTACCCATTCGCCTCGCGAGAGGAGGTAAATTAAAATTACGCACCATATAAAATGCGGCGGCCGCCGTAGTTTAATAGGTTGGTGCGCGGCTACCATTCGGAAGTGAGCTGGTTTGAAATCTCGGGCACGCAACACCTATTAATAAAAAATTTGTTTCGAATAGCGGTCGATCCTCGGTAGACAATAGCAAACCTTTGAGTATATTTCTGCCATGAAAAAATCCATCTGCCGTTCGGCGGCGGCGTAAACCTGTAGACCCTGCATTTGTGGAAAACATATCACGCCCACCGCAAATAGGAAGAGGAGTTCGGCCAAACATCCAATAAGGGCATGAATTATTAATAGTGCCAATTAATAATGCCAAAAAATTAGTTTGGGAAATTACTTTTATTCAAATCGCAGTAAAAAATGTGTGAATATTATACAAAATTAGGAATCCATTTACTTTTGCTCGATATGACCACTTTTTGCCTTGACTATGGCCTTGAGACGGTCCAGAAACGAATCGCAAGCTGCCCGAATGTAACTTGCAGGTATTTTGGCCCACTCGCGGACAATGGCTTTTTTCGGCGCCTCGAATCTGGTGAATCTTTTAGTTCGGACCTTGCTGTACATATACAAAAATATTGAATTGACGATGTCTGTGAATGTGTTTAATATCCCAAAAATTATAATATAAACTCTCAACTGTTGAAAGATAGCTGCACTGCCATGGGAACCTCCATCCAACCGCAGTAAGTGAATGAATTTTTAGACACAGAACAACGTAAACGACGTTAAATGTGATTTTATACAACTCGTACAAATATTGATGCATAGAACGATACCACCGCGCCACGCAATGCTCTCGTACACACCCACGAACGTACACAATTGCTCAAATACATACAACTACGCCGGGAATCGATCAACAACGTTGCAGCTAGTCCCAACCAATTGCAAAGGGCTGAAGAACAAACGTAGAAGAAAAATCAACACAATCGATAAGACGCTTTCAATTTGATTACCGACTTTTCGCACCACACAAACGCACAAATACCCTTATCGAAGAATCAGAGTCAGCGCCGTTTGAATGAAGTGGACCTGTTGGCGTCATTGTGTTCCACAACAAAGCGTAAGGCGCTTTAACGCACAGGCAGTGTGGCCACACACTTGGAACGGCAACTAATTTTCAATCTGTCCGCCCTCCTTCACCCATTCTTTATTCTCTTATATTCTCATATAGTACCCATTCATATTTTGAGGTGCGTATAATGTCGTTCAATGTATTCCAACCTCATTTTCCATTATTCATCTTTCGGTGGAGCATCGCGGTGATTAGTTTCTTGACTGTTGACGGGCATTCGTTGAGTTGTTGAGAGTTCAATTAGAATTTTTTAAGCTGCAGCTAAAGCTGCTGACACCTTAGGAAACATTAATGGAACTATAAGTTACTCTACTTCGGCCGCCGCTTTTACGTACGTCCATTGACCATTACGGTGGTCATACGTCACTATCAATTGCATGACATGAAAGTTGATTAATTTTCTATTTCAATCTCTAAATCAGCATCTTCATCAATATATATTATTATCCACATGCACCTTTGTGGCCGCAACCTCATGTTTGTATGCATGTAAGTAAGAAAAGGTGTTTTGGCTTATACTTACGTACATATATATGTGTGTGTGTATTATACATTCAGCTTTCGGTGTGTTTAATTGACATTGTGCTCCAGTTCAGGGCAATTCATCAAAGACACCGCAGCAGAATGTCCAAAGTGTACACATATCTGACCACAGATTACTCCGCTCAATTTAGGTTATTCATCACGCTGTTATTGCCTTCAACACAGATAACTTAATTAATTGTTTGCATAATTGTTGCTGCACGCTTTCAGTTCGATAATACACAGGTACGATGCGATAGAGGAAAGGATTTAAAATTATTGACTTGTTGAAAAAGTCGCGAGGTATTTTTCAAACGGATTGGAGCTTCTACTAGGATACACGCGGAATCTTGAGATCAGGCTATAAGCACGCAGTTCCCGATGTTACTAGACGCACCTCATACAGTCTCATTTCGTTATTCAAATTTTTGATAATTAAAAGCTCACGAATTGCCAAAGGGGACTGTAATCAAGGGAAAAGTAGCGGTGTAGGATTTTTTGTTAGCCTTTCTCTTCGAGTAGATTAAACAGTTCTTGTTCGTGCTCTTAGAGTTATAACAAAATAGATGTATTAATATATGAAGAATGAGTATAAGTATAACACTTGGTTTGAAAGCGTCGGACCTAACTTTATTCGAACGAGGATTTTTTAGGTCTGCGGAGAGCCAGTAGAGCTAGTGAATACGGTGATTGTGCGAGCAATTCGAACTTCAATTCACGTAGTTTTGCCATTATTTTTCTTAGTAGAAGTTCCGTGCCTTTAACATTGAGAGTCGGCTGCAGCTGTCGGGCGATTTTGAAAGTGGCTTCATTACGCCATCTTTTATTCGCTACTCGTTTACATGTTTGCAGGGGTATACCTATATCATTGCCTATGTACTCATCAGTCAGTTTGGCTTCGATTTTTGCTACTTCATCGGCTATGCAGCTCCCCTCAATGTCACAATGGCCAGGAACCCATGTTATCATTAAGAGATGCGCGGCATTTGGCTACCTTGAAGGTTGTCGACTGTTTTGTGAGGGATTTTATCGCCGCCTGGCTGTCAGTGAAAATGTAGATGTCATTTCCAGATATCGCATACCACTGTACCAGTGTCGCGGCTTTCATTATTGCCATCAGTTCGGCCTGAAAGACACTACAGTAGTCGGGAAGCCGAAAACTGAAGGAGATATCCAGATGCTCAGAATATACACCTCCGCCCACTCAGTCCTCGAGCTTTGAGCCATCTGTGTATAGATGGATGGACTCGCCCTGTCTCACATCGTCCCGTTCCCACTCTTCCCTCGAGCGTAGGAGGGTCGTGAACGTTGTAATGGCAAGTATAGACGGGACTGTATAGTCCATCTGTCCGAGAAGCCCCAACGTGCCATCCAAGATTTTACCGTGACCATAGTCTGTGTTTGACCACTTACCTAAAGTGCTCAGCCTTATTGCCGCACTGCCCGCAATGTACTTTGCCTGCAGGTCTATCGGAAGGAAATTTAATATCGTTGGAATTTTTAAACTTGCTAAAAACTTTAAATTTGGTAGAAAGCTCTAAAAACATTTTAACCTGGCTCAAATTTATGGCTTACTTGCTAGACTAGTCAATATCAGCTATAGACCTTATACTTGAGATTTCAGATAAGCTGAAAATTCTATAGCTTATCGGGAAGATAGTTTAAAATAAACTACATAATTTTTTCCAATCAAGCAAGACTGAAGCGATAAGGAATTGAACGAAAGAAAAACTTGTTGTTATTGAAGCTTCTTATAGCTGTCGCCCTCGGCAGGCAATAGCAAGCATCCGAGTATATTTCTACCATGAAGAACTCCTCATGAAAAATATCTGCCGTGCGGAGTCGGCTTGAAACTATGTATATGTCTCTCCATTTGTGGCACAATTTCAAGGCCCACGCCACAAATTGTAGGAGGAGCTCGGCCAAACATCCAATAGAGGATGTAAGCGGCAATTATGTAATATTTTATGTATGTTTAAATGCCTGCAGTTACTGAATTTTTAATCATAATCCCGGAACGAGTCTCGAAATTCCGGGATTACGTTAAAAATCCCGAAACCCCTGGATTAAAATACAGATACATATACATATGTATAAATTTTAATAAAATGTTTATTGTCTCCCAACTATCAAATTTTCATTCATTCAAATCATAGAGCAGTTTTTAAGGCCACGTTTGCCCCTCACGTCCTCTACTAAGTCACTTTATTGCGTAAAATTATAAAGTTATTTGAGTAAAATATTAGATGTTATGGCGAAGTATGCTTCTGTTTGCGCAATAAGTTTTGTACATATGTGTGCTTCCATGTGTGTAGGACAATTGCATTTGACTAAAGAAATAAAAGAAACCTTTGAACTTTTAAGTAGCCTGGGAAAATGTTTCACTCTTGGAGGCGAAAAATTCACACAAGGGACCTTTGTAAATAAAAAGTTTATGGGAATAAACTAAGGCAATAGTAGAAGCATTGAACTTACAAGTACCTTACATATACGCCCCGTATACCAACATATGTACGTAACAATGCATAGTATCAAAAAGGAAATCTGTGAATTATAAACACACACACAAAAATAAATAAATGTTTAACACCAGTCAATTTCCAAGTAATTTCGCAGTTTATACTTTATGTCACCATAACATGGGTCATGGTGCGTATCAAGGTGGCGTTAGCCAACATAGCATATGCACGTTCACATGCATTTACATACATACATACATGCATAAGCAGTTATACAGACAGCCGGGCAGTTTGTAGTTAATTACACATAAACTAAGCAAACATAAGCATCGCTCAAGCGAAAAACGAACAGAGAAGAACAGACATCAACTTGTGGCGTACAACTGGTGGCGTGTGGTCTTGTAATACTCAGTTACTGCCTTAGTATTGTAGTTGTCGGAAATTTGGCTACTCGATTAGTTGGGCAGTTTGCTGTTGGTCTGTGACATAATTCTTTTTTGTTTTTTATACCCTAGCACGCTTGTGCACAGGGGTATTGAAATATTGCTCATATAATGGTTGTATGTAACCAGCATAAATGGATCGAGATACATGATGGAAAGAATAATGAGATGGCGCCTATCGTGGTCCCGTTACTTTGGTCTCAGCGAATTTGACAACGAGTTAAGTGATTTTAGCACCAATATGGCCAGATTACCATTTTCGTAACTTGATTTAGCATTTTTTTTGTTATTTCGTCTCGGATTTTTAGATCTTCAAGACATTTTTCTAGCCTGTTCTAATTAAAATGTAATGTTTATAGTTTTGTAAAATATACATTTTTTAATAATTAGTTCAATAATTCACTTAGTTTTATTAAGCTTTACTTTTTTTAACATCTGGTGGCATTGCCCGCGATTGTAGGTGTTGTTGGTGTTCTTCTGCTTTCGGCAGTCAAATCTCTCTCTCGCTACTGCAGTATTGCCTACCTTTGGATATAAAAACGCGCTAAAATTCCCATTCAAAGAAAATAACACAACAAATTTTTATTGAATCATTTAAAGAACTTTGTATGCGTGACAAATTGTCTTTAGAATGTGCGTTTTTTTTTTTTAATTAAATGTGTTGTGCTTATGTACAATTTAATTTATAAGTTATTGTTGTCAAGCGAGACTCTTTTGTTAAAGGAACGTTTTATTTGCTATATTTGAGGTTATGTAAAAATAAGGTACTCTTTTTGTAAAAATGTCAGTATGGTTTCTTAATTATTTTCTGGTATTTTGTTGCTTATTTTTATAATGAATACACCTCTTGATGCCCTATGTCTCACTAAGGATTGATGGCCGGAAGAAACGATTACACCTCTATGGTTTTAATCCGTATTCAGTAAATTCAAACGCCTTTTAAAAAGTGTAAAGAGTTTAAAAAATTTAATTCACACTTTCAAAATATCAAATTTTATAAAAACCATTTAATTTTCATTAGCACTAAAATCATCTCAGAGTGGCCTTTTTTAACCTTCTTTTGTATTTATAATAATACAGTTTTTTTCAACCTAAAGTTTCGGTAGTTTTAAATTAAAAGAAAAACACGAAACTTCAAAATTTTCGCATTTTCGGTATAAAAAAGCACTAAATTTATTGCGAAGAGCAAATGGTTGGCAATACTGCACAACTCAGCAAACGTGACGTCACGTACTCTCTGATGGGCGCAATCTTCTTTCTATCATTCTTAGATCGAGATAGATTAAGGCATATTTGTAAATATATACCAAAATCTCACACCGATGAGAGGAGTCGATTTAGTCATGTCTCTTCGTCCGTCCGTGAGCAGGATAACTCGAGCAAATACTCGTATATATGGATGTAAATGTATTTCAATGAAATTTGGTACGCTTGTTACTCTTTGCTCAGGGTAGGCTGGTATTGCAAATGAGTGGAATCGGTCAGTAACCAAGCCGGCCTCCCATATAAGGGTAATTTTCAGAAAAGAATAAAACGTTACAAATAAAACAAAATTACTCACATTCGATAGAAATGTTGAAGCCAACAAAATAAACGCGACGCAAATATAATTTCCAGATCCACTTTTGGGTATCTCGATAATTATTTTACTTAAGGCATACACGTAGGTATTGCCTATCTGTATTAGATGGGTATTAGATGGGATCTAAAAATTATTCAGATTGGATAAAAGCCACGCCCACTTCTTATATGTTCATATTGCACTCAATATTGGTTTTTCCAAAGTACTGCGATATTTCAGTTTATTGTCAAGTACCTGCGAATCGTTCCGTAAGATATGTCAACACCTTTTGCTTTCAACTTCACAGCAAAGTCAAAGTTGGATCTTTCGAGAACAATGCGAGAATCTTTTTTTAGTCTTTTTTTGAGACTTTGCTTGCACTTCCGCGATCAGGAAAATCATCAACGTTACCGACCTTTTTATAGCGATTTATCCACTTGCTAATGAACTGTTTCGACTTTCCCATATACAATATTTCGCAGCAGCAGTTTGCGTTATTTCGAAAAACCACTCAATTAAAGACTAAATTTGACAGACAGCTGACTTTTTACAAAAAGCATGAAGGACTGAGGTGACAGGATGTCATAGAATAAAATAAACAGGACGCTCTGATTTTTTATCTACGTGTAACAGGGTCCACGCTCTTATGTAACATACTGTACATGCCATAACTCCCGTTGCTTATGAGTTTGTTTCATTACAAAAATCAAAAGCCAGGCGATTTTAAATTTTGCTGAAATGTGCGCGGGTATATAAAGTTCAGTCCGGACCGAGTATACTACTTCCTTACTTGGTTTTATTGGTTTCAATGTTGACAAGTGACTGGGGGTCAAAAGTTGTCAAAGTGGTAAATGCCTGAAAGCAAAACCATAACAACTATATTACTTAAAAAATGATGTCAGCTTCAGAATAATTTTGGGTCAGTGGCTGACACATTTGAAACAAGTTGGAAAAGTAGCATTTGTAGCTTGGAAGTGAAGGGGAATAAACGCTTAGTTAAGGATTCGAATGCCAATTGAATAAAAGCTTCATGGGCATGATTGTTTGTGTTTATTGAGTAAAGAAATCGTGCAAGGGGGAGGAGATAAGTCACTAGACTACATGGCCATCACCGTAGCCGTATGGCTTGGTGCGTGTCTATTCCGAGTACGTAGGTTCGAATCTCCGAATATGAAGAAAACATTTTTTCTAATAGTGGTCGCTTATCGATAAGCAATGGCAAACCTCCAAGTGTATTTCTGCCATGAAAAAATTCCTCATAAAAAACAGCAGCTTAAAACTGTAGGTCACTCCTTTTGGGAAACAACAGCAAGACGCACGCCACAAACAGGAGAAGGAGCTCGGCCAAACACCTAACAGAAGTGTACGTGCCACTTATCAGAAACTTGATGGCTGCAGAGTTAGATTCTACTCATAGAACATATCCTATCATGGATGATTAATTCTGCACCACATTGTAGATGGATTTTAATTCCATTATTCCATCTCTTTGTCGTTGAAGTAGGAACGTTTTCCACCCGATTCAGCTGTGGGCGAGCATCTCTACTTAATACATTTAAACAAATTTATTCTCTTGTCGAAAATAGCTGTCATAGCAGGCATTACTATTAGTCCGGGAGCGAGGGGTCATTAAAAAAAATTCAATTGGCATAAAGTAGTTTTCCTTTTTAATTTATGTTACAAGTTCGCCTGTTCAGCTGACGTATTTTCCGCCCTCTACGGCGCAGCTGACTATTTTTTTTTATTATACTAAATGTAAACAATACACAAAAAAATATATCAGCCGGTAGTAAAAGAGTTGTTAAAAGTTTTTTTCGCAGCATCCCACGCACGTACCCACCGCTACTGGACTAGCTGATGGTTGGTTTCGTCATACATTGGATAGCGTCTGCCTTCAGTATTAAAATCAGTCGGCATGAAATGATGAGGTCAAAATGACCCCTGGCTCCCGGACTAAAAATCATGTAAAAAAATTTCCTTCGGCATAAAGTAGTATTGCTTTAAAATTTTTTTTACAAGTTTACCTGTTCAGCTGACGTGTTTTGCCCCATCTACAGCGCTGCTGACTATTTTTTTTTTATTCTACTAAATGCCCACAATACATGAAAAAAATTTCAGCCGGTATAAAATGAGTTGGTAGAAATTTTTTTTCGACACGTTTCATACCCTCCCACAATCACACCCACCGTGGGTGCGCCAGCTGACGTTCACTTTCGTTATTCATGAAAGCTAAATCACAAGTATAGTCAAGAATTTGACGGTATAAAAACGCAGTCCAAAATCGACCCCTGGCTCCTGGACTATACTAAATATCTAGGCTTTAACTTTGTTGCATTTTCACTTCTTTTACTGTGCTAATTTTGTTTTATTATGCATAAGGGAACAAAAAGCACTTGTGCCAGTTGTTTCTGATTTTCCCACTACGCACAGCTTTCTTATCAGCTAAAATATGCGTTCACCTGGATTCTTTCACACATAAAGGGTTTTCCAATAACATTTATCGATATCGAGAGATTGTCAGCGACGAGTTGATCATAATTTACCACCGAGATCTTGTGATTTAACACCTTGTGACTTTTTCCTTTGGGGCCACGTGAAAGAGAAGGTCTACGCCAACAGTCCAGGGTCGATTCAAGACCTCAAAGATGGAATTCGAGATACTATCGATTACATAGGGCAGCTACTTTGCAATTCGGTTATGGAAAATTTCATGAAAAGCATATTGTCCTGTAAGCGTGGTCGTGGTGGTCATTTGCCTGATGTTATTTTCCACTATTAACAGCATACCTTCCTCTTTATAATAAAATAAACATCCGAATATTTATTATAAAAAATAGCATTTTTCTTTGAATAACACCACTTATTGGAAAACCCTTTACATACCAACAAGTGCTTTTATTTTTGTCGCTGCAGTGGTATATACAGACGTTCACGCATATATCTATGTGTTTGTATGGAAATGCGGCTCTTTAACTTTCCCACGCATTATTTACGCAGTTTTTTTTATGCTATTTTGTCTACAATATTTCTTTAGTGTTCGGTTATTTTTTTCTGCCACGAAAATTCCCTCTTAGCCAGTTACTTAATTGTCGTACAATATTTGCCAAGTTGTAGCATTTTTATCGGCCCAACAATGTTGACTTTATGAGTGTGTCTTATTGCCACATAACCACACTGGTGGGTGTTTTGCCGTTGTAGGTATTTCTTCAGCATCGGCTAAAAATATTAAAGTATACACACATATACATATATGCATACAGGTGAACACAAAACGTATACAGTAAAGCTTCCTTAAATAACTTACCAGAAAATTTCACTGTCCCAGCTTATTTATGTTAATCAGTTTTTCCCGAGTTCTTTTACAAAACTAACTTTTACATGCAACAAGCTGCAAATTGTTACTTTTCACAAGTGGTGCCAAATTTTATACAAAATAGGTTCAGAATTTCTAACCATATCGGGAAAGGCAAAAAAGGAAGCTCTTCAAAAAAATTAGTCCAACAAAACCATTAGCTCACAAGGAAATTAAATATTAAACACTCAATCTTGGTAAGTTATGCATTGCAAATTTGTTGCGTTCATACCCTTTAGCTTTTCTATCTTTATTTTGAGACTAAAGCCTAGAACTAAGTTTGCGTTTCACGTGAAATACCTGCCAAAGTTCATACAAATTGGGTTGCCGTGAAATATACGTGAAAATTCATAGGTATCCTACGTCAAAGTAGTACTACAGGTCACGCCGTGAAAACACCAGGCAACATGACGTCAACAACATTTTTTCCCCCACCAATTTAAAATTCGAAATTCACTTTAAATTGAGCGTAAACTCACAGTTCGTTTGCGAGTGAAGTGCATGAGTTTGAATACTCTGAAGAAAAGATATTTTAAAGCGAAACGTCTTCGCAAAGAGTGTAAGTAAATCTTCTTTATATGCGTGTTAATTTCAATATTACCGAATATTTTCAAGCATGGGCAGTTTAGGAGCAGTCACCAGATTCATCGAAAATTTCGTTTCTTCTTTTCGTTGATTAGTGCAATAACCGCAATTTTTCCCTATTTTGACAAAGCGCGCCAGTCGTTTCTTACTGTTCCAATTCGGAGTCAATTGGACACACCAAGTGAAGCTTAGTCCTTCTCCACCTGATCTTTCCAACGAGGAGGAGGCCTTTCTCTTCCTCTGCTACCACCAGCTGGTACCGCATCGAATACTTTCAGTGCCGGAGCGTTTATTTGCTATGCTATGTCCATGTCGCCGTAAAGTTCATACAACACTGTTCCATCGCCTATTATATACGCCGTCACCAACGTGCAATGGTCCAAAAGTCTTCTGCGAAATCTTTCTCTCCAAGGGGCGCCCCATCGGCTATTGTCATCGTTTCTGCACCCTACTTAGGCCTGTTCTGTTTTCAAGCGTCGACAGGTATGTAGTGCGTCGGAAAAACGCTCTAAGATCTCTAATGCGGCTCTACAAAATTCACCAGAGAAAATTGTGGAGCAAATGAATAGTGCTGTGGAGTTGAGAAAAGCAAAAACGGCTCAGAATTCCAAGACTAAGCCTCTGTTTCTTCTGCATTTGGAATCACTCCTGGAACAGTTGCCGCAAAGCAAGGCAAATATGTTGGGGGCGAAATTAACACAAATTGCCTACGAAGAGGTTGAAAAGCACCAAAGAAACAAAGTAATTCAAAATAAATGAAAACGTGAATTAAAACATATTTCTATTTTGATTTTATATTTTGCTTCAAATTTAAAAAACAAACAAATAAATGAGCTGTATCAACCTGCTGTGTATATGGATATAAAATGATATGGTGGGTAATGGAAAATGTAGTAAAACCTGTTAAAATTAGTTAAGCAATTAGTTTTATTATTATGTTTAACAAGACTTTGCTTATCAAAAGACAACAATTGCTTCTGTGGCGATGCTCATACATTTTTTTGTTTTCATTCTGACGTTTCTTCCCATTTGACAATCAATGTTTCTTTCAACATTTCGCGGAAAATCAAATGTATGTTGCTGCCGAAATTTCACGACTGTGAAGTTATTACTAAGCTTTACTTGCAAGGGTGGCGAAAGCCTTGTTTGTAATTATAACAGATGTATTCGAGTAGGTCACAAGTGCTAAAAGCAATATTTCAGAAATAAAATTTCCCAGAAATCTTTTGTAAAACATTTTAGTCCTACACCGACTCTACAAACTTAATGTTTTTCAGATTTTAAAAATAAGTGTGAGTAAAAGCGTAAGTAAAAAGTCAATATTTATGATAAAGGTAGTTTTGCACGAGTTTTTTTTAGTAGTTATTAGAAAATTAGGAAAACTTCAATACACTATAAAAACGTGTTAAATATGGAATTAAGCAGTTCTTCGTCTTTAATATTTATTATACCACGTTCTCGCCTTTTTTCATTCCATTTTTCGTACAGTGTAATTAGCAATACTAATAAGGAGTTGATATATGTATGTACAAGTGAAGTTAAGAAAAAATTCTAGAAGTAAAACTGGTGAGTAATTTAACGCACCTTAATGGGGGCTTTTCATCAGATTTGATAAGCAAGTGGATTTCCCTCAAACCAACTATGCGGAATGTACTTATAAGTACGAAAACTGTATCCGGAACTGTCACCGGAACGACACGGATTTAAATTCAGCCAAGGACTGTCACTTCAGCAACATTGGCAAAAAATTTATGGAGAATGTTTTATGCTGCTACATAACACACCGTACAAGGAAACGTTCAAAATGTGTGTGTTTTTAGATGAAAGGCAACTAACCTTGTGAACAATAAATATAAGGCAATTAAGCAGTGCTTGAGCGTGAGACGTTTAAAAGTGTATATTTAATGTCAACGACAAATAACCATGTTTTACTGTACACCAACAAACCTATATCAATGTGCATGTGCGCATGCGTTCCGTAATACTTATTATGTGAGAAATAACGAAAAGTAATTATAAATGAACTAATGTACATATTTACCTTATTACGAGTAAAACAATTTATGTATGTACACAGTGCATGACTCCACTTGCCTATGGTGGGCGAGGGCATAAAGTGTGAAGGTTGATCCCATTACAAATTTAGCTATAATACTCTGCCCGCAAAACGTTTGCTATACCATACTTGTAGCTGCCTACGACAGAATTTGGGAATTTGAAAAAAATTCGACCTATTTCTTCGTTACAAAGCCTTGCGTATTTTAAATGAATTCTTAAAAATTATCTTAAATTCGTCATCGTTTTGCTTTAGCTCTTTTGTGTGGATGTTTTATTATTTTTATGCAAATTACTCATTATCGTTGCTACAGTAAAGAATTTCTTATTGTAGTAGCTAAGCTTTCAGAGGAGCTGAAACTAATATGATTGTTTTATAGTATATAACATTTCCATAATAGTGGGATTTGTAAGTTCTTGGTAAGGTTGGCGTCTTC
This sequence comes from Anastrepha fraterculus, assembly GCA_037575425.1. Lineage (NCBI taxonomy): Eukaryota > Metazoa > Arthropoda > Insecta > Diptera > Tephritidae > Anastrepha > Anastrepha fraterculus. The sequence continues at coordinate 301,716 of JAYXIM010002428.1, forward strand.
AGCTTAGCAAAAGGTTAATCGCACTAATAATTACATGCAATGGACGGGAACTACTTATAGAAATATGCAGTGAAAAAATCCACACACATATGTACATATCACAGTGTAGCGTCTTCTACGTAGACATGTCATCTTTTTCTCTTGACTCTTGTAGTGAGGATCACGGGCTTTATTTCCGGCATCAAAAGGTGGGATATCATTTAAATTCACTGTTACATTGACGCTAGATCGCAGCCTCGTCTTTGAAGAAATATGGGCCGACGATTCCCCCAGTTCATAGGCTGCAACAATTGGTTATTTTCATTGGATGTAATGTTGGTTGTTCTTGAATAGCTTCGGGTTGCTTTTCAGCCCAATTACGGCAATTTTTCTTATTGACGTAGCCATTATGCCAAAAATGGGCTTCAATACTATACAAGTTGGCCTGAGCGCGCGATGAATTCTTTTCACAGAGCGTGATTTTCGTAATACAATTGTACGATTTGTAAATGTTGTTGAGGCGTAAGTGTTTCTGCAAAGGTCTTAAATGTCAATGAATACTGAAAATGTGTATGTGTTATGTATTTAGATTGGAAGTAGTCACAGGTGATCTGCCAAAAAACCCCTAATGGAAGTATAGCAAGTAAACAAAAAAGCATGGGATTCAGCCGAACTGAGCTTATTGGTGTTTAAATACCATTTCTACCTATTTCTCTTTTGCAGATCTCATAAAGTTTTGAAAGAGTCTATAGAAGATTTACTCAACCTACGTTTCCAAGTAAGTTAACACACTTCCGAGAAGGTGTCTAAAGGACTAACATAGTCCGGAATCTTCATGAAAATAAAATATTATGTACACTAAAACCATTTCCACTTTAAAATAACTTTGGCCCACATAGTGTTGTCCAGTAAGAGTTTTTCAAGAGACTAAGATGCTTCTAGTATTTTATTTCGAACTGGTAGACTAAATGGCAAAGTATTCTATCGACAGATAAAAGACCGTTTGGCATGACTGCCATTCGGGATAGCACAGGTTAAAAATCCTGAGCACGCAACATAAATGGTAGAAAAAGGAAAGCGGTCGCTTCTTAACAAACAATGGCAAACCTACTAGTGTTTTTCTGACATGAAAACTTTCCTCATAAAAGGTCAATGGGAATGGCGGAACACTGTAGATCCTTCTATTTGTGGAAAACATAAAGATGCACAACACAAAGTGAAGGATGAGTTCGGCCAAGCACCCAAAAACATGATAGATATAGATACGATGCCTATAGCTCATGCATGACCACAGAAAGTGTCACGTATAGTCTCAAAGAGGCGAGCGGTTCTGAGGTCGCGGCAGTCTTTAAAATAATAAAGTTACAGCCAATAATATATAATATTAAAAACTAGATCTGTGGGTATCGGCACAGCAGAGAGCATAATTCGACTCCACTTGATTGCAACTTATTGTCGGACTTGGCCGACGCAGAATATGAGAAACAAGTAGAGCTAATCTCCCTTTAATGTAGTTTTTTTAAGCGGACTTTTCCAATTTTATGCGATTTTTCTCTATATAAAGGCATTTTGTTAAGGAAAAGAAAGTGTCATCGATAATCTACGTCAAGTCCACCGACAACCAAGCGAGCAGAAAGGTGCGTAGATGAAAGTTTAGAGTGGTGGAGATTAATTTGGATCAGCTTCATGCCTACCATCATGATATCAACATCCTCCTCCCAGATCTCCCCACCTTCAGTGTCAACGAGGAGATTCGTTGAAGAGCGGCCCCACACCGGTCAGTCTATCAGAGTCGGTTAAGCCTTAGCTGCAGATCAACCCTTCTTCAGACCAACTCGATCGATCGCTTGGCGACCGGTTTTCCCAAGCCTTCTCGCCCCCCTGCTACCTCCTACAGTACTCGTGCTGGGACCAGCCCTCTCACTCAAGCCCCCTCTATCTCCTATTGATGGCGGTCTGACCACTACCTTCCTCGCAGCTGTGATAGCAGTCGGAGTCACTTTCGTCGACTTTTTTTTGTGAACTGACCTCCTTGTTAGAAATATATTTCTTGGACTTTATATCCATTTTTACACGAGTGTCGGGCAAGGGATGTCCGTGTGCACAGGTAAGACCAGATAGAACCGGAGGTCACCAGGTATCCTGAGCAATTCGTTCGCGACTTGGCTATTTTTATCTACGGTCCCTAGCCAGGCTGACGGGTCGTATTAAATCTTGTTCCAACTCTGAGCAGAACTTGGTCACCGTTCAAAAAATAGCCCAAACAAGGGGAATGGAATGTAATCGCTCAATACTGGAATGTAGTTAAACGACTACACTACCATCCACTGATAAAGTCTGATTAATGATTAGACTAAGCCTCAGCCCCACCACAAGGTACCTGAGGCATATATGTACTTAGTCGTGCCACAAGTTCTCCGTTGACTGCGTGCCACCGAAGAAGCTACGAGCATTTGTCAAGTCTAATTTTCCTGAAGAGCGTTGTTAAAAGATGACTTGAGCTACGGAAGGTTTTCTTGCCGAGATTATCTCTAATTAGTCTTTACAAGGATCTGGTCAATACATTGATTTCCCTGGATATAATTTTCTGCTTTCTAAGGGGATTCCTGCGAATCTTTCTCGAGCAGCCTTTATGGCTGCACTGGTTCGAACCACGCGAACTACCACTTCTTTTCTGTCTGTCACTTCAGCCATTTGGGAAAAACGATTGATCGTTGATCGTGCGGTAAATAAACATTCTTGAAATATTAAGTTTTTTCATCAATTCGTAAATCTCACTTACATTTTAACCACATTTCTGTAAAGCAATCACTGCAATGCGATTTCCCTAGCTTTCCACTCCATTGTTAACAATCGAAATTTGCTACGAAGCTAAGTATAATTTATTCGTAATATTCGAACTCAGGCAGTTCACTCGCAAAGTTGAGATCCTCCAAATTGCTCGGACTTCCCGATTTTTTTCGATTTGTTAGCATAGGACCACTTGCTGTTTCTGACGCGCTTCCACGCTGATTTGCAAGATTCCTGAAATAGTGGCATTAAATAAAATAAAAAATAAATAAATAATTGGTGCGTACGCTTCTGGGCGTTTGAGTATTTGGCCGAGCTCCTCCTCCTATAAGTGGCGTGCGTCTCAGAAATACACTCGGAGTCTTTCCATTGCCTGCAGAGAGTTAATTGAGTAAGTTAAATGCATTATACTTCTTACATAATTACTCAGATATTACAACTAAGCAGGTTCCAGCAGCAATTCTTTGAGTCACCTGTAATTTCTACCTCTCTTCGACATTCAATTGGGTTTTTGCCCTTTTTGTTGTGGTTGCTGAGTTCTCCACTATACAAAGAAAGAAGCAGTTCATTTGCGTTAGGTTAGGTTAGGTTAGCCTGGTTGGCAATAAGCCACGCATAGACCTTTTGGTCCCTAGCGATACCAGATGGAGACCGACCTCTATGAATCCCTAAAGTAGACATCATGTAGGATGTCAGCGCTTTTGGCGAATCTAAGTAGGTCTGGGAGCTTCGCTTTTGAGACGTCTTCCAGACCCTCAAACAGTGGGGCTCCCAGGCATCTTAGTCGCGTTTTTGATAATGCCGGACAAACGCACAGAAGGTGTTCTAAAGTCTCCTCGACAACCTCACTGCATTTTCTGCATTTGTCCGTGTTAGCAATCCCTATCTTGTACGCATGTGCAGCCAATAGATTGTGACCTGTTAGCATACCTATGATAGTTCTGCATTCCTTTCGCGAGAGCGTAAGTACGAATTGAGTGAGTTTTTTGTCGTTAGTTCTACACATGAGTTTTGCTGTTTTGCATGTGGTCAGGTTAGTCCACCTAGCTTTCACTTGCCTTTTCATGTGGTCGTCCATTTCATTGTATATTGTGTTTAGCGGTCTCGGTATGTCGTTCTCTTGTTCAAGTGGTAGTCTCACAGCACTTTTTGCTATCTCATCTGCTATTTCGTTCCCTATAATACCTTTGTGACCAGGTACCCAGTAGATATGCAGCCTACTGTTTTCGGCTAGCCTTTCTATGGCCTCCCTGCTCCGTTGAACATTTTTGGATTTAATACAATATGAGCTTATTGCTCTTATTGCTGCTTGACTATCCACGTATATATTAATTGTTGAGTTCTTTCTTGTTCTAGTGTAGGCTAGCTCCGCGGCCTTCCCCACAGCAAAAACTTCCGCTTGGAAAATACTGCTGTGGTCTGGCAGCTTGATAGACTGCCTTATTCCTAGTTTTGAGCAGTAGATACCCGCTCCCACTCCGTCTGGAGTTTTCGAGCCGTCTGTATAGATGTGAAAGGTTCTATGGCCGGGCTTCATGCCTTTATGCCATCCCTCCTCTTCAATTGTAGTGCGGAACCTTCTCTCCCAATTAAAGTACGGAGTCATGTAGTCTGTGCCACCTGAGCTCCACTTTCCTATTGAGCTGTGACCGAAGGTTCTGCAGATGAATACCCCCGCAGCCATTAGCCTTCTCGCGGATTTCGCTGCCAGGTTTTCCGCCATGAGGTCAATAGGTGGCATGCTGAGTATTATTTCCAGCGCCGCCGTTGGAGTGGTCTTCATCGCTCCTGTTATGCACAGAGCAGCGAGTCGTTGAATCCTTTCCAGCGGCATTAAGTATGTCAGTTTTTTTGTCGCAGTCCACCATACTAAGGTTCCGTACAGCAATATCGGTCTGACTACTGCTGTGTAGCACCAATGCATCAGGGAGGGTGATAGACCCCAAGTAACGCCCAGCATTCTTTTACATGCGTACAACGCATTACTGGCCTTTTTCACCCTCTCCTCAACGTTGTGCTTCCACAGCAATTTGCTGTCCAATATTACTCCGAGGTACCTTGCATAGTCTTTGAGAAGTAATTCGTTGTTGCCTAGCCTCGGGAGGTTCCACGCCGGAACTTTGTACTTCCTGGTAAAAAGTACCATGTCCGTTTTTTCCGCGTTTATCCCTAGCCCTGCGTGAGATGCCCATTGGTGTATCGTTTTGAGAGTGTTGTTCATCACATTACTGATGGTGTCCAGGTACTTTCCTGTAACTACTATAGCTATGTCATCGGCATATGCCACTAGTTTAGGTGCCCCTCTGTCAAGTTTCTTAAGAATTTCATTTGCTACTAGTAGCCATAATAGCGGCGATAGTACCCCACCTTGCGGAGTACCTCTGCATGCATATTTGGTGACGGTCGCATCGTTCCACTCCGCTCTTATCTTTCTGCTAGCTAATAGCTGCCTTATCCATAGATAAACCGCGGGTTGCACGTTAAGTGACTCTATGCTATTTAAAATAGCATCTTTTGTCACGTTGTTAAAGGCGCCTGATATATCTAGAAATACTCCTAGAGCATACTCCTTATATTCTAACGCCTTTTCTATGTTTAGTACAAGTGAGTGAAGTGCAGTTTCAGTGGATCTGCCTTTAGTGTAAGCATGCTCATTTGCGTTATAAAGCTATTATTTTTGAGTAAACTTACTTTTCCCAATGATTTGTTGAATTTGAAATTCCTCAACAGCCTGCCAATTTTAACGAACTGTCAGTTTTCGTCCAATTTCAAATGACATGTGCATTATAAACAGGTATGAAAAAATGTTGTCGGCATGTTGCGCGGTGTTTTCACGGCAAGATCTAAGTGTAGTACTTTTGCCCCGAGATAAATATGGAATTTCACGCATATTTCACAACAATGCAATTTGTACGGATTTTGAGGGCCATTTCACGTGAAACGCGAACTTAGTACCATGCTTTGTTAAAGTATTGTCATGCAAGAATCTAAGAACACAGCTGGTGCCTCTAAGCATGTCAATATGCTTCTATCTAGGGCACGATTTTCATAACAGTGCCCAAATTAATTTTAAACTAGTAAGCGATATTTACAACCACTTGCCAAATTCTCCCATTTGTCTATCGTTTGCTTGAATAATTTCTTTAACGGCTATCTGAAATTGTCGAATTTCCCAATAAAACAAACTTGACAATGAAATACTATGTGCGCATGTGTATGCCTATTTGTATATGTAGTATGTAAAAGTTTTATAGTTAGCGGCCGTTTGCACTTTGATGTTAATGAGCACTTCAAACGCCCTCAAGTAGACCACTGCACAAATTACGCATTCACCAGCTTCATGCATTGCGGGCCATCAACACGTCCAGTGCAGAGCTAACGACAAACGGCTGTACAAATAAGCGGACCACAGCAGATATGTATAAGTATGTATGTACGCACCCTACAGTGAAAAGCCAAATGGCTCAGCGAACATTTTAGTTCGTGAAGTGGTATTTTAAGGATGAAGTCTTACTAGCTCGAAAGTGGCTGCGATTTTACCAGTTTCAGAGTTGGATTGAAGATTGGAAATTGGATTTTGTTAACGTACAATATCTTAAAAATATAGTGTGAACATTTTAAGTGAATTCGAGAATTATTTTTCGAGTTATTCAACAATTAACAAAGGGCGCTCGGGCGCTCCGGAGTCGGTGGCAAAACTTTAAATGCCTTTTTATCAAAAGTATATTTTTTGAACTGATGATCATATATATATATATAATTGGCGCATACACCCTTTTTGGGTGTTTGGCGGAGCTCCTCCTTCTATTTGTGGTGTGCGTCTTGATGTTGTTCCACAAATAGAGGGGCCTACAGTTTCAAGCCGATTTCGAACGGCAGATATTTTTATGAGGAGCTTTTTCATGCAGATATACACTCGGAGGTTTGCCATTGCCTGCCGAGGGGCGACCACTATTAGGAAAATGTTTTTCTAAATCTTGGTGTTTCACCGAGATTCGAACCGACGTTCTCTCTGTGAATTCCGAATGATAGTCACGCACCAACCCATTCGGCTATGGCGACCGAACACTGTAAATTAAAAAACCGCTTTGTAGATTTCAATAAAATGTATACTGTTTTTGAAAACCATAAAAAAATTCGTGCCTGATCGAAGGATTTTGTTTTCTTCGAAAATTTCGAGGTTTTTTTAACAATTAATTTAATAATTAACTTTGATCAGGCACAAGATTGTCCATTAATAAAACTAATTTCTATTGTCCGATTTATTTTAGATGAATTTCCAAGTAGTTGTCATGATCACCGCAAGGGACTTGTGCAGAAAAGAGATACACACAAACAGCGATAACTTTTACTTTTAATTTATTAATTTTTTTGTTTGAAAATTTGCTAGTCTTGTCGAAACGTGATGTATGAATGCTTTTATTTTTATTTTTGTAAAATAAAGGAATTGACTAGCAAAAGAAAAAAAAATATTGAAAATCAACATTTTTTCGGGCCTCTGACTACCGCTAACCACATAATAATATTTAACTATTTTTATTTGCAGTTGCATTCATTCTGAAAACTAATTCATTCATTCTCTTAAACTAAATTATGAACAAATTTGGCCAGACGCAACGAAGAGTTCATGAAGGCGGCTTCTAATTGAAAAAAACTATTTCTATAATAAGTCGTTTGTCGGCCTATTTGTCAAGTGTTTTTTTAAGAGCTTGAAAATTAAAATGTTAATACAAAACAGAAATTCGAATAAATTCTTTTTTCATTGTAATTTGGTAGATAATTTTATAGCATCTATTTTTCAATATGATACCCGATATATGTGCACCGCGGCTACGTCCTACTTCGTTCAGTCCAATAAATCGATTATTAAACGCGCTGCATCGCAAATCACTTCACCTTTTTGGAACCAAATGTCGTCGATGGCTAGCTGATTAGTTTTCAGAAGCTTCAGTCCCCATGGCTCGATGACGTGCGCCATTCCTTCCTCAATTTGGAAGCGTTTTTCTGGCGTCAAACGATTCATGATGACTTGCCGAAACTTAGTGCACAGAGATGTCAACACAGTTTGCCTTTGTTAGCTGTCAAGCCATAGTTATCGACATCTATAGTTGTCATGCAGCGAAAAAAACACCCTTTATTAGCATCATACCATTAAACTATCATCCTCTGCAGGGATATACTAGCCCCTGAATTAGTTCTACCTGGGTAAAAAAGTTCTGGTCTAAGTTTTGGCGAAAATCACTAGTTTTAGGTGACTTGAGAACGTAAATAAAAATTGGCAAATATTTGTTTTATAAGATTTTTTAAATATATTACACCAATATTTTTATTACTAAATTTGTTGTTAGGCTTGATTTAATTTTTAAGAATTAAATATTTTATGGTTTAAATTACTTTAGTGACTCTAAATATTTAGTTTTTGCTTTCACATTATTTTTCAGTAATTGCATTTCTGAGAATTTATCATCATTTGTTCTTAAAGGGAAACCTCTGTATGTGTACAAAACTTGAAAGTTGTTTTATTACGTAATTTAAAAAAAGTTAAAAAAAAAATAGAAAATTTGTGAATCTTAGTTCAGATATAGTTGTTAGTTTTTTTATGTTAACTTGTTTTAGTTTAAATTTTTTCACTACAGGTTTTTCGAAATTAAGCTTTTTATTTGCTTATAAAAATTTGCAACTTCTCTTCAAAATGAAATGTCACATTGCGCTCTCGATTTCCCCGTCCTTGTTAGTTTTTTGGGTATGAAAATACCAATTACAGCAACCCAACGCTTACGTAAACCCAACTAATGCCAATTGTTAAAATTAAAAAAAAAAAAAAATTAAAAATAGGAGGCGAACTACTTCAGCTACAAACGCAACTGTCTCAAGGTATTTCAGGACTAGTAGGTTTGACTGCAGGGTACATTTGTATTTGTACATACCCACAATACCATCACAGGCCACAGCGCCTTAAACATTTACTTGAGGATCAACAAATATCAACAGCGCGGTAAGTAGCTTGCAGCAGCAGTAGCAGTTGTGAGTGCCAAGTGAGCAGCAGCAGCTATCAGTGGATAAGTTGGTAATAACATACAAACATGCATACGTACACATATACATATAGGCATCCATCGAAATAGATGTGAGTGTGTATGCCCATGCACACGGCCGCTGCACTTGATGCACCAAAGCTGCTTTGAAAAGGTAGATTTTGTGCTTTGTTTGCTTTTGTGCTACTTGCAATCGAGTAAGAGTGAGTTCTGGCACCTCTCTGCAGGCGTTGCACCGCAGAGTAAGCCTGCGTCTGTTCATGCGCTTTTATGTGTTCATGTGTGCTTTTATAGAATTGGTATAAGTGTATGTATTTATGTAGCAGCAGCATCTTGGTGTGATGTTGTTAATATCTTCTCACCTACTGCTGGCGTTGGCACTGTTTGTTGATTTCGTGGCAGCTTCTATTTATTGCGGTAGCGGCATCCGACTCTGTGGCCCAATTTGTTTGTTTACAAGCTTCTTGCGGAGTTTCTATTGAGTGTTTGTATGACATGTGCAGTTCGTTTTGAACATTACTTTGGCTATTTCAGCACAAAATTACAAAAACAAAATTTAAAGCAAGTATAGAAGGGCCTTAGTTTCCACATGGAAGTTAATTACTAACTATTTGGAAATTTTTGGAAAGAATGGTTAAAAAATAAAAATTTCATTCCATAAAATTAATATTTCATTACTTCAAATGTATCTACTGTTCCTAAGGCAGCTGTTTTGTTTTTTGATTACTGTATTTCGTCATTATCTGCTAAGGCTGAGTGCATATAGACACAGTTTTGTAAGGCTTTTTGGGAAAATACCCTACTCGGGTTTAGTTTATAAGCTAGCTTACCTTCGAGTTTCTTTTGCAGTAGCGGCACGGGGAGTAATGAGCTGTAGTCATTTCAACATCTAGTCATTTGTAGCCATACTTTTGTCAGTGCATATTCGTACATCTTGGCTCTCACTTCCTTTTTTCTACTTTGCGAAATTTCATTATAAACACGCCAAATAAAATCAGCCATCCTCTTGCCCTTATCTTCTTTATACCCGCACACTTGTGCCCAAAGCCATTATAATTTGTACACATGTAACATCATAAAGCAATTGAAATGCATAGATATAGACATATATGTACCTATGTTACATTTGTATACGAGTATATAGTAAATACTTCGAATGTTGTGTGGAGTCGATTTTCCCATGCCTGTTTGTGCGCCCGATAACCCGTAGTTTGGTATTGCAAGTGAGCGTAATCGGTTGGTAATGCCCAACTCTCAGATAACAGTAATTTTGAAAAAAGCAAATACATGAAACCTCTGTTATAAATGAAGTAATTATTTAAAAAAATAAGCAGTGCTACTCCCGCTCTTGAGTAATTGCGTCTATATTGATAACGACTTATTGAAATTCCGCGAAGCTTGGTAAAAGTACGCTTCCCACCTCATTTAGAACCGACACAAATATTCTTGAAATCGGATACACAACACACCCACTTTTTACATTTTATGACTCAATTTCCGTCAGCATCAATTCAGTGTTCAGTGCCCGTTTGGAGAAAATATTAAGTTCTCTATTGATTCCTTTTTTTTTGCCTTTCTCACCGTTGTTAGTAATCCCCTTTTTACGTGGTTGGACTTAACTATGGGCATAATAACTAATTCGCTGATTTAAGTGAAAATATTCGGTACTCGAAAGATTTACAGAATTGAACTCGATTCAACTCACGTTGAAAAAGTATGTGAATGTATTGAGTTAGAATAGCGATATGTAGTTCACAACGACTACAAATTATTCCGCGTCTCACGCACAATTTTATTATAGAAAAAATCATCATTGCAAGTTCATTCATATTGAGCCACATAGCGCCCCTAAATAAACTTACAAATTCTACCGTCGGTCTTACCCTGCAGTTGAAGCTCTCTGACTATTAGTGATGACCTCAACTTGATAGGTCTGGTCTAGAAAGAGTTAACACAGGATTAAATCCCTCTTCTATCTAGAACGGCCTCCGTACAGTGCTTGGCATCATACCCGTGGACTACCTGATGTGAACACATGGGAATTGTAGCGGGTGTTCCTCTTATGACTTCCGTCGCAGATGCAGAAACGAGGAAGCAAGGAAGAGTATTGAACACTTTCTCTGCCGAAGTCGAAACACTTACTTTTTTGGATGTGTTGCAGATTTGAGATCTGCAACCTTTCACAATTTCCCATTGACCTGGCGTAAGTGGGTCCTTCTACATTCTCATGCAGTGTGTTAACCACTGCAAACTAGCCTAACCTAGTGATGATATTTGACCTACCTGTGAAGTGGCCCTGCTTCCAGCAAGGTGTGTAGCTTTAACATCGCTGCAGAGACAGCTAAACAACCTTGGCAATACGCTTTCAAGAAGCGGACGCTAGGTACTGGAAGGCTTCGGGCTTTTTCCGACCCAGAACTATTTCAGACATCTAATTCTGTTTATATCGATGAGTTGAGCTTTTTTTGGTTTGAAAGTAATATTGTAATTAACATTTTAATTAAATTTCCCATTATTCCTAATATTAAAAATCACTTATGCGAAATTATTGGAAATTGTTGAAAAATTCAAAATTCTTGGAGTTATGTTTATAACTACTTTTGTTTTTTAATCACGATACTATATACCGTTTTGTGAGATGAAATTCGCTAAAATAAAAAATGAACAAATGAGTACTGAACGAGTTCTGAAAGCATTTTAAAGTTTTTCATTAACTCTCTAACTCTAACGCCTCATACTCCGTTCCCAATAGAACAATGCCATATTGGCTCAACTACACTCATGCGTACAAAACTATCAACACTAACTGTTCGGCCGTAAAGTTCCTCCTTAGAACTCTGCTGCAATGAACAAATGTTTCGTTCGACTCCTCTTAGGGCACTCTAACATCGCACATGCGCATCTGCTAAGCAATGATCCGCAACCATTAAGTCGATTTTGCTGTACAGCCGCCCTTACGATCCCTCATATCCTTGTAGAATGTTTGTCGTTACACAATCTAGAAATAATTGTTTCCATACCCAAAACTCCTTAAGCCTTTCGAAAGAATCAACAAAAGATGACATAAAAGCATTACGTTAGGTTGGGTTCGTAACGTAGTTTTTACGGAAAACTTTTATTTAATCAATAAATATACCAATATATTAATCAATTATTTATTCGTCGTTGCTAGTTACAACCTCTTGCCACCTCTCGACAATTTGTTGATGCCGTTAAGCCAAAAATCGCCTGGTCTGGCGTCAACGAAGTTGTTGAGTCAGTTTTTAAGGACCTCTTTGTTATCGAAGGTAACACCCGTCATATGGTTTGGCAGAGAACGAAAAAGATGGTAATCGTCGGATGGTTGGTGCAAGGTCCGGAGAATAAGGCGGATGCTGAAGAGCCTTAGAGTGTGGCTTTGACGACTTGTGCAACATGAGGTCTGGCGTTGTCCTAAAGGAGTATGGTTTGACCATGTCGATCAGGTCTTTTCATTCAAATATCCTTATTCACGCGGTGTAGCTGGGCAACTTAGAGCTCCTTGTGAACCATGGCATTCTTTTCGAGCATTTTCCAGTGCACCCTGCCCACAGTGCACCAAACACATATCACGATCTTCTTTGGATGAAGAACCGGCTAGTCTCTCGGCTTTGTTGTAGGCACCCACTCCTTTCTTTACTTCATATTGATATATCGGCACCATTTCTCATCTCCCGTGACGATTCGGTACAAAAAGCACTGTTTATAACCGCGTATTGCTCGATGGTGGGCGAGATGCTGAGAAGCAATTTGTAGGCGAGTTTATTTGGTTTTTTTCGTTGAGCTGTGAGGCACCCGGGCTCCCAATTCTTCGGGAAATCTCATTGAATGAAGGCGATTGAGAATCGTTTTATGATCGCAGTTCATGATTTCCGCCAATTCACGACTGGTTTGGCGATCGTTCTCCTTCAAAAGACCTTCCGCTGCGGAACGTGTTGAACTTTGCAAACCATTTCCGTGCTTTACACTCGCCTATGACACCTTCCCCATACACGTCGTAAACCTCCCGGGCTGTTGTCGGCAGCTTTTTGACCTCGATGAAAAGGAAAGAATAGTTGGTGTCGAAATTGTTGATTTTCGCCTCCTGGGTATTCGATTTCTAGGGCTCAAAACTAATAAAAATTAAATAACTCGAAAATATAATTGTCTTAGTTTTGTAGAGCAGAAAGAGTTCCAAAATGAAAGAGGATATAAAAACGCCATGAACTTACTCCCCAACCCTATATAATTTTCTAAAATATAACTGTATACACAATAACCCTGGCGGCTAGTGCTTTTATTAGTTTTAATTTTTGAATTGTAATTAATATAATATAATAAATAAGATAAATTAAAAAATAACTTGGGACGAATTAATTTGGAAATCTCTTAGCGACATTTTTTACGTGGTTTTTTAATCCATCACATCTGTATGAAAATTCTAGCAAAATAAATACGATATGGTCTAGATTTATTAATATAAATTCAAAAACTGCCGAAGTCATATAAATTGTTTTGCCAAAAGCCCGTAAATTTAATAACTTCCTATCTGAAAGCTCCAAATATAGTCAAAATATCTAATTTAGTTTAAAATCTATGAGTGGAATTTGTATATTCAAATATTTACAGTACACGCCAATTTTAAACATTTCTCAATTTACTCTTTACGAAAATTGGGTTTTTGATTTCTGCATAAGTAATAAACTCAATAGAGGTGCAAGTTAATTAGTTTTATCTGCCGCAGGCATTATCGCATCCATTAGGTGTAAATCAGATTAATTTACTAATTGATATTAAAATCTATCAGCTAAACAAGTTGCAGCCCCAAATTAATTGATGTTTGTTTTATAAATGTATGCATGTATGCTTTTGCTTTTAGGCATACAGATATGGTAAATGAAATAGATTCACCTGGCTAGGTTGTTTATAAATTGAGTGATTGGGATGGAAATTCGAGTAAAAATCGCCACTGGTCCAATAAGAACAATACTCTTTGGTGGGAGACATCCACTTTCCACTAGGTACGCCTAATTACAGTCAATAAACATGCGAATTGCGAACAAAACGCAACATAACTACAGAAAATTCTTTGCTTCCCTGCCAATCCCACCAAATTCTCCACGAAACTTTCCTTACTCTCAGTGCTGACTTAGCTACTGTTGTGCTGGATCGATTCAATCGCGACTAACGCGATTACGCTCTTATGCTTCGAAAAGAGTTCTTCGATAGTTTGGCGAAGTCTGGCGAATGGTGGACAGCGGCAGAGAGAATGCTTTGTCATATGGTATCCGTAACCTCCAACCACGATGTAGACAGTGAATCGTTGATGATGCCTATGGTATAAGTCACCCACAAGGATTATGCTCCATAATTATTTAGGGCTATCAAAGCTCGCAGTTCGCTCTTTCTCTGCCTGAGAAGAAAATTTGCCATCAGCCTGTCAGACATTTTCAGGAAGCACGTGGTTGTAGTACTGCCTTAACAGAGGCATGCAATTTTTTATTTTAAATAAAACGCATTTTCAGTGAAAAGCTGATGTTTTGCTCCACTATCCTGCTAACTTTATATCACTTAGTGTTTATAAACAATTTTTGGCATTTTATTGGCGTGACTGCATCTTATGGAGGCCGTCGGGTCTTTGATATTATAAGGCTAATAAAGCAAATTTTAACTTTCAAGGCTTCTAACTTAGCTGTTTTAGTAGCACAAATCAGTAATTCAACACGGAAATTTAAGAAGCAGGCCATGGTTATCAAATAACAGGCTCTACGTAGAAGCATGACTGCGGAACTCGATTCATAAAATGATTCAATCACGAAAAGTTCGTCTTAATAAAGTGATAGTTTCACCAGCTTATGCTTCAACAGTATAGACCAAAAATATTTCCGACAAACCCCACCCAAAAATGCATTTTTCGATACGCGCCAGTAGGGCATGAGTCAATTGCGATGACGAGACAATGCAGCAGTATCTCTGGGCCCACAGTGATCCTCAGCGCTTAATTAAGTTCGATCATTTCAACCTTTTATACTGGCCACTAATTTTAAAATAAATACATAGGAATTGTAAACGGTGCTAGGGTGTACTCGTAGGCTACAGGATGCAAATTTGCACGAATAGTCGGCCGCGTGACTACCATTCGGAAGTACGTAGGTTCGAATCTCCGTGCATGAAATACCAAAATGATAGCAAAATCGTAGGCAATGGCGAGCCTTCGAGTATATTTCTTATATGAAAAAGTTAATCATGAAAAAATATTTGCCATCGGAGTAGACTTAAAACTGTAGGTCTCTACATTTGTGATACAACATCAAGTAAGTATATATATACAAAGTGAGGTCCACAATAAACAAGACTGGCGTCATAAAAATGTTTTTGGGCCGCCCAAAATCAGTAATCACCGAAATCTCCATCGAAATTGTTCGTAAATTTATCAAAAATGAACCGAAATCATCATCATCAATTCATGGAATCGGAGTTGAATATCTCCAAAACATCGGTTTATGGTATTTTAACTGATCATTTGGGCTTACGAAAGGTCTGTGCACGTTTCATTCCGCCCAAGTTAACTGACGACCAAAACTTGCTTAGAACTCAACATTTGAAAGACCTCATTAAAACATTGTAACTGGTGATGAAACATGGAGTTTCCAACAAGAACCTGAAACTAAGCGTGAATGGGCTGAATTTAAGGCCTCAGACGAGCCACCACCCAGACAATCGCGTTTGAAGAATTCAAAAGTTAAGCCGATGCTCATTTGTTTTTACGATTCCAAGTGAATTGTCCACAAGGAGTTCGTGCCAATGGGCCAAACCGTCAATGCAAGTTTCTATCTTGACGTTTTTAAGCGTTTATTGCATAGCATTCGTCGAATTCGCCCTCAATACCGTGAAGGAGAAAGCTAGCGCTTGTAACATGATAATGCAGCATTTCATCGATCCACTCTTGTGACTGATTTTTCGACTAGAAATCGCATTTTAACCATCAATCACTCCCCGTATTCGTTTGAAATGGCATAAAGGACATTCCGGTTAATGATCTGAAACACTCTTTCGAAAATCCTTTAAATCGCACAAAACAGTGTATAGAGGCCAAAGGGGACTTAACGCCTCGAGTCGTTTCTATTTTAGCTCAGTCTTGTTTATTTTGGACTTCACCTTGTATATCATGATTAAGTGGATAGCTGGTTTGATAGAGAGATAGAATGTTCTATATAACTAAAAATAACTTCCAAAATTGCTTAGCAGTTATCACATCAATCAAGAAGAAGAAGAAGGGGGAAAACAATTTATATACACTAAACATTTATTAGTGGATTACCATCATCTGTGGCCACTCACGATTTTGAGACTTTCAACTACAGCAAAATTGATTCTCAAAAGTGGACGATACCATCAGGAAGTCCATACATATTTCAATGGCCATAAGTGTAGACGTAAAAACCACTCTATCAGCCAGCGGGTATTTATGGATACATAGTCTCCTACCCAAATGCACTTACATATGCACATACAATTAAAATAGCCGAGTGCGTAACTGAGCATAAATTAATTTCATATTTAAAGTTAATTAAAGCGATTAAAAGGGCATTTGGTAATTCATTTTATTTATTGCCAATGTAAAGACTTGTCAGTTGGCTACATAAATGCCACGAAGTGCCAAATGGCAGGAATATTGAAACATATAGGATCACATAAAGCATGGAATAAATGTAGAATGTGGGCTACCGTCGCAATAGTAGCTGCAGTTAAGGCGAGGATGCCGCGTATGTAGACTACATATGAGTACGAATCCTTATGCAGTGCATGCAATTCACACAAACGCCCCCACATATTGGTACGAAAAGTAGGCGTTCCACTAGACTATGTACGTGCGTGGCTGTGTGTGTGTATGTATGCACTGAAGGCAGATAGCATCTAACGAAATCGCACGTCAATGTCACTGCGTCAGAAATGAAAACACCAAAGCTGAAACTTGCCATTAAACGCAAGGAAAGAACTTTAAAAGATGTACTAAATCCTCTCAAAGAAACAAAATAAACAAACTGATGAGGTGAGTTATGATCCCCGTTCAGTGTGACATGCGGCCAATGCCAGACAGCGCCCACTCACTTTATGCGCACCCAGCAGGCGGCGATGCTGGCATACACACTCGCTATGCCACACGCACTCAAATAGACGCATCAAACAACATCGATACAATACCTCGTGCCACAGACTGCTGCACAAAAACAGCAACAACAGCGCTGCAACGAAGCTACAAAGCTATTGCAATCGCAGGCAATGACCGTTTAGAATGCCATTGAGCGTGTAATTGATGCGGAATCGAAACAAATATTCGACTTCGATTTTCAAAGCTAACGTCTAGTCAAAGTAGAATTTGAACTCAGCTATCAGCACAATTATTAGTAAAACTTTTTACGGAATTTTGATTGCTGACTCCCCATAAGGAGATGCAACCTGTTTAATTGAACGATTTTAGAGCCCTTCGAGATGGCAATAGAAACATTATATTGAGTGGAAGGTAAACAAAAGTTCTTACAACATAATTTTTCTGAGAAAAAAGGAGTAGATCGAAAGGCAGGAGTACAGGGAATCATGAGTGACGTCATATAAAGTTTTCTAACTGAGTTACCGGTTATATGAGCGGCTACCATACGATCGATGAGGCTTCAAAACTCACTATGGACAATAAAGCCTGGAATAGTAAAGACGAAAATGGTGAAAAAGGGGTTTTCCAGAATAGGGCCAATTTCCGCCTGAAAGTGGAAGCATGATAATAGCATTCAAGTAGAAGCTATTATAAGCTCCTTGAAGGCGCTTACATATCAATGTTCCCTTTTTACTTTGCCTATAATTTCGTGCATTGCCGTTTTACAGATTTGCCTTTAGAGCGTGATTGCTGACACGATGAGATGCAATTCGGGTGATTTTTGGTCGGATGTGTACATCTAACTATATTTCCGAGAGTTTTAGATGAAAGGAGGTGTGGCTTATAAAACCAAAATTCTTTGGTTTCACTTGTGAGGATTTATCTACCTGAGGGAGTTTTCTAAAATCGCACATTTATGCGAATAAGCTGCAAACGACCAGAACTCAACACACTCGAGGTGTGTTCAAAAAGTATCGTGAATTTTGTGTTATTTCAAAAAGTATTTATTTATTCATTAATATCTATTTTGTCCCCTTCAAAGTAATCCCCATAAGATATTATGCACTTGTGCCAATGTTTTTTCCAATCTTCGAAGCACTTCAAAAATGCATTTTTTTATCTTGTTCAGCTCCTCCTTCGATGCCGCCTTTATCTCGTCAATCGTAGCGTAGCGTCGTCCTTTCATGGGCCTCTTCAGTTTCGGGAACAAGAAAAAGTCACGGGGAGCCAGATCTGTTCTTGTTCTTTCCCAAATCTGAGCGTTTCTGGCGGATTGCTTCGCGCAAATTGTGCATAAATTGTAGGTAAGGAATATTACCGTTTTACCCTGTGGCAAGAACTCATGATGCACAACGCCCCTGCAATCGAAGAAAACGGTAAGCAAAACTTCTGCATTCGACCGAACTTGGCGCGCTTTTTTCGGTCTTGGTTCATGCGAAGCTACTTTTGGTCGAAATTGAGTAATTTTGGTACGAATTTTGCAGCGACCCGTCTCATGCCTAAATCAATGAAAAAAAAAATCGAATAGCCAATCCATATGTTTAGGTTCTCAGCAACTTCTCTAACGGTTATTCGACGATTGGCCAATACCGTTTTCTTCACTTCATCAGTTTTTTCGTCTGTTGTTGAAGTGCTCGAGCGTCCGGCACTCTTTCCGTCGTTCACATCTTCTCGGCCTTCTGAGAACATTTTGTACCACCGATAAACGTTGCTTTGGACCAACGTAGCTTCTCCGTATGACATAGTCAACATTCGGAATGCATCCGCGCACTTAATTTCGTTTTTCGCACAGAATTTGATACAGGTTCTTTTATCCATCTTTGTGAATAGGTAAAAATCGAAACACGTGCAAGCAAAGCAGCTGTCAACAATTAACTAAACATTCAAGATGGCCGAACTCGTCAGCATGAGTGAGAGACATGAGTACCAACATATTGCCACAAAAAAAGCGAAATTCGAATATACGTAACCTGCAAAAATTCAAAATTCGCGATACTTTTAGAACACACCTCGTATATATATAAATAATTGGCGCGTACACCATTTTTGGTTGTTTGACTGAGCTCCCCTTCCTATTTGTGGCGTGCGTCTGGATGTTGTTCCATAATTAGAGGGACCTACAGTTTCAAGTCGACTCCAAACGGCACATTTTTTATAAGGACTTTTTCATTGCGGAAATACACTCGAAGGTTTGCCATTGCCTGCCGAGGGTCGACCGCTATTAGAAAAAAATGTTTCTTCATTTTGGTGTTTCTGCGAGATTCGAACCTATGTTCTCTCTAAATTCATGGTAGTCACGCACAAACTCATTCGGCTACGGTGGCGGCCCAGAACTCAAGTAATTTTCCAAATTTAGGCGAACTTACGCTGCAGCGCATTGGAAAATCAGGCGTCTTGAGTCCTTGCCCCCATGTTAATCCGCAGTATACACTCGAACGATGTCATATTCCACACAAATTTTGAATTTCTTTTCCTTTCGTCGCCCGTTCCACTGCCTAAGTTTATATGTTTCATTTCGCCTTGCAAAACAATTGGGTATAATAAAAATCAAGTCATTTTTTATTCGTAAAATTTTGTACGAGGACGACTTTGCGCTAGGTTCCTATGACAATTAAGTATGTCATTACCGTTACGACTAATATTGAGCTCGTGCAAGAATTTTGATTTCAACAAGTTTCAACAGAAGTTGTGTGTTATTATATGGGCTGTTAAAACAACAACAACCACAACAAAATTCCAAGCTTTTGGCCCCTAACATTTCAGGAATAATTTTTGGTAAGGCATAATGCTAAGGTATGAAAGTTGAATGCATCTTTTCATAGCTAGGAAACTATTATGATACACTTTCTTCAATGCAATTTCTGCCTCGGAACTTTGCCATGCTATGAGCTGGCTGCTATAACAAAAGGCACTGACTTTTTAATGTTTCATAGCCAAACCAAAGTCAACTAAAAGTTTATAGTTATGCCGCTTATAAACCAACTTGGCTATGGCGGCTTGTTAGAGGCATAGGATAGCTATTGTATGTACATACCATAGCATCGGAATGTACGATTTCAGACTTGGAATCAAATATTTTGACGCCTGCACATATCTATCTGCATACCTACCTAGTACAAGTATTTCAGCTAAACGCACAATAAATCACGGCGTTTATCTGTTGACCGTTGTGTCAGTTTGCGAACGGCAACATTCGTTGGGCGTTATGGGCGGTTGTGCACACATACGTACGTACCTACAATTGTGCACACCTATGTAGTTATAACTGGTGAACTCTTTTTTGTTACATTTAGTGTAATACGAGTACTAATCTAACTTCTACTTAAAGCTCAAAGTATACAAGTACCATTCAGAGTGCGTTCTCCGTCTAGAAACATACTCCATGCGTTATCCGTTATCATTGTCACGTGATCTGTGACAATTGCACGCTCAATGCATTACATCTTCCATGGAAAAAAGCGTTGATATCACTTGTTGTGACAACAACTGCTAGTATAAGTACACATATATGTATGCATGTATGTATGTAAATCACCACTCTTGGCATCATTGTTGTTCTGTCATCACTCCATCGTATCTACTGACCATACATAGCACATCTCATGTACTGAAGTATTTACATCTCGACATCTGTATGTATTCATTCATGCAAAACTTGGTTATTAGCTGGTCCTTGCACACAATCCACTTGCTCCACTGCTTGGAGTAAACTTTATTCTGTGAAGAAGCAAAAAAGAATTGAAACAATTGTCATTCATTGCTTGGGATTATTACAAATGCATAAATTCCCTTAAGTGTTTAGCTATGAATGCTTGTATGCGGAGCTCAGAACCCACATGTAGTTGCATAATTTGCATAAAACATTTTCTGAAAATTTTCAGCATTCCAATAGAGCACGTCTCCGTTTTCGCAATATTTTCCGTATTTCTTGTACGTTTTTATTTATTTTTGTATTATATTCTGGCATGGGACATGAGTTTAGGAGAAATGTTCAGGCTAGTCGGAGAATGGAAGAAGCGAGTATTATGGGAGTGTTACCTCAGTTTCCGAGTGAGCTCGCTTACGTGTTTATTAATTTGAGCTTCATGGCGCGTAAGATTTGTTAGCGCTCCTAGTTTTGAGTGGCTGAACAACGTGTAGTAAATTGGCTCAGACGACTCTTTAAATAAGTAGCTATTATTGGAAAGATCTCTAATGCACCTATTATTTGAGCTTGGGGGTGAGCTTCTGCTGGAATGCAGATATTTAAGGGGCTCTTGTAATGAGCTGTGCGCTTAAAGATTGAGCGTGAAGGTGTGTTGCATTTAGTGCAATACGTTATTGTTATTGTAGCTTTGAGCTGCTTATGTATCAATTTTTCGTTTCAGAATTCTACTCGGCCAAGGAAATAAGATAAGATACAAAAGCACACACTTGATACTATACGAGAGTAAAATTAAGCGAAAATTGCTTAAACACCTTGGAACCCGCTTGTGTAGGGCCGACTTGAGGTTACACGAGTACGTAACTCATCTATGTACACCGAACGTCTATGTTACGAGTACAGTGGTTGAATGCTGACTACGCCTAGAGCACAACGCGCCGTCTGAACTCATTTTATATGCATATCCTGCTTTGGCTGGACATAGACTGATCCAAGAAATATATAGCTTACCTTGTTATCATTAGTAGTTGTACCACCAAGGACCTTTTTGCCTTCGTTAAGAAGTCTAAAGGTGCCTTGAGAGCTGAAGGTCGGAAATTTAATATTGTGTTCGTGAAGGAAACATCTGCCGTTCGCAATTACGCTGGAGGAGTCTGCATGCACCACATCCTTGTTATAGATCCTTCTACGGTACAAATAATGTAAATTAGCAAGAAAGTAAGTCAAGAAGTTGAATTAGCTTAGGGAATATAAAAAACTAAATCTTATCGCCGCTGCTCTAATTCGACCTCATACTTCTTTCTGGTATGAATCGAATTTTAAAGTATTGCAAACATAAAACATATACTCAAAATGGCATATACAAGCAACCACTAAGTTTACCTATCAGTCTATTTGAATCTCCTTACATCAAGCATACATAACTAGATTCGCCTACGTGGTAATGTGAAGCATAATTTCATTTAGTCCTGGCATAAGTGTGTGTATATGTGTTTGCAGCGTGAGGCAAGCTGTGCTCATGTCCTTAGACAGCCCCCCAACCACATCAGGGGCAGTCGAGTCCTGTAAATCCAGGCGGAACTATGTCGCTAGACATAATAGCCTAATGCTAACATGGGTCCTGGGGCACGTGGGAATGAGACTTGTGACTCCTTAGCCATTCTGCCACTCCCTTCATCAAAGCCAGGGTTATCAAATGGGTTACTAGGGAGCTTGGCAGGCAGAGAGATGCTGTTGATGAACTAAACTGATGTTACCTGTCATGTCCGACCGACTGTCGCAAATCCTCCTGTCATTACGCAGAAGGGACTGGAGGCAGCTGGTTGGACTGATGACGAGCCATTTTCTATGGGCGAAGCACATGGAAAAGGTGGGCATCCCAGATAGTGTCGGAGATTTAAAGAAAATTAAAAAAGGAATTCGAGTGCAGTACAATGGACGTAATTGTGTCTGAGTGCTGTACTTGCTAATTGTCCCGACAAGAAAAAAGTCCGTATAGACATGAAATTATAAATCTTTTTTTAATGAGGCTAGTTTTATTAAAACATGTAAATATCAAACAACAAAATTTCCAATTTTCATTTTCGAAATAGCCACCATTTGCCTTTACACAAGCCTTCAAACGATTAGCTCATTCAGCTATTACAGCACGCTCAGTTTCCATGGATATTGACGGCGCTGCTCCAACCAAAGATTGTTTAAGAGTCTCCAAATTTCTGTAAGGCCTTCGACAGGCCATGTTCTTCAATTCAGATCATAAATTCTAGCTCAATGGATTCAGATCTGGCCTTCCAGACGCTCAATCTTCTGCGGCTAGAACCCAGGAATGTTGAGTATTGTTTCTTAGCTACTGCTGGGTTTGCCTTTTGGTCTGGAGCGAAGGCTTCTTCCAACGCTCTCTATTGAAGAAACTACTGCTCAACTACTTAACTACGTCTTCTATGGCATCCTCTTGGTAACGTCTTTACAAGACACTCCCCACCAAACCATTACGGAGGCTGGATGGTGGCAACGTCTTTTGCGTCCTTAGTAATTTAACCATAAATTTTTTCGTTTTTCTTTTTAAAAACTTCTTCAACAACATCTATCGAGTCTAATTTTATTCAAACGTTTTCCCAAAAGATGACAGTGGATGACTTTGATGAGGGGATCATCTCTTATTAGTCTGGACATTTATCTGGCCGATACATTGATTTGCCTGGACATGATTTTCTGCTTTCCGGGAGCATTTCTGCGAATTATTTCATGAGAACGACCACTTCTTTTTCTATCTGTCACTTCTGACGTTTGGGAAAAACGATTGATCGTTGATCATGCGGTAAACAAACATTCCCAAAATATTAAATTTTTTCACCAATTCGTAAATTCCTCTTGCACTTTTACACACTTGTGAAATGCAATCACTGCAATTCGATTTTCCTTAGCTCCCCACTCCTTTGCTTTCAAGCGAAATTTGCCACAAATCTACCGAAGCCATGAGCAGATATGCTTACAAACAACTGCAAAATGCAAAAATAACGGAACTTTTTTCTACGAACTTGCTTGTGCCTATGCCTTATTTAATTTATCACAGAATTTATGGCAAGATTCTGTAGCATAACTGTACATAGAATAATATGAAATAGCGCCTTCATAGACTCAAAATATGTGTGCAAATGACTGACAGCTAAACATTTCCATAGTTGTGCACACCTATAAAATAAAAACAGCTCATATATAGCTAGGTTTGTTTTTGATCTATTACCCGGCATTTACTGTATTCGAGACCCATTCCGAACATGAAGCATTACTCCACATCTGCATCCTCCATAGATTATGTTAAAAGAGTTCTGTTAAATCAGAAAGGTCAGGTGGATACCGTAAATTGCACTGTTAAGACATAACTGTTTTACCTGCCATACGGTCTTAACATGAGTTGTCATTTCGTAGTTTGACAACTCAATTCACATTTTAACGCTCTGCATGACATGATGAAATCTTAGCCAGATGAGGAAGCGAGTCAAAATGAAAACAGAAATTTTGACATATGTTAAAACACTTTTGGATCGATGAAATGGTGCATTATCATGCAATAAGCGCCAGCTTCCTCCTTCGCGGTATTTAGGGTGAACTCGTCGAATGCGATGCAACAAACGCTTCAAAACGTCAAGATAGAAAATTGCATTGACGGTTTGGCCCATTGGCATGAACTCCTTGCCGACAATTCTCTTGGAATCGTAAAAAGAAATGAGCATCGGCTTGATTTTTGACTTCTCTTCGCGATTTTTTGTGTGGTGGCTCGTCTCGGGCTCTATTCGGCACTTTGTCGCTTACTTTCAGGTTCATGTTGGAAACTCCATGTTTTATCACCAGTTACAATGTTGTAAAGGAAATTCTCGTCTTTTCTCGCCTCTTTAATGAAGTCGTTCGATTGTTGAATTCTGAGCAATTTGTGGTTCTCAGTTAACTTGTGTTGAAGAAAACGTGGGCAAAACTTCACAGCCATCTCTGAAACGTGTAAGCCACTTGAGACCTCTGGCACGAGATAGACAATCAGCGCCGTAAACTTTTTGCATCAATTCAAATGTTTCGGTACACGTTTTACCGTTTTTAAAACAAAATTTGATATTAGCTCTTTGTTCAAAACTCATTTTTGTACCCGATGACACAAGCATACTGACACTTTAGACGCAATAACTTCGCTTCCACTGAACCGAATGTCACCAAGATTTCACTGGAAGTCAGATTGTTTATTTTGGACTTCACCTCGTACAAGTGATTTTTTAAATTATTTACGCATTTGGTACCAACATCAGTAATAAAAGTAGCAACAAAGTGAGTTAGTACACCAATAGTGCATTCAAATATAGTAAAGTTGATATTACCTTGCAAGAAGATATTCTAGTGGAGAAATAGAAATGTGAAATCATAATTTGGGATACGTAAACTTATCTATTCATTTTTCAAAGTTAAGAACCAGATTAAGAGTAACCCATCAGCGCTTGGAATGCATAATACCCAACATTAGCTAATGGGAGTGCCAATTAAGACAATTTAGTTTATCTCTGTTGGAACAGATCAACGCTTATTAATGTTAACATAACAGATCTTCAAGACCGCCAATGATTTCTTTTGAAAGTAAAGATCATCAAATTGTGATTAGGTAGAATGCTTTCTAACGGTTAAATTGTGCACCATATTGAATTTCGGGAAAAATAAAATCTCTCGAATAACAGCAAAATCAAACAGAAATTTATTAAACTATTTAGTCAAAATGTCTCTAAATTTACGCTCATTATGTCAATTACTCTTCTGAACTAGCTATGTATGTGGCTATGAAATTATCGTAAGAGAACTTAATTCAAAGCTAATTTATCCATAGACCCAAAATACCTATTACAAAGGCAATAAAAATAAAAAATACAACAAATGTCATTTTAAATTGTTTTGTCCCACTAAATTGTCTAAATAAATAAGTCAACAAAAGAAGGTGCATAGGCGCATAAGTTTCCATATGCATCCGTGTGTGCCCGATGTCTTCTCTATTTCAAACGCCGCATTGCATCTCCATTACAGCCATTTGTTTTCCAAAGTCGTTTGATAAATTATGTTATTTGATCAATTGTTCAACTCGTCAGCTTTGTTGGCACGGTTCCGTTTCAATGAATGAATACAGACATAGATATGCATATGAGCACGCATACATACTCACATCTGTATGTAAATATGTTAGCACGTTGGTGGTTATGTGATGTGTGGGTAACTTGAGACGTACTTGTCTTTCGAAAGACATCTAGCCTGGCTGATCGGAACTTTTCTATGCCTATTTACACTGAAATGGCATCCACAAACATAAATAAGAAGAGAAGAAAAAAACCTTAAATACGATAGAAAAGCGAGTTGCAATCATTGGCGGCGCATTTGAGAAAAAAGTTTGTCATCCTCGCTGGAATGGTGATCATGGGCGTGAGCAGTACCCATTTATGCAGAAGCATGTACCGAATATCCATAGATATATTACTCCTACATACATGCACACATACATATGTACCTATATGCTTTGTACAATGCCGCAAATGAGAATATAAAAAATAGCTCTCGAGTGTTAAGGTGTTAAGTATTTATTTTCGTCTGCAAGTTTCTATAACATTGTTGACCAACTGAATTCCGTTGCGCCAAATAGTCAATTTGATGAATTGTTTGTAAGAAAAAGCTTATGATCGAAAAACCGTTTACTTTAGGAACATTTCAATGTGAAATTCAATTACACTCATATTTAATAGCTTTTGTTCAGAGAAATTTTCCATAATCAAGATGCAACATATAGCCGAGTGTTTTTGAACCTTATCATATTATATACCTGAAAGCCCAAAACCATACAACTTATGGCTACTAAACAACAAGACTAATGAAAACAAGAACGAATGTGCCAGCGCAAGTCAACGTCAGCTCCTAAACCTGAAACCTTCGTTTTGCACTTTTGCATCTAGTACCTCTCGCTCTGTAAACGACTTAGTAGAGCCGCACGATGGGGAGAATAATAAGAAAGCGCCTATCGTTGTACCGTTAATTCGCTCTCAGAGAGTTCTATATTGATTTTCTGATTCAACTGATATTGATTTTCGTAGCGTCGCAACTTGTGCAATTGATGATCAGTGTGAGCAGATTAAAATTCTCGTAACTTGATTTAGCTATTTTTTTGTTTTCTAGCCTTGGAGTTCGAGTCATTTTGTTAACCACTTTTAACTAAACCAGTTGTAAATACCTTTTGAGGTTTATAGTTATGTAAAACATACATTTTTTTTAATTAATTCAATAATTCACTCTGTACTATTTAGCTTTACTTATTTGGTTATCATCTGGCCACATTGTCGGCGATTGCGATTATTGTTGGTTGGTGGTGGTATTGGTGCTCTCCTTCGTATTGGTATTGGTGCTCTCCTCCTCAAATCTCTCACTCGCAACTGCAGTGTTGCTTAGTTTTGGATATAAAAAGCACTAAAATGTCCATTTAAAGAAAACAAAATACCAATTTTTTATTGAATTGCTTAAAGAAAAGAAATTGTCTTTAATGTGTGCGTTTTTTAAATACGTTCTGTTGACATACAATAGACGGTTTTGAAAAAACATAGTTTTAAAAATCCATCCCAGTATTTTAAACTTATGTGAAGAGAATTCCTTTAAAAAAAAGCCGAAAAACCCTTTTTTGCTATATTTGAGGTCATGTAGCAAGATAAGGTATCCCTTATTCAAAAAAGTCGTTTGGTTTCTTTAGTATTATCTGGTTTTTCTAGTATTTATTGTTTTTTTTTTTTTTTACATGAATACAGCTCTATGGCATTTGTTCAGTAAATTCAAAGACTTTTTCAAATTTATAAAAAGGTTTTAAATGTTAAGTAGAGTTGATAGAAGAATATCCAATATTCATGCATAACCTCAAAACGAGCAAAATAAGAGATTTGCACTTTCAAAACATCAAATTTTATAAGTATCAATAAATTTTCAATAGGACTGAACTCTTCTCAGCATAAGTTTTAAATGCAAGAATGGCCTTTAGCCTGTTTTTATTTTACAATTTTTTTTAACTTACAGTTTTGGTAGCTTTAAAGTGAAAAAATAAACAACCACCAAGCTTAAAAAGTACCGCATTTTGGGTGAACAGCAAAAGGTTGGCAACAATAAACTTCCTTATGGGCACCATTTTGGTTATCTCCTTCTTAGTGTAACCATAGATTTCGACTATTTCTAGCTCTGAATAAAACACCAAGCAACGTACCGAAAGAGCCCGACTTCAACTAGAGCTGGATAAGCTCAAAGTAGCGAATAAAAATTAGAAGCAAATTTTTATAGGATTTTCCAACCCTCCATGGATTCTTGAAAATCAAACTGTTCGTCAGCATTTCTAAAATATTTACGTGGGGGGTTCAATAAGTACCCATGTTAGAAATGAAGACACCGTTCTTTCAGAAAATGAGTATTTTTTTCAGCAAAGTCCCTTTTTAGAAAGATACACTTCTCCCAACGCTCCGATCATTTTTTAACCCCTCCAAAAATAGGATTTGTCTAACTCTCCAAAATACGTCTCTGTCTCGGCGATGCCGTCCTCGTTTGGACTAAATGTTTTTTCCGCGTGCCATTTTTTCATGTTAGGGAACAAGAAAAAGACGTAGGGAGCCAGAACGGATGATTACGGGAGGTGCGGCAGCAATTCATAGCGCAATTAAAGTGTTTGAACCGTGTTTGCTTCAATTTTTTGTGAAAGCAGTTGAATAACTCACTGTAGTATTGTCCAGTGATCGTTTTTCCTTTTTCTAACAAATCCATAAGGATGACGTCGTTCGCATTGTTTTGATTGTTGCTTAGTTTCTGGTACGCAATGATGAATCCAGATTTCATCAACTGCTACTTCGCGCGCTTTCATTCGTCGATCAGCGAGAATAATGTCGGGGACTTTTTGAATGATTTCCTCTGTAACCACGTCTGCCGGGCGTCCTGGACACTCCTCATCAAAAACGGATGTTCACCCACGTTTAAATTCGTTGAACCAATATAAAACTGTGGTCATAGATTGCAAAGCGTCCCCTTTGCTTTTATTTCCTCGCATTTCTTCCCATCCAAAAACAGAAAGTGTATTACTAAACGATACTACTCTTTTCCATCCATCTTAGCGAAAATCACAAAACACATCTTGCTGGAATATGTACCAAATCCAAACTAACCTGAAATTTGTTTTGCCGTCGTTTGATAGATGGCCGCATACGATACTAACACAGGGTACTTATTGAACCACCCTCGTTTGTTGTTGCCTCACATGTAGCTATAGAATTGTGGTATTTAATCTAGATTATAATAAGTACAAAATTATTTTTTCAGTTTTTTTTTCTTTCCTCAAGCAATCACATGCGCACCGGAAGGGTTTTGTGGATGCGGTAAGCCGTAAAATTGCTCCAGTATTGAGGACACCTTTTCCTTTAAGGCGTTAGCAAAAGCGATATTTCTTTATATTCTGCTCGACTTGGAGAGGAAGGAAATGTGGTCTATTACTAAATATATGTATGCCAAGAGACAGCCCACGGCATTCTATGTAGATCATTGCACTGTTGTCCACGTGCATTGTATATATTGTTGTGATTATTGCTTTACCGTGAAGGTACTCTTGAATATTGTTAGACATGAGCCGGAAAAACATTTTAGTGAAGAATTCCTTAAAATTTCGCAAAAGTGTAAAGAATTGGCGTGTGCCATTATTTCTTGCATACTTTATTCTTATATTATAATATTTACATAGGTGTAATAAAAAAATAAATTTTGAAAATTTGGTGAATAATATTTTTAGTTAGTCCGTCTTTTACCCAAGGTTTCTCCATCCGATGCAAGATTTGTGAGAGT
Organism: Anastrepha fraterculus; assembly: GCA_037575425.1. NCBI lineage: Eukaryota > Metazoa > Arthropoda > Insecta > Diptera > Tephritidae > Anastrepha > Anastrepha fraterculus. Next base: position 331,180 of record JAYXIM010002428.1, read on the forward strand.
AACTTCGGCTGGCAAGTCATCGGGGATTCGGCAGTAGAATTTTGCGCGCTCATTTCTCACGTATTCACACACTCGTCCAATCAGTCGTTGTTTACACGGTAGCGAAGTCAATGGCTGCCTTGATTTTTTTGCATATGTAGCAGTTAGGATATTTATCAATAAAAAACTATGTAACCAGCCAGCTGCTTTAATGCAAAATTTATGTTTAAGTTCTTAGTTTTACAATCACGAGAAATACGCGTATAGTATCGCTGACCCCGTCACAAAGAAGGGAGAGCATCAAAAGGAAAGAAAACCGTAAGGAGCCTTTGACATATTGCTTTTCAGGATACAGTTACTTTATAAAACGAATTTATAAAAGTTAGGAAAAATATTTTGCAATTATTAAACGGTCTCCACATCCGCAGTTACGTTTGGAAATCACCTGATTCCTTCAAAATGGCGGAGAGCCGACCAATGAACTAATATTGGCTACACCTCTGCATTCTTAACATCATGTCTTTTGCCGATATGGCGAGAGATGGTTCACCAATACGTGAGCATAAGACTTTCTAAGTCCAGGTCACAAACTGATATCGTCTGAAATCGTTGAAATTCCAATGTTGGGTATTGAAACAGTTTCAACAGGTTAAAGAAGTCTAATGGTAACATTGCATTTTCCGTTCAAATTTGTTGCTTCAATAATATATAATATTTCCGGTGTTCTCTTCAATCACCAAACGTGTATAATCTACGTGAGCTTAGATACCGACGCAGAATTATCGGCAAACCATTCTTAAATAGAAGATTTTGTGGCGGCATACCAAAAATGTATACCAGAAAATTTAAAAACTCAGTAAGATAATTTAGCTCTTGGTTTACATCCATGATAGAGTCAATTTATTTGGAAGAAATCAGTTCGGACCGTAACGACTGCTGCATTTAAAATTTGATTACGTCAACATCGAAATTTTTCGGTGCGTAAATTGCGCATTCACTGAGCCAGTTTCAGTTCAAGTAATTATCTAGCATTAACGTTAGAGCAACAATTGTTTGGCATTGCATTCTGTTTTTGTAATCAGTACAATTCTGCCATTGTCAATAATCAGCAATTTATCATAAAAAGTTTATGTAGATCATCTTGTAATTGATCTCGCATTTTGATGACTTCTATCCGATATTTGTCGGCGGCCGTCGTAGCCGAATGGGTTAGTGCGTGACTACCATCCGGAATTCACAGAGAGAACGTCGGTTCGAATCTAGGTGAAACACCAAAATAAGAAAAACATTTTTCTAATAGCGGTCGCCCCTCGGCAGGCAATGGCAAACCTCCGAGTGAGTTTCTGCCATGAAAAAGCTCCTCATAAAAATAGCTGCCGTTCGGAGTCGGCTTGAAACTGTAGGCCCTCCATTTGTGGAACAACATCAAAACGCACACCACAAATATCGGAAGGAGCTCGGCCAAACACCCAAAAAGGGTGTACGCGCCAATTATATATATATATAGGTATATCCGATATTTGTATTTTTTTCTCGTATTTTGATGGCTTCTGGCACTCTACTGTCAAAAATTTAGAAATTTCACCTAGCAATTAATTAAAACTAGTACTATTTAGTTTATAGATATGTACGTACTCGATGAATAACTTGATGGCTATCGCTGACTTTAAAAATTAATGCCAAAATGGTATTCGACCCACTTTAAATGTGCCATGTAGTTTTTCTAAACTTCACCACTTCAACAAAGAAGGGAAAGCTTAACGTGGCAATGACGTAGTAGTCCAAGCACACAGAATTTATATCTGTTTTACTTATTCTTTCTTTATGGTTTATACTTCCAAATTATTAAAAACACGAGATTGTATTTTTAACGTGAAATTTCACTGTGCAATTTGTGGTGAATCGTCCGAGCATTTGGGAAATTGTAATTAAAAGCAACATATAAAATGATATCCACATAGAAGGTCTGTCAAGTTCGAGTTTTATTTTAAATTCAAATTAAAAGCATATTCATTAGCTGTTTATTCACATATCGACTCCTTTTTCCAAATGTATGAATGGGCAATTTTTCACAATTTTCAGTTGTGTTGATATCAAAAACCAAACCTTCTAGTTTTCATAAAGGCCAATTAAATTTTAGACTTGATTTTCTAAACATTTAAATTTTACGCAATCATGTTTCTGATCTGAAAAGGACTGTATACAGCGGGTAGTGAATAATGCAAAAAACTTCCCAGGGTACATATGATTTGGCGGAACTGTATCATTATCGTCAGTTTTGTAGTCCTATTTATTTTCAAAGCGTCCTACCTGAAAGTACGCTAAATAGTTTAACACCACCGTAGGTAGGTAGGTGAAATGGTTGAAGTGCACCTGGCACTCCTCATCTAGCACTAAAGCCATTTTGATACCATTATGAGACCTCCAACAGGCAGATATTTACACAAAGCCAGAGCTTTTGATATAATGGAGAAGATTGATTGGATTTAGGTTAGCGCACTACCCCAGGTTGTCGAAGAAAGGAGCTCCCAGTGAACTTAGTCGTCAAGCTGCCAAGCCCGGACATTTACAGAGATACTCTACAGTCTCCTGCTCTGAAAGGTCCCCACAGCTTCTGCAATGGGGGTTAAATGATAACCCTAGCTTTTCCGCGTGGGTTCCGATCGTTCAGTGATCGGTAAACACAGCTACGAGTTTGGAAATTGAATGGTGAGGAGTCCAAAAATCTTTCTGAGTCCTTCGTGTATCGTATTGGGGCCAAAGGGTTCTCGAAATAGCACATGTAGAAATGGAGCTGTATCTTTTCTGCGCTTTCCTCAGAAATATTTTGCGCAGTTCCCCTTTAACAACTGTAAAGGGGATACCGATGCCCGGGTAGGAGCTCTCTGAGGCCAATTCAGTCCCCTTCCAGGCAAGCAGTTTAAAGGAGATATATAAATTAGCTGATTTATAGAAAAGCCCTGCTCCGACTCCCGATTCCATTATAGAACCGTTAGTGAAGGCAAAGGTGCAAGCTTCGGTGCAGATTTCCCCTCGATCTAATCCTGCCTATTTGGAAAGATTGCTCTAGCACGACATTCAAACTCTAGTTTGCGAATAGAGAGATCTGTTCGAAGTTCGGAGAAGTACGGTGCTAACTACCCAAAAATGCTACCATGTCCCTTGAGAGATTGTCTCCAGAGGCCAATCTCCTTTAATTTAATTGTACTTTGAGCTGCGATGGAAATGACGGAAAAGCCGATGGGAAGTAAGGGCAAAAGGACATTCAGGGCAGCACGGGGGCAAGTTTTAAAGGCAGTCCTTTGCACCCTCCCCAATTTAGTAAAATTATAGCCCTCTAGAAGAGCTTCTCACCAAACCAGGCATCGATACGTTAAAATTGGCAAAACCACTGCGTTTTACATCCACAGCACGCGCGACCTGTGGCTTGAGTCCCCATTTTTTACCGAACATAGATTTGCAGAAGTAGAAGGCTCTACTGGCTTTCTTTCAATGTGTTGCTTCCAATGGAGTTTGGAGTCAAGTATCACTCCAAGATACCTAACTTCCGTTGAGAACGGGAGAACGTGGTTGTTTAATTTGGGAAGACAATACCTCCACCCGGAGGTTTATATTTTCTGGTAAATAGCACCAGTTCAGTTTTGTCAGAGTTGACTCGGAGGCCGCAAGAGGCAGCCCAGCGACTGCGTACAGCCAAAGACCTTTCCAAAATCTCAGCCAGGACTGAGAGAAACGGTCCCGATACCATCAGGACCAAGTCATCGGCGTATGCTACTACCTTAATCTCACGCTTATTTATCATTATCAGAACTTCGTCAAGAGCAGCTAGCCAAAGTAGTGGCGAAAGGACACCACCGTAAGGCGGTCAAAAAAAGCGTTCTGTTCGGGGCCACACGTCGCCCGAACTGTTACGTAATTCCTCTAGCTTTCAAAACGAAAATAATGAAATGTAAAAAATACTTTTTAATGAAACAGATATTTTTATTTCTAAAAATTTAATCTGATATTGATAATTTGCATCTCTGGTGTACTAAATCACCTTTATTAGAATATTAAGAAATGCTTCGATATCGCGTTTCCAAAATTTCATAATGTTTGGTCGACACTTTGTAAGAAACTGTTGGTGAAGATCTTGGTATTATTGATTGGAAGGTCGTGATGGTACATAATGCCCAAATGCCCTTGTACTTAGTGAATTTTATACGATATCGAGTTGTAAGAGAGAAATATGAACTCGTTAATACTTTGAACAATTAGTTTCTGAGGTCTTATTTTTAACCTCTTATTTTCCTAATATTTTGTAACTAATTTTTAGTGCTTTTAGTAATAAACTTTTCATTTGCCTATAGTCAGTAAGGAAGTTGTATTTTCACAGACTAAATTTATATGACTAAACAACGATAGGCAATAGCGATATACCAATACATTCATGATAAGCGCATTTCCAGAAGAATTTTTGAAAAATTGGTTCAACAAACTATAAAGTATGAACGAAGTTGCATTAGTGTTTTCATGACAATTGACTAACATGTTTATTTAAGCCTCTGTTGGACGCGATTATAACTGAAATGTCCACAATTTTCCGGAATTCCGCATTTGTGCAGGTCCACAATTTTCGCGATGGGCTTGCGAACGAAAGCGCACACATTTTAGTTAAATGTATTATATATTTTCTACTTAAGATTTGTCAGAAGAAGCATCGCCGAGCAATCGCTGCAATAAAAGACGTTCGTACTTAAATGTCCCTGTTCTATAACAGACGGTGACTATTTACGGTAACTTATGAAGAAATAGCATATAAGTTAAAATATTCAATGTGGGCACATTACGTGCACACCGATGGACCCAATTTGTAACGGACTAGTTGAAATAGTAATAACAAATCCATCCCATAATAAAGAATGCCAAAGAAGTGCACCAGATTAGTAGTAAAAAATCACTCAAACACTGGCATTTGCAGACACAGGACTATAGTACATGCATATGTACATACATATGATTTTATACAACATATGCACACAACCCACTATTTTTATTACTCTGTGCACCCAAGCAGGTAGGAACTCATGTTCATGACTTAAAAGCTGCCGGCTTATTTTTAATTAATAATACAAACTGATATACATATTTTGAAAGCGCACAGGCATTTATGTACATGTGTATACATATTACAAATGTTTAGGTGTCACAACTGTCAATACTCTGAATAAAGTCGTGAAATGGGTTATGTGAGCTAGTTGCTTCATTGGAGCATCGTAATCACATACAATCCACATAAATATACGACGGACACAGTTTAGAGAGTGATACACTCCAATGTGTATGTATTATAATGCTATTTATTTACATATTCTACACATCTATTCCAACCAGCGCATTTTTTTCGTTTATGGGTTTTAGATACTTGAGTCCTTGTGAAGCGAAATTCAAAGTATGCAATGGATGATCATCAAGCGTTCGTAAGCTATCATAAAAGCGATATTTTTATGATTTAATATAATAGCTTAAAGCCATAAAAGTCCAAAAATTCGTAAGCGGAAAATAATTTATAGTCATTTTATAGTCATTTTTTCAGTATAGAAATTATTTTACATATCTTCAACATTTCACTCATTGTTCTGTTAAAAAAAAATGTTGTCTAAAATAAATGTTTTCTAACAACAATGTTCCTTACAGCCCTAACTAACATGAGTTTGATTCTACTTTTTATTGGAATTTTTTAGCATAAACTTACAAACTGGTGAAAACGCTTTCACTTACGAGCTTTATTTGTTCTTTTTTCAGTGAGCTGAAAAACTCGCCGCGCACAAAAGGGGGAATTAATATGTGAAAATTTGCGATGATTTATTATGATTCTCGACATGGATAATCGAGCTAGCAGTGTATTCATCAACCTATGTCACATATCATATTACGAAATGTTCGTGCAATATTGAATGTATGTATGTTGATCTCACTAACTTCCAAGGAAGCATCAGAATTCGTTTTAGAGCTATGGTTGCTTCGGCAAAGTTTCTTATTTTGATCCCTAGAATATGATTTTCACAGAGCAATGGGCGATTTTTTTGCCTCCCCACAAATCGACCCGGCCTAATGCATATGAGTCCCAAGCAAAACAACAGCCGACGGTATGTGTTTTCAAAGAACTTAATACAACACAAATTGTTATTCAGTGGGAGTGGCTAGAACGATTTTTCTGCATACGGTCCAATCAGCCTGCAACTTCCAAGTATCCTCTGGGTAGCTCCCGAACATCCGTTTGAGCGCGAGCTAATGTGAGAATGCGAATCAACCCAAAATATCTGGTTGTGCACTGGGCTTGGGCCAGCCACATAAAAATCTTTCCCTAATGAAAAACAAAGCAAAGCCTCGGATGAGAACTGCTTATTCTGATGACGACCCGGACGGCTTTCGCGCCAATCAAGAAGAATATGAAGATGCGCCTTTACATACTGCTGCATACACCATAACTGGCAACAGAATCATCTGAAACAAAAAATGCATTTTTTAAAGGATTTGTTTTTCGAGCTACATATGTCTACGAATGAAACCGATTTTCGCGAACAAAAGTTTTCTAATAGACAAATAATGATATAAAAACAAACCTTTTCGTCTTAGCTGGTAAGTTATGCAATGCCAAATTTCAAAACGATTGGTCCCTAAATTTTGAGTTATGGCGCACACATATTTAAAAAAAAAGCAGGTTTCAGAAAAACGATTTAAAGGCCAGTAGGTTCAGAAACCCAGCCTGAAGCAGTGGACTCATAATTTTTCCATATTTGCCAATTAACTTGAAATTTCCACACAATATTCTTGAAACCCGGCGTCTCTGAATGGATTGGTTTGGGTCTGTTATGGGACCCCTACCGTTCGGAAGCGGCGTAAAACTGTAGATTCATCCACTTGTGGAAAACAAGAAAGAGGAGGAGGCGGAGGAGTTCGGCGGAACACTCAGTAAAGGTGGAGAAAGAAAGATGTACACCCAGGTACCGAAAATGTATTTTATTTCATTTCACAGAAACTATTTAAAATTAGTTATAACATCGTGACAATTTTAAGATTAACCCAACACTTCCCAACAGTTACAAGTTCAGCCTACTCCTGCAGCATTCAGTTGGGACACTTTCACTTTAGACTGCCACAAAACTCACCGTTGTTTGGTGTCCTTTGAACAGCTGGTTAGTCGCAGCTAATCTTAAATTCATTTCATGAAATTTTACTCGACATTTGTTTAGAAATGTCACAACATAACAAACAACATCGATTTTGGCCATAAAATTTGTATAATAAATCTATTTGATGGCTCACGCTTCGTCATCTTTTGGGCTTTATTTATCAACAACAAATTGAAGAAGCAGCAGTGGCTACAATAAAAGGCGGAACCGCCCTGGGGAATAAACAACAGTCGTTCGAAAGTGACACGGCCAATGCACCAGCAGCAGCAGTGCTTCGGAAGTGGCGGCATGAATGATGGTAATATCATCCTGCACAACAACAACCACTCATTTACTTAGTATAATAAAACAAAATTTTATGGCGTGCGCATTACTGTGCCGAAAATGGGCAATAAGCAGCAATACAACAATAACAAAAATATTTACAACACGGGTCATAACTTTCACAAGCCCTAATGCCACATGTGGCTGTGGCACGATACGAATCACCATATTTTCATATCGACGTGGCAAATCCTGCAAGTGAAGACTTTGACATGTATATGACGCGGCGTACATCCGTCTATCCGCTTTTTTGCTTATTCGCTCATCCAACCATTTAATTGTTTTGGCATTTGCTCTGCCGCATGACAGGCTGCTCGTAAAAATCACAAATTTCACTTCAGAATGATTAATTGTACGCAATAGCGTTGACAGTCTGTAGATGACACGTCGCACAGTGGTGTTGTGGTGTCATTGAATTTAAAAAATCTAATGATGCACTAAAGAAAAGTTTCTGACTATGTTAAGTCATAATTATTTTCCCCGAGAGTACGAGGGTCGTTTGAAAAGTCCGTGCAAACATAAAAACGACTGAATTTGGGGTAATCCTTTTTATTTTTCGAAAAGAGTTTCCTTTTGGAGCCCTATTTCTATTCATTTTGCGACCACAACTGTTGAGGCGTGAGCTGGTGCGATGTAAAATATATTGCATACTTTGAATCTTAAACTTTTTACAACAAATGAAACGTAGGTTGCTTTTTAACAGGGTCCCTTTCGCAACAATACGTGTGATGAGCTGTAATTCGATGCTTTTATCGAAAACCTTGGTAGTTTTAGCATAAACTTATAAATAACGTTTTCACTTACGAGCTTGATTTGTTCTTTTTCAGTTCTAGTTCATAGACGTACTATTTTATAGTAAGTGGCGAATTTTGGATCTATGCATGTGAGCCGAAATCAAAACAGCTATCAACAGTACGTGTTGTACAGTAGAGTTCCATAATGACTTTAACCGCCAAAAGTTGTTCGCAAAATCGTTCTTCATCAACGCCATTCGAGTTCTCACCTATCGGCTTACACAAGAGAGTTTCTGAGCACTCAAAATATTGAATTTAAAGGTCACCCACATTACAGCCCTGATTTGCCTCTTAATAATTTCTTTTTCTTCCCGAATATGTAAATAAATATGTAAATAAAATGTCAAGCCAATGCTTTTCAAGCGTTGAAGCCTTTGATCACGTCGTTTCGGAGGTATCCAATTCTGAGGGGCAAAAGTGCTTTGCAAATTTATTCGAGCAAACGCAGAAGTGCATTGAATTTAAGGATGTTGTTTTATTTCTATTATTATTTTACTGTGTTTTCATTATTTGGCGCAAAGTATAAATGACACCCCTAGTATAACAACAATTTAATAATAATTGGATTACAGCAAAATGAAAAAAAAATATTACGGAATTAAATAAGGTTTTAGTAAACGTTTCATAAAAGAAGAAATAGAAATTATAGAGATCGTGGGAAAAAGTGCAAAGTTACTGACCCAGAGAAAAAATATTACCCTTATGTAGCTCGAATATCTGAACAAGAAGCCTCAGCTTAATGGCAACGTTTAATGGATCCACTACCACATGCAATTTTAAAAGATTTTCGGGCGAAAATTTTGGTAGGGAGAAAAATTTAAATTGTACTCATAAATCTAAGACGGCTTCTGATGAGACTTCTGACCACCTCTGCTTGGAGTTTGCCAACTGATGTAAGTGACAAGAGGTATTCAAATCGATGGAACCTTTAATTTTACTATGAATTACTGAAGACACCATCCTTTGTTCGTTGTTTGGCCCATCTCCTCCACATTTTGTGGTGTGCGTCTTGATGTTATCTCGAAATGGGAGACTTACCTGTTGCCACCGAACGGCAGACAGTTTTTTAGAAGGAGTTTTTTCATGGCAGAAATACACTTGAAGGTGTGCCATTGCCTGCCAAGAGCCGACCGCTATTGGAAAACACTTTTTTTCAATTGATGTTTCATGCACATGGTTTCGAACGCCGTTTGATAGTCACTACCGAATGATAGCCACTCACCACTAACGGCTCAAATAGTTACAAACTTTGCGGCAGAAAGTTTATTTGCAGAGGGATTCTGAAATGAACTATTCGGATACAATTTCAAGAAGAGTTATTGATATTGAGGCTTGTAAAAGGGCATTTATCATCACACGCTCGAATAAATTTAAGCTCATAATTGAATACTCGTAGTAGCCCGCTATCGAAGCAAAAATTAGATTAAGACACGAGAAAGTGAGCATCAAATTCAAGCGGAACTCAAAGAACGAGTGAGTTTGCTTGTATGTGGATGCTATACAGCAGGGAACTGGAACTTCGAATGTTGAAAATACCTTAAAACGTTTATTTTCCAAATCTACTTGTTGCTGATATAACAGATGTTGCTGATGAACTTATAAATCGCTTCCAGATTGTTGTTGTTAAAGAGTATAGTTGGTACTACAAGACAATTATTGTCCGTAAAATATTGACACATGGGATGCCGTAGTACTTCCTATTGTTATACTCTCTGAGGAAGCACGTAATAAACATTACAGAAATTGTAGATTGCGGTTTTCAAGAAAAAGCAAAAAAACTTCCAGAAATATAAAAAAAAAATTTTGAATGATCCGCTTTCATCATCTAATCCTCACAAGAAATATAGGAAGTCAACTTCATACACAAATTGTGAAACGAGATGAGAAAGAAATGATAGTCGATGAATAAAAGTCTAACTATTTTGAACTCTTTTCGCTTATTCGTAAGGGAAAATACATATATACTCGTATGATAGAAATCTTTGCCATAGGAACAAATAAGGTACTTATAGGGACTGACTTATTTTAACCATAATTGCAATTTTTATTTACTACCTTAAACTAATCATACATTCAAAATTTCTGTAGACATACCACCGTGCGGAACCACAGTTGCTGGAACGAGCAAAGTTTTGATGTTAAGTGAACACTAACACAGGACCAGGCAGGATTAAAATTGAATGAGAGTATCTTAACTTTTTGCATATTTCGCTAAGCACGGAATGGTGAAGGAAATGTTTGTCAGCTGGTGCCAAAGCGCGAATGAGGTCAGGTAGGGTATAATCAAATCTGCTGACCGTATGTGCATGTGTATGCATTTATTTATATGAATATGTGAATTCACAACACCTGCACTTATTTGTATTGATAAAGCATAGCCAAGCATATTTGGGTGTTATTAAATAGCGTATGTGTATGTGTGGCACTTTGCTTTAAGGCAGTGCAGAGGTGTAATTAGTAACAGAAACGCAATTAGTGAATTAAAAACATGGGTATCTATTTATTTCGGCTCCAAGCTCAACTTCACCACTCACATAAATTGTATTGTTTCTAAATCGTTCACACTGTTGGGCTTTATTCCTCGAAATAGTTCTTCGTTTTCTGATTCCAATACTCTCAAACTGTTGAAGTTAGAAACCTCCGCATCCGTATATTAATAGATTAGAGCCTATTTTGCGTGCTTTGCTTTGCCCTCTACGAAATTCGTTGATCCCTCTCTCCCACCGTCCTATTGCTCTCGTTGCTTACTAATTCATCTCATGTTCTTAGAGTTTGGGCGTGTTCTGTTGGCGATGTGTTTTGTCTTTGATATTTGTGCGGGCTCAATACATAGATTGTCCAACTCTGCTCAATACAATTAATTTTAATATTCCTTCGAGCGTTTTCCGTTGTAATGAATTGTGTGTTGTGGGTATTGTTAAAATTGTTTATGGATTGAACGCTTCTTTTAGGAGGGTGGTAGCTCTCTTTATTGCTTATTTTTCTTCCTTAGATTTTGAGTTCTCTAAATTCTAGGTCCCTAAGTCTACCTTTAAGAAGTTACTCATAAGGCTCTTGACATAAGGTGTATCTTATAATCTTTAAGCATCCTGTTTGTTAATTAATAGATAGATAAACAAATTCGTATTGAAATTGTGACATGTAAAAAGAAGGTATCATAGGCGAGTCTGCAGCACGGAAATGGTTTGCAAAGTTAAAAATGGCGACTTTGAAATCGATAACACGTCCCGCAGCGGAAGGTCTTCTGAATATCAAATCACTTGAGGAGAACGGTCGCCAAACCAGTGGTGAATTAGCAGAAAAAATTATCTGCATTCATAAAAGGATTCTCAATAACCTTAATTCAATGTGATTTGCCGAAAAATTGGAAGCCTGGGCTCCTCACACGCTCAACAAAATACAAAGAATGTCGCCTTCGAATTGCTTATCAGCATTTCGCCCATCGGACAACACGCGGTCAAACAATGCTTTTTGTACCGAATCGTCATGAGAGATGAAAAATTTTGCCAATACATCAATATGAAGCAAAGGAAGGAGAGTTAAGCCGGATCTTCATCCAAAGAAGATCATGATATGTGTTGGTGAGGCTGGGAGGGCATGGTGGAGAGGGAAATGCTAGAAAAGAGTGCCATGGTCAACGAGGAGTTTCACATTGCCCAGCTACACCGCGTGAAACAGACTATCCGACTATTCAAAAAGACCTGATCGACATGGTCAAACCAAACTCCTTCACGACAACGCCAGGACCCATGTTACACAAGTCTTCAAAGGCGCGCTCCAGAGTCCTTCAGTATCCGCCGTATTTCCGAACCTTGCACCGTCCGATTACCATCTTTCCCGCTCCCTGTCAAACCATATGAAGGGCGTTACCTACGATAACAAAGAGGCCCTTCAACAACTTCTTTGACACCAGACGGCATCAACAAATTGTTTGAGAGTTGGGAAGAGCTTATAAACAGCAAGAGCGAATATTTATAATTAATTACTTATTGATATAATTATTATTTTTTGCTTAAATAAATGTCTTCGGTAAAAATGCTATGAACTTATTCTTGAAGATAATATATTGGCAAATCTAAGGCAGACCACTCTTTGTTTGCTGTTCTAAAAGAGCAAGGATAAATAATAACTCATGCCCTTCTAATCCTTTTCTGCTCTAGTCTTACAGCAGAGGCAGTATCTATTTGGACACTTATTGTCTGCTCTGATAGCCTATCGTACTTATTGGTCGTTCAGATCTGCAACAATAAAGTTATATCTTTGACTTTATAAGAGGCCTTCTCGTTGCCAATCCACGGACAATTCAACTGATATGCGATACAGGACACGCAGATCTTAGAGGCAACATACTTGTGGACGAAGCTTGCAAAAGAATGAGTAGTGTACCTTGAACTGCTGCAACCAACATGATCTCTATATATAAAAAATATATTTGCCGTTCGGAGCCGGCTTAAAAAACACCCAAAAAGAGTGTAAACACCACTAAAGATGTATGTATTGAAAAGTTTGGTATGTTTTCGTATGAACGTTTAGAATAACGTTTTCACTAACGAGCTTTATTAGCTTTTTTTGCAGTGAGTTGAAAAATTCATCTCACCCAAAAGGTGGAATTATGGTATAGATTTATTACGATTTCTTTCTTTCGCTCTTCAAGTCGTGATGAAGATAAGTAATTTCTGGTGCTGAAAATTAGTCACAAGCCTGTGTTTTAAGAACAATTTTTACTATGTTAATTTTATGTTGAAATATAGTTATTTACTTCTACTGTGAAATACTAAAAGGAGCTCTGGGGAAACTAAGTAGATGGGCTGCAAGCAGTGGCCTAAATGTTAACCCAAGTACAACGGAATTAATGTTGTTTACAGCTAAGAGCAACATTCCTTAGTTCAGGCTCCCATCAATCAATGGGGTTGAAATTCCGCTTACAGACAGAGCGACATATCAAGAAGTAGTGCTAGATCCAAAGTTTAACTGTTTGCAAAATAGTAATCAGAAACTGGGGTTTAAAGCCTAAACTCGCACTTTGGATGTATCCCGCCATAATGTGATCGATTATGTCATACAGAGCATTGGTATGGTGGCCTGAATTAAACAAACAGTACAACGCTAGGCGCCTTCAGGATAAAATGAGGTAGTTTTTGGAATGCTAGGACGTTTGGTTATAGTGTAATCTTAAACAGCCCAAGGCTGACTAGCAGCCCATCATATTTTACTATCGCTATTCCAGACTTCAGAATTGAGTTTAAGGTAATGTTCCCCACACGAAAGGAGTCCGAAGCTGTAGAAATAGGCTGTTACCAAGGTGTGCGGAAAAGGGACATCTTCTCGCTATTTCAGAAGCAAGCCTTTAACAAATGTACTAACACGGATACCTGCAAAATAACTAAACAAACGTGGTCCAATTTCAACAAATCCAGAACTGACGAGTTGTTAAGAAAGAATTTAGAATTCCGTCAACAATAACCGGCCACTGACCTTTTGGAGGCCTTGCCAGGAAGATGGAGTGCCCGTACAATAATAAATGTAGAAGCTACAATCGGAAAAATCTAGAGAAACAAGTTTTCACTTACTTTGTGAGTGCTCAAGTCTGGGTGCTCTACGACATAGAATGCTGGGAAAATTCTCGGTGGCCAACGACGACATAGGCAGACTCACAGTCAAATGAAGATGGTTCGACTAATAAAAGCAGTGGTTCTGCAAGTGGTATCTTTTGTGCTAATTTTAAATGGGCTGTGTCTCTCAGACAACACCTACACCAACCAACCATTGTGCAGCAAAAACGTTGAAGATTTGTTATTTCGCGTGATTCATTATTTTCCCTTAAGGGAGGAGTCTCATGTAGGATTCAAAAAATCGATTTTTTTTTTTCGATAATCTGAAAATATTCTTAAGAATATAATGTGAAATTTTCGTGCCGAAATTCTCAATATTATAGCTTCTACAGCCCACTCACTAGGTAGAGAGCGGTCCGCGCGCTCCTGTACCTCAAACTTTAAGCACAATTATCTCGAAACGACTTTTTTACAAACTGCTCGTGCTGTTACTTTTTGGGGGTTAAAAATGTCAATAAGATAGCCCTAAACTCTGACTTTTTTTTGTGAAAGGCTTATTTCATAATTCATTTAATACTTTTATTTTAATTTTATAGGTTCATCCTTTCCTTTAACATGTTATAAAAAAACAAATTTCGTGTTTTTGTTTCAGATCGATAGATTAAGAGTAATAGCCGTAGCCGAATGGGTTGGTGCGTGACTACCATTCGCAATTCACAGAGAGGACGTCGGTTCGAATCTCGGTGAAAGCAAAATTAATAAAAACATTTTTCTAATAGCGGTCGCCCCTCGGCAGGCAATGGCAAACCTCCGAGTGTATTTCTGCCATGAAAAAGCTCCTCATAAAAATATCTGCCGTTCGGAGTCGGCTTGAAACTGTAGGTCCCTCCATTTGTGGAACAACATCAAGACGCACACCACAAATAGGAGGAGGAGCTCGGCCAAACACATAACAGAAGTGTACGCGCCAATTATTTATTTTTATTTTTAAATAGAGCAGTTTCGGGCCTCGCGCCGTAGGCAGCCGACAAGAAATGATCCTGAGCTGCCATTTTGAAAAAAAAAATAGAAAATTTTTTTTGGTACTCTCGAAAAGTTAAATAAAGTTGTGTTAAATTTTCAAAATAATACAGTTATTTTATCACCTTTAAAAATATGTTTAAAAAATGACCGATTTTGAGGCTCTTACATGAGGCTTCCCTCTTAAGCTTAAGCATTCAATTTTTTTTCAAATTGCAACCACGATAACTTTGTCTTATTTAATACTTGCCACTTTCGATTTACTTCTTCCTTATGCTCTGTAATGCGCTGTTCGCCAAGCGAAAAAATTTTAAGCGAAGGCAACACCAATTAACCGATGATCAAGCGACTTTGTTTATAACCGCTTAGCTCACAAGTGACATGTTTAGACCTGTGCTTCTAAGTAGGGAAATTTTGCATACTTTAGGCACAATGCTTTAAAAAGCAATGCAATTACTTAATTGTTCGAGCGACATGTGGACGCGTGTCTTTTGACTGTCCTTCAACAGATCAAACCATTTCCATACTTTCTCGCGGGATGCTTTGGAAAATATTGAAATTACGAAACAATTTGTCGAAATGAATACGATGCCGTGCTGCCAAATCTTATGTAACGTTGGATTCAAGGACATTTGTTGCTTTATTCACTACTAGCCAGGTGTTGGAGAATCGAAAGCAGCTTTCATATGTCATTAAACCATTTTCGGATTACTTTGCCTACCGGGTACTTGAGCTGAAAAGCTTTTTTGCTGCTTTTACAAATTCAAAATTTACGCACTTAGGTCAACAAAGAACGGCTTCGACAACAGTTGTTGGAAGTGCATAAAAGGATTGAGGACTTATCAATAAGAGAAAAAGTAGCACAAAATTTGCAGCCTATGCAAACAAAAAAATTTAAGAGCTAACAGTTGGTGAGCTACACCCGCAAACCGGTGATGTGAACTCGATACAATCAGCGATCAAGTGCCACGTGTTATAAATAACTTCAGCTAAGTATTTTGGCCAACGAACCGAAAGGACATGAACAAGAACAACAACAACAAGGAAAGCAATAACTGTTAATAAGCATATGCTCTACTTGAAACTGTTATATTTGAAATTAAATCTATTCGTCCATACCCGCACATTTTGATAGTAGGCAGAAAAAAAAAATAGATAGGCAACAACAACAACATTCAGAGCAAGTAATGGAAATTTCAAGCTGGAAGGTAGCATAGGGTTATGAATAATGTACGTAATTTTAACAGTTTCGCTTTGTTGCCTCAGCATGTTTATCACGCACAGACATCTCAACAGTCACAAGTGGACGATAATTCAAATAAAGCAACATTTGCTCCACATACTTTTTTCAAACACAATCAAGAAGGTATGTATGAACGCACTGCCCTTCCGCTGAACGCTGAGGTACCTCGGAGGCGGTGACACATCTTGTTAAACCGCAACTTGTCCGCCTCCACCCCTAACCAGCAGCTCAATCTGCAGTTCCTTTTTTCGCTTTTCTTTCCACAGCAACAGCATATTGGGATCCGCGGTAGTGTGGTGTCGCCCTAGCCTTTGGCTTGCGGTTGCGGTAGCTCAATGAGATAGCCGATAGCGGTGCAGAAGGATCCGCCAAATGTATAAGTATACATACATACATATGCACATACCTGACGTACGCAACTACTTTAACTGCTGCGTCATCTGTGCAGCAGTCCAAGTTCGCAACCATTCGACAATTGCTCGCAATCAGCGATCAAATAGCCAGCTCCCTGCGCGGTATACGAGTATAGTCGTCGCAGATGTGAAGCGTAGAGGTTGTCGCGGTGAGCTCGCGACCAAAATTTATTGCATTTTTGGCACATTTTGCAACAAATAGAGGCGCGCGCTGTGTTTTTGCGTCTTCTACCCTTCTTGAAAGTTTTAAATTTTCGGCTCTTAGTATGAAAGTGCATACAAGTAGATCGAGAATTAAGATCAGCTTCCTGGCGCGTGCCCATATGGCGCGCACAGGTTGTGTTGTCGACTTTTGCACGATTTTTTTTTCAACAGCACCTATCCGGCTGTTCTTTGTATAAACTTTGCCTTCTGTTAGAACTCTGGTATTCTAGCAACTGCAACGGATTTAATTTTAAGTAGCGGTAGTTCTGCGGCAAGCGGCTGCAAGTATCCTAATTGTGTGTAGCGTTAATTTGCTTAAGTGCATGCCAACTCAGCGCACATCCTTTCAGCGCATCCTTTATTTTAAATTCTATTTTTTTATTTACTGTTACACACTTTAGCATGCCACAGCTTGCTCTTGCTTGAGCGCACATCTGCTTGCATGCACATACACACATATATATGTATGTATGTATTCATTCGTATGTGTACTACTGAATTAAGGAGCTGTAAATCTAATTTCTCGACAAGCGTCATACTAATTTGAACCCAGCTTACCAAGCGCTTGATGAGTTTAAATCGGCAATTGGTGGCATTCATGCAGCTTGCCACCAAGCACGTGCGAGTGCGAGTGCGTGTGTGTCCCTAGTGAACCATAACAGTGAATTAAGTCAAATAACATAATGCGGAACAAGAATAAAAATTTGTGTAATGTGCCTATGTGGAGCCAAGGGTTCTTAAGGTGGAGAGTGCAAAGGTGCAGATGGGAGCAGGACAAAAATTAAATCATAATGCACGGTCCTGGTATAGAAAAAAAATAAGTCAATGCCTAATTTATGTAGGCAGCAAATTTATGTACATACAAGTTAAAGAAAACATTGGCGCGACGAAAGGACCTAACTTCGATACATAGCATTGCACGAGCCTGCATCGCAGCAGCATTGGCGTGGCAAAAAGGCAGCGAATCAGCGCCGAAACAAATCACTTCTGTGTTCAGCTGCCGATGCTGAAGAACCAATATGCATACTTATATATATTTCCTATCTTATGTATTTACGCACAGGGTGTTGTACAAATAACTTAGCATATTTAAGGAGGCAACAGTTTGGACCAAAACAGCAAAACAAACGGGTTTGGAGTAATGGGCATTTATTCTTTTTTTTTTTGTTGACCAATTCAATGAAAATTATCTGTTGTCACCTTTTTAGACATTAGTAACCGGATGATAAATTATCAGGTTTAGCCATCCCCTATGTTGTAAAACGAAATTGTAAGAGTAACTTCGACTGCCAAGTCATAGGGTACCTGGCAATAGCATTCTGACCTCTTATTTCACACGTATTCACATACTCGTCCAATCAGTCGTTGTCCACACAGCAGTGAAGTAACATAAGAGAAGCTGTATTGATTATTTTGTATATCACCAACACAATCTCAGGTTTTTCTTAAACAAATAATTGTCATGTCCCCAGTTACGTCAACTAATCATCTGATTTCTGTAAAATCACTATCAATAATAACGGTATTTTATCCACCATCCGAAATATATGTAACTTCAAAATCAATACTACTATAGAAATTTACTATCGTTTGTCATGGCTGTTTGCTATAATGGAGAATTACCCGAGATATATTTTCTTTTAAGGTTGCGGTTATTTTTCGATTATCGTTAGAGTATGTTTGGCCTGCACCTATGTATGTATGTTGAAAAGAAACATTGTAAGAGTAAATCGCTGCCACGTCACCGGTGACTCGACAGCAGAAGACTGCCCGGTAATTTCCCATGTATTCACCAACTCGCCCAATCAATCGTTGTGCAGACGGCAACTAAGCAACATGAGCGACGAAGGTGTTTTTTTTTGTCTATCACCAAACAGCCACAGCAAATCGCTCTCATGATCGCGGTTACGTCAGGGAATCAGTTGACACTTTCTAATTAGCTGAGAGCCGGTTAACGGTCTGATATTGGCCTCACCTTCTGAATGAATGTTAAGAAATGTTTGCTTGTTTTGCTTGTTTCTATTTTATATATTTTTTAAACACCCTGTATTTGTATACAGTGGTGGTCATATAAATATTTTCGTTTTTCCAATTCTTCACTTCTCTGCATTCTACAGTTTGGCATGTGGAGAAAATTGGGCATCAGCAACGTCTTTAATATTAGTACAAGAACAAAAAACAAGTGGCAGTGAACCGTTAGTTTTAGATATTTTGAGCCAACATTCAGAATATAATTAATAGATTCACCATTTTTTAGAAGAGCCTATGACGATCTTTTTATAAGAAGTTTTTCATGGCAGAAATATTCTAAGAAGTATGTCATACACTGCCAAGGTCTGACTGTTATTAGAGAAATGTCTGTTTTATGCTTACAGTGGGTTTCAAAGCGGGGCTCTCCTGAATGGTAGGCACAAACAAACTTATTCGGGTACGGCGCTCTTATGGCATTAAGGAAAAACTAAAATTTACTATAATATATTGTACATATTTTCTGAATTATTATAACTAAACATTTGAATGGCACTCAAAGTATTAACTCTGGTGGTTAACATGGCAAACAAGAAATGGCTTAATACTTTATTATTAATAACTTGTACTACCTCAGAAGTGTCAAAAGTTCTTTAAATGTCTATTCACGGTTAAATTTCAATTTTCGCGTAAGAATGCGAGAATGTTGACGGTTCGTGTGGAGATTTTACAACGACCATCGTAAGGACCAAGTTCATTTTCATGTGAAGCATCAGTGAGATTATTGCGGTAATAGCTGTTTTTACTACGAGGCACTGATCATCTTATATAATAGTTTGTAAAAAAACTTTTCACGCCTTTAATGAGCCGCAGCACTCAGTAAATTCTAACAGAAAACCATTTCATATTGCGTTGAAAATTCTTAGATTACGTTCACTAGCACAAAGTTAGTGGTCTGCCCCTTATCCTCGCCTTAACCTCGAATCAACTACAGACATCAACCTTTAAATACCAACATTTTCATATTTATATGAGCATAGCTGTATAAATACTTGATGGCGCATTCTTTTTGTGTGCTCGCCCTCTGCGACACGACCCGTGGTGGCACATCACGACACAAATGACTTCTGCTTTATTGTTGACATGGAAACACC
Source organism: Anastrepha fraterculus (assembly GCA_037575425.1). Lineage (NCBI taxonomy): Eukaryota > Metazoa > Arthropoda > Insecta > Diptera > Tephritidae > Anastrepha > Anastrepha fraterculus. The sequence continues at coordinate 351,006 of JAYXIM010002428.1, forward strand.
GTGTTCCCGTGTTCATGTCCATGGACAGACGATTTATTGTTTGTACTAGGCGGTAGTATTATTGTCATTGGCGCTAGCAACCGTTGCTACTGCCAGGACCTTTTCGACATATGCCAATATTGCCAGAGTGAAGATGCGTAAGCGCTTACAAGGATTAAATGACGCTTGTAGCATGCAGCGTAAAACAACAAAATCACCGACACATTTGTAAATATTGAAGTAATTTAGTAGGTACACATGTATTTCTACCGAAGAGTGTCAATGGTTCCCCAGAGCAATGGGAAGTAAAAGTAAATATTAATAAACTATGAAAAATGCACAAATTAGAATATCTATCCCTTTTTTTTCTTTCTGCAATTTCGAAAAATGCAGTCATAGTTAGTTGCCTAGAGTTGTGATCAAGAAGCTCCTCCAGTTCAGTGCATTCGAGTTGCGGAGATATTCTAATTATATTTCACCTTTAAAAAATAGTTTTCATAGCCCGGATTTACTGCTGGTGTGCACGTGCAGACACCCCTCGTTATGGCTTAAGGGGGCTATCACAGAAGAGTTAGAAACTCTTGCTGAAAGAATCCAGAAAAATTGTTTTTTGAGATAAATACGCAGAAATCACCGTCAATGTGTAAAAAACTTATACTCACAAGCTTTCAACATTTTCCGCTAGTTGTCTTCAGAAAAAAGTGACATCACGCTCAAGCAAGCTTTTAAACAGTTTTGGGTGAAGCCAAAAGAAGGTGGAAAATAAGAAAATTGTATACATTATTCAGTATCACTAAAACTAAAGTGAAAAGTCACAGCAAGTGGCTAAACAAAGTGTACTTTTTTGAGGACTCAATGCAGTATCGGAAACAATAGCAACGCGGATTTTTCATAGATTCTGTTTTGGTAACGTGGACGTAGAGACGAGTTTTCGTAACCTCAGAACCGGAAACACCAAAATGAAAGAAAAAGTGTTTTTCTAATAACGGTCGCCACTCAGCAGTAGTAGCAACATTTTGAGTGTAAAAAACAAAAAAATTCTCATAAAAGCCGTCAGTCATTTAGGGACGGTATAAACTTGCTGGTCCATTCATTTGCGAACAGCATCAAGACGAACATCAGAAATTGGATGAGGTGCTCAGCCTAGGGATGTATGCCCAAGTTAAACATATACATATGTATGTATGTGTGTATATGACGAGGCACACATCGTTAAAAATATTGACAAAATCTTGAATCGAATCGAATCGGCATGTGAGCATTCATAATATAATATTTTCCGTAACTGAAGATTAGCTAGTATTCCGTTTGAAACAAGGTTATATGAATTGATTCAAAAGAATCTTTCAGAAAGAATTGACGGCTGAGATTCTTTGCTGAAACTTAATAAAGTCGCATTTCGGAAGCGGATTAAGGCCGGAAATGAAGATTGGATTATACATATACCAGAACAACCTACCGAAATAGCCTAAATAACCCAAACAGCTCAAAAGACCGCAAAGCTCGGGTTAACTGCCAAGGAGGTTTTGCTGGGATAAAATGCAAATCATCAGACTATATACTATAAATAACAAGAGTTGGCGACTAGGAAAGAGTCCAGCTCCAACAGCTTGAAGTGGGAAATTCTATCGTGTCCGTTATATAGTACAAACCTATTCAGAGTCATAAGAGCTTTGACGCGCCGTCAAATTCTCGGTCAGTTGATACTAGATCTGTCCCACAACAACATTCTATGATGCTCTCAAAATTATGCAAAACTTGTATATGCCTGAAAATTTTCAATACGAGCTTGAGACATCTCAATTTGCAAGGAAAATGTCAGCTATGATCCAAACGAATTTAATTATATTTTATTTTATGCACCTCATCAGTTTGTTTATTTTGTTTCTTTGAGAGGATTTAGTACATCTTTTAAAGTTCTTTCCTTGCGTTTAATGGCAAGTTTCAGCTTTGGTGTTTTCATTTCTGACGCAGTGACATTGACGTGCGATTTCGTTAGATGTTATCTGCCTTCAGTGCATACATACACACACACAGCCACGCACGTACATAGTCTAGTGGAACGCCTACTTTTCGTACCAATATGTGGGGGCGTTTGTGTGAATTGCATGCACTGCATAAGGATTCGTACTCATATGTAGTCTACATACGCGGGATCCTAGCCTTAACTGCAGCTACTATTGCGACGGTAGCCCACATTCTACATTTATTCCATGCTTTATGTGACCCTATATGTTTCAATATTCCTGCCATTTGGCACTTCGTGGCATTTATGTAGCCAACTGACAAGTCTTTATATTGGCAACAAATAAAATGAATTACCAAATGCCTTTTAATCGCTCACTGCTCAGTCAGCTTTAATTAACATTAAATATGAAATTAATTTATGCTCAGTTACGCACTCGGCTATTTTAATTGTATGTGCATATGCAAGTGTATTTGGGTAGGAGGCTATGTATCCATAAATACCCGCTGGCTGATAGAGTGGTGTTTTGCGTCTACACTTATGGCCATTGAAATATGTATGGGCTTCCTGATGGTATGGCCCACTTTTGAGAATCATTTTTTCCTGTAGTTGAAACTTTCAACTTCGTAAGTGGCCACAGACGATGATTATCCACTACTAAACTTTTAGTGTATATAAATTATTTTCCCTCTTCTTCTTCTTCTTGATTGATGTGATAACTGCTAAGCGATTTTGGAAGTTATTTTAAGTTATATACATATAATATATCTATCTCTCTATCAAACCAGCTATCTACTTAATATGATGGGATGGGAGTATCCCTAGTCAGTATATGTATATACAAGGGGAAGACCAAAATAAGTGACCAACAAAAATGAATAAACCTACAGTTTTAAGTCTACTCCGACGGCAAGTATTTTTTTATTATTAACTTTTTCATAGCCGAAATACACTCGAAGGTTTGCCATTGCCTACCGAAGGGCGACCGCTATTAGAAAAAACTTGTTCGACCTTTTTGGTATTTGATGCTCGGAGATATGAACCTACGTACATGCGAATGGTAGTCACGCACCAATAGTCACGCGGCCGCCCATTCTTGCAAATTTGCTTGCTGCAGTCTACGAGTGCACTCAAACACCGTTTACAATTCCTAAGTATTTATTATAAAATCAGTAGCCGAAGCCGAATGAGTTGATGCGTGCCTTTCATTCGGTAGAGCCCGGGTAGTGTCTGCCTCGGCAGGCAATGGCAAAGCTCCTTCGGAGGTGGCGTAAAATTGTAAGTTCCTCTATTTGTGGATCAACATCCAGACGCACCCTAAAAATAGGATGAGGAGCTCGGCCGAACACCCAATAAAAGTACCATTCATGTATATATTATATGTATATATTTATGTTGCCGTTATAACATCTTGTAGCCTTCGTGGCCTCGATTATATTATTTCTTTAGTATGTTCGACAAGTAGTTTTTCGTTCATACTGGGAGTATGAGTGTTATAAGTTTCCATAGATTCGGTTTTGATTTCTCCATATATCCCCGTAAGCACAAAAAAGAAATTTCACCAAAATCAGTCGACCAGTTTGATAACGGTAATAAAATAAATTATATATTTTAAATATTAATCAATACTCGAATAAGATTATTAACTCTATAAAATATAAAATATATACATACATATATGGTAAATGTCTCTCTTACTATGCACACATATATTTAGAAAAAAATCAAATTCACTAATCTTATCTCACTTATTATTAGCGATTACCATTAAGTTATTGTAAAGCTTATCATATTCTTATACATACATATACGCTTACATATGTACTTTGTGTGTACGAACATACAAATGTGTACAATGTAATGATATTATAAAAATTATCATCGATTTGTTGGCTTAGGAAAGCCATGCAGGGGGCAATTCATATGGCTCACATTTATTCTCATTCAACCAATTTAGAATTCGCCCAGGCCCTTCCAAACTGCTGTTAAACGTGCTTTGGCTATCCGCAGTTTGCAAAAAATCGCAAATTTCCTCCACGTCAAAAGGTGATTCTTGAGTTACATATTTCTCGTGCCATGTAAAATATTTGACGTGTTCCTCGGGGTGTTGATCCAGGTAAACCAAGTATTCTGTTAAGTCGCGAATACTTGCAAAATCTCGAGCATTTATGTATGATTGCGGTGGAGCGAAACGTTCATAATTAGCACCGCCAAATACGACTGGTACTATTCGTCCACCCAAGGCTTTGTAAAAGTTTTCACCAACATAATCCACGCAAAGCTCTTCCTCGAAAGCCAAGTAGAATTTATAAGTTTTATTTGCTCGGCGATTTGGTAGCAAACGGCAATTAGCCTCACCTGAACAGCTACAAAAAGAAAATAAATGAGATTAATTGCCAAAATTCAAAATAAGTCATTTGGACAGACTTTGACTACATCGTGTTGTCAAACCTGTACGAGTACATTTCAATATGAAAAAGTGATGCCGCAGCAGCTAATAGCTAAATTGACAGAGATGTGAAATTGACAGTGCAGTTTTGCATTTCATTACACATTTTTAGAGTGAAAATTATAATCTCAAAAGTTAACCACAGTGCAAAAATATAGCGGAACCCATCAACAACATTCAGCGTCTGTTTACAACAGCTGTAGGCGCCCAAGCGGTCCTCGTATTAACCAAGTTAGCAACTGTAATATTTTTCGCGAAATTGGTAGTTGGTAAGCGCATCGAAATTGTGGTTCCTCAATGCTTAGATAAAATCTACAAGCTTCTACGCTACCAGAACGACCCGTGTTTATACCCAAGAACTGTCAAAAGTCAATATAGGCTTGATCATTATATGTACCTCTTTATAAAATTGTCATTTTTCATTCATTATAAAAAACTCTTTCGACCTACCATGCAAAAACACGCGTAAGTGCTTCAGCCGAAAATGAGCCGAATCAACAGAATTCACGCCGTGCGCAGGAATTGGAAATCTCTTAGTCTACATTGTAAAGAATTGGGTTTCCAAATATACTAATAAAATATTTAACTTCAATCATTTGAAACTCCCAAAATCCCTACATCTTTTATAAGGCTGTGCTTCATATTGTACCACAAATGGAAAGGCCTACAGTTTTACGCCGCTTCTGAATGGCTAATAAATATATATTTTTATGAGATGCTTTTTCACGGCAGAAACACACAAAACACATTCGACCTTTTAAAATACTTCTTTCTTTCTATTAGTTGACGTTTCATGACTAAACTGGCTATCGAACCTTGACCAACCGAATATTATTCTCACACAATACATGGGATTGTGCAAAAGTCATCTTATGTTATGTCCTTATTAATAAACCCTGTTACACTTACTTATATACTCCACATTCGCCATACGTATGCACATCAATATTTTCCTGTATACGTCGCACCAACTCATTGCGCACTGGCTGACATGGCCTATTCAACACAATTAAGGCTAAAGGCGATGATTCTTTCACTTCTCCGAGAAAGAATTCCATCATGTGCTCTTTCCGAAATTTCTCTTGCGGCTCGTCCCACTGCGTTTTTAATGCAGGCGCAACAATCTTCGAATCATTTTTCCTCACTATTTTGTACGAATGCCATATAAAATCTGATTTCAGTGAGTATGACATTGATTTATTGTATACTCCAAAGCTGGAATGATCCAACGATGTACGATTCTCCAATTGTAACGGTTTTTGTGTGGCAAATATAAGAAGTTGGGAATTCATGTGATAGGGAATTAAGTCGGATCCGATTAGTACATTTTCAGCGGTTGAATTCATAATAACAACTTCATAATTTTTATGCCGCTTCAATGCTCTGGACGGTTTGTCAGTATTTACTATGTCGATGGTGCAATTTCTGCTCCATGGACGCGGCACTTTTTCGTCACGCCAATTCAATATAAGAATAGACTTTTGCCTCTTTGAACGCGTATACGGTCTACGAGTTTGATTGGTATTGTAGTTTGATGCGAAGTAAATAATCACTATTACAGCTACCAGCAGTAGGACACCAATCCATATGTAGCTTTTACGCCTATGAGTTACTTGAAAATTATTTTTTCTTTTACTTTTACTCTTCCGTTTACGTTTAATTTTCCTCAATTTGGGCTTTTTTGAATTATCCAAAAATTCCGACTCCGAATCGGCGTCGGACATTGTCACGATGCTGTACTTATACATAGTACACAAGCGAAGGCTTCTTTCGAACGACTGAATATTTGTGAGCGTAACGACTCGCTAGAAAATATTGAGTGTTTTGTTTGTTATCGCCGATTCATTTCAAGAATATAAAAAAGCTAAGGTAGTATTCGCAATGGTTAAGCTATCAGCCAGATAAGATTGCATGTGAGTAGTAGCAGAGTTTTTGTCGTAGGTAAGAATTAGTGAGCGTAAACATCGTTTGATTGCTGCAAGGCACCTCTAGAGATATGACAGCAAAGCAGAAAACATAAGATGTGCATTTTTTGAATGTATTTATATACATATTCACATGAATGCACGAGGTTGTAAGTATGCATAAGTAGATACAGGGTGATCCATCTAGATATTGTTTGTATAATTGGACATTTAAGGGACGAGTCGCCAGCTCTCGACTGAATATGAGTATTTTCCACGAAAAATGATATTTTCAGATGAAGCTCATTTATGCTTCGGCATATTAATTAATTTCCATAGAATTGACCCGGAAGTATTTCGTACATCTTCAATAGAGAAGCCGGCATATTCACATTGAGTGACTGTTTGCTGGGGATTTTGGCCGAGTGGCCAGTGTTTTAGCTGAGCAAGAAGTCACCGTTGCAGTCCATGGCGGGCGCTACCACACAATGTCCTTCAATTTTTAGTTTCTCCAAATGGAAGATGACGACATAGACGACCATTGGTACCAATAGAATACGTACCACACGGCCAATCTTACAATCAACCTTTTGTACACTGTCTGTCTAGCAATCATCCGAAACGGTACTACCAATTGGCCGCCTACAAAATGCACTTGAGACTCGAAGAAATGTACTGGGTTGCCAGAATAAGCTATTGCAAAGCCTGGAATGATAATGTGTTCCACTTTTCATAGCAAGGTTTAATATTTTCGATATAAAAAAATTATAAAAAATATTAATGCGTCTTTTATTTCAAATGGGCAATATGGGCCACCCTGTATCACAGAGAGTAAAATTGGCTTATTTTGCTTCTTAATGGGCAATTCCTTGGTTTCCAGCCTGCGACAGATTCGGTTAGTATTATGGTCGAGTCTAATAATGCGAACCCGATAGTTTTTCCCCCCTTGTGATTTGTATCGATGCCTATGCTTACGATACGTGGCATAAGCAAGGACGCGGCCTTTGGTCATCCGAAGTAAAATTGTGAGAGTAAATTCGACTTCTACGCCATAGAGGATTCGGCAGCTGAATTGTATCCGCTCATATCACACGTATTCTTACGCTTTCCAATCAGTCGTTGTTCAGGCGGCAACGAAGTCCATGGCTGCTTTGATTTTTTCTTATAACGCCAACTCAATCTCTGTGAGATATCACAGTGATATCATGCTTTTTATGTTTTTGAAAATTACCGTTTTACGGGATATGCACGTGGTTATTGACGGATTTTCAATGCTAATCTACCTTGGACAAAGATTAATTTGTGTACCAAGTTTTATTGAAATACATTAATTTTTAAGTGAGCTATCGTACGCGTGGACGGATGTACAGATTTAACTAAATCGACTCCTCTCATCATTTAGACATTTTTTTGGTGCTGTACTGAACAAGCGACCAGAACGAATTCAGGTACTTAGGACAAACATAAGAAATTAGATAAATAATTAACGCGTACACTTCGATCAGGTGTTTGGCCAAGCTCCTCCTTCTATTTGTGGCGTGTGTCTTCACTCCACATATGGAGGTTAAGCAGTGTTAAGCCGACTTCGAACGGCAAATGGTTTTTATGAAGAGCTTTTTCATTTTTCATTTCAGGTTTGCCATTGCATGTAAACATAATCTAATTATGCAGCATATTTATAATTCTGCAGCAATGGCGTAAGAGCTTTCTAGCCAAATGCAATATATTGTACTATGCAGCTTCTATCCTTTTCTAATTTAAAATCTCCATTAAAAGAATAGCATTAGCGCTTTTGATGCCCCTTAAAAAGCTGGCAGCGCATTCTCCGAACAATGGATTGCATCGTTGTAAAGATAGAAAATGTAGTATACCACCTTGATCAAAAAGTTCCCGACATATCTAAGTACATATTCAGAAAATTCAAAATACGAGTGCCAAATGTGATATTATTGCCTTCAAAGCACTCAAAGTACCCCATCAACTGCAACGCACTTATGCCAGCGTTTCATCCAGCTCTCAAACCATTCCTGTAACTCTATTTTTGATATAGCTTTCAGAGTCTTCGATTTTTCCACTACTACCTTTCGGCTGTTAAACCGAGTTCCCCTTAGTGGTCTTTTGAGTGCGAAAAAGCGCAGGGAGCCATATCAGACAAATTCGGTGGCTGTTGAATGGTATTCCTTTCATTCCTGGTCGAAATTCACGATTAATGATGACACTGTGCGGCGGTGTGCTATCATGGTGCAGATTCCAATAAATGTCTTATAACGCCCAAATAATAGTGTCTATTAACTATCTGACCTTCTGGCAAAATTCGTGGCTTACGATACCGATGCAATCCACAAAAACTGTGAGCATTACTTTCTTTTTGACTGAAAACGCCACTCACTCACTCGCCTGATGTTTGTATTGCACATCTCGTCTCAAACAACGATGCGTTCATGATGCGTAAATGAATTTCTTGCATGCGCTTCAGGTCCTTCTGGACCAATTTTGCGGAAATATGGCGCTAACTTAAATCATTAACTGCCATGTCCTGAACGGTTCCACGATATCTGCTGAAGCATTCATGCCTCTCGTAAACGGTTGTTTTCTTTAGAGTATTATTACCGAAACAATTTCCTAACATTTCTAAGGTTCTCGCATCATTAAATTTATTTTTAGCGCAAAATGTTATACAAACTCGTTGTTGCAAACTCAAATCCATTTTTAAAACGCTAAAAATTGAAAGCACGTGCAGAGGTAGATTTACTCAATACGGTGTAAATTTTACAAATGTCAAGTAATGCCGTTAGAAAAGTTAATCACAGATGTGACAGTCTTACAAAAAATTCAAATCAGTTTAATTAGAGCATTACCTGGTGGTTGTTCCAGAAACTTTTTGATCAAGGTGGTATATCGAAGGTGATACCAAGTAAAACTAACACGAAATAGAAATTAAATCTTCTGCTTCGATAGTCTCGGTATTTAATAATCAAAGCATAATAATAAAGTTATAATGAAAAAGATAGTAAAAGATTTTCGCTTACTTCATTTTAATAAAAAGTGAAAACGTACAGTCAAGCATTCTTCACGCATATGCCTATAAGTATAGGTACATAAACCCACTTATATACGTGTGTACATAGGTACTTTCTTATTTACGACGGTCTGATGAAATTTCCTTCCAGTTACCTTTGCACCCGTCAACGGTAATACGAAACGTTATTGTTATGGGGTTTGCTTTCTATTTGGTCTGTGCCCAGAAGTCATGGCATGTGTCACTCCGTTAAAATGAAACTAAACAACTGTACAAATAACAACTGTAAAAATTGGCACACACACATACAATATAGCAGTGCATACGTACTTATGCATGTATGTTCACATTGTTCATTTAATTTTGAATATTTCAATTTTTGGCACATTTCCATATCGTTTTACTCGGAAATCTTTACCCCGAATAGACCTTTGTCACAAGCGGACACCTTGAGTGCTACATTATTTCAACACCACCAACAACAAGCAGATGCAGATGGCCACTTGAGTACACCGGGTGTTAGAGGTCATGTTCCTTTGTGTGTTCGACTCTGTTATCCTTCTGCGCTCTTACACCCGCATACATACGCGTAGTTAAGTACACACAAACACAATAAGCTCCTACTTTGCACTAATTAAATTTTGAGCTGCAGCAGGAGAAAAGCAACGCGATACACATGCAAGTAGATATATTTGTATGTATGTGGTTATGTCTGCAATTTTTCAACTTTCCTGTTATTACAAGCATACGTATGTATGTGCATGTAAGTGGTTTCATTAGTAGCGTTTTATTATCCATATCCAAAGTAATTTGATCCGATTGCGTAATGTAAGCCAATGGACAATACGGTGCCTAAGGGATTGGCTTACGAGTTGGGGTAAAAGTTTCCGCGCATTTAGTGGCAGACAGATGGTCGGCTGTCGATTGCCAATGCTGTGGAAATATCAGCACATACGAGTAATACAAACAAACACCCCCCTACGTATATATTAATCAACGCTGATTTAGTTCGATTCCAGCTAATTGCAGACGGTTTGTCAGAAATAATTCGAAATAAATAGTTTTAATATCCAAAATGGCGCAGAAAGTGTGTCGGTCTATGAAACCATTTTTCAAAGAAACAGTCGACTGCTCTCTGGTGATCTTTGGTAATTTTCTTAAATTCACACAGTTTTTCACGTACAGTCACACACTATTTCACGTACATATGTATATACATGTATACATACAAATGCTTAAAAAGTTATTTCATTAAAAATTTACTTACATAAAGTATGTATTAGGTTGGAGCGTTCGTAGCGTTTTTACCAAAGGTTTTTATTTACACAAAGCTCAATAATTATATCAGTAAGTTAATCAATTACACATTTGCAGTTGCTGTTTACCACCTCTACCCACCTCTCGACCAATTTGTTGATGACTTTCCGTCAAAAATCGCCTGGTCTGGTGTCAAAGAAGTTGTTGACCAGTTTTTGAGGACCTCTTTGTTATCGAATACGACAGATGCTGAAGGACCTCCCGTTCTGGGTCTCCCGTAGCTGGGTAATGTAGAGCTCCTTGTTGACCGTGGCATTCTTTTCGAGCATTTCCCAGAGCACCATGCCCTCCCATCTCCTCCAAACACATATCATGATCTTCTTTGGGTGCGGTTCTAGCCTTCCTTTTAGCTTTGGCGTATCTCGGCACCATTTCTCATCTCCCCTGACGATTCGGTACAAAAAGCACTATTTATGACCGCGTGTTGCTCGATGGCGGGCGAGATGCTGAGAAGCAATTTGAAGGCGACATTCTTTGTATTTTTCATAGAGGTTGTGAGGAACCCAGGATGCCAATTTTTCGGTAAATCACATTAAATGAAGGTGATTGAGAATTCTTTTATGAATGCAGTTCATTTTTTCCGCCAGTTCACGACTGGTTTGGCGACCGTTCTTCTTCAAAAGTGATTTGATACTTTCTTCATCGAATTCAGAGGGCCTTCCGCTGCGGGACGTGTCATCGATGTCAAAGTCGCCATTTTTGAACTTTGCAAACCATTTCCGTACTGTAGACTCGCCTATGAGACCTTCTCCATACACGTCGTAAATGTCCTGTGCTGCTTCGGCAGCTTTTTAACCTCGACGAAAAGCAAAGAAGAGCTGGTGTCGAAAATGTTGATTTTTTTCTCCTGGGTGTTGCATTTCCAAGCCTCAAAACTAATAAAAAATTAAATAACTCAAAAATAAATACTATTAGCACAGTTTTGTAGAGCAGAAAGAGCTCAACAAAAAGCTAAGAAATCGTGGTAAAATAAAAGAAAAGATAAAAGCGCTATGAACTTATTCCCCAACCCAATATATGTATTGTGCAAATATCCGTCGTTGACCACTAACCTCCCCACAAGTGCTTTCTTTCTTCTTCTATTTACATTCAAATATTTTTTCCCGATTTTCAAATTATATTAGATTGCCCAAAGCCTTTAAAGCAGTTGCTGCTTATATATTATTCTATTTGATTTGTATAAACAACCAATTATCTGCAAATAATTTGCAGCCGCAAGGAATGGTTCGCAAAATAAAGGGGTTTTCAATAGGGGTGCTCAATGTATTAAAGTGTATAGCGGCGATTTTGGTAAAGCTACAGCTTGAGCATTAGGCACTGAAATTCTTAAAAATTGTTACCATTTATGGATTATCGTAATGTAGATTATAAAAATGGAGCTCTATTCGTCCAAAGTTGTGCGTGCTACTTGATACAAGTTCAATGCTAAGTCTCATTTATTGGCTAAGTGACTTCGTAAACAACCCAAATTTCTATAATTCTGTACACTAAATCGTGTGGATTTTGCTCCGGACGATGACACCCTCTTATTTCTGAGAAGATACGTAGAGCTACGTTAACTGTCAATGACGACCGATATCGAATAACGAATTTTGTATATTAGGATGAATGTAGGGATGTCTTTAACATATGGTTTCAACAAAAATCTGCCACTTGACATACTGCAGGGGAGTCAATGAAAACAAATGTAGTCCATTGGATACAACACCTCAATATTTTATTGAGAATTTCGGTGTTTGCTACATTTCATATCTTTACTTTACTTTATACGAGTATTTAATGTTTGAAAGGTCCACTTGGATGTATGCATGTATTTATACCAGACGTACTCTTTGTTAAGTGATCGGCCGAGCTTTCCCTCCAACTTGCGGTGTGTATCTCTCATATAATAGAGCTACATACAGTTTTATGCCGCATCCAATGGTTTTTTTGAGAATATCTTTTATGACTGGAATACATTTCTTCTTCTTCTTTTTCTTAAAGCGCGCCAGTCGTTTCTTTCTCGTGCTAGCCCGCGCCAGCTGGATACACCAAGTGAAGCCAAGTCCTTCTCCACCTGATATTTCCAACGCAAAGGAGGTCTCCCTCTTCCTCAGAGGCTTTTCTACTTCCTACTTTCAAAGTCAGAGCGTTTGTTTGCTCTCGGACGACATTACTCAGCCAACGAAGCCGCTGAATCTTTATTCGCTGCGCTATGTCTATGTCGTCGTAAAGCTCATACAGTTCATCATTCCATCGCTTGCGATATTCGCCGTTGCCAACGTGCAAAGGTCCAAAAATCTTGTGCAGAATTTTTCTCTCAAACACTCCAAGCGACGCTTCATCGGATGTTGTCATCGTCCAAGTTTTTGTACCATACGTTAGGACGGGCATGATGCGAGTCTTGTAGAATGTTAGTTTTGTTCGTCGCGAGAGGACTTTACTACTCAATTGCCTATTTAGTCCAAAGCATTTGTTGGCAAGAGAGATTCTACGTTGAATTTCCAAGCTGACATTGTTATATGTGTTAATGCCTTACTAAATATACGAAGAAAAGACCGGAATACACTATTAGAAAAAAATGTTTACTGCTCTAGCAACTAATGTAAGAAAGAGAACAATTCTTGGACCTCTCTGAATATGTTACTTTAACGAGCGTATGTGCGCGCTATTTAATTAATTTTTTATTTATTTGTTTATGTACCTATACCCTAAACCAAGCTCACTCTTCGTTCCCAAGAATACTACTTATATATGACCCATTCTGGGTGAGTTACTTACGCGAAAGTCGTAATAAAACAAAATACTTTCTCGTCAAAAAGAATCAATCTTTTACATTAACATAATGAGACCGTTCTTCACTTGATCTTGCCACTGCTGATCAGACCTTCTCTTTCCTCCGTCACTACCACCAGGTATACCTCATTGGTACTTGAACAGCTGGAGCTTTTGCATCGTATGTCCTTGGCTTAGTCGGCGGAGCCGTTGAGTCTTTAGTGGTTGCTTTATATTTAAATAACTGAAAATTTCGTACAACTGAAAATTTAATTCCATAGTCTCTCATAATTCCCGTAGTCAAAACCCAAGGGTCACTTCGTTCACCATGAGATCCAATCACTTTCTTATTTAGAAAAGGAAGAAGAAGAAAACTAATTCAAGATTACTACTACTGGACATTTCAAATTTACTTTCCTGTGGACATACCTCACCGCAATTATTGTCTAAATCTAAATTTGCGTTTGCAGTTTTCTCACGCATTTAAAGAGAATTTTAAATGGAACATAATTGGGAGTAAATACCCAGAGATTTTTGTCATATGTTTATTAAAATGACTATAATTTAATATTTTCACCCACTCTAGCACAACTTATTTAGCTTAACCCAATCTGCTCCCATAATTTTATCCGCAATAAATACGGTTCTTTCGCATGATTTTCTGCAGTTTCCATTGGATTGTTTAGTGAAGTAACTGTGGCTTAGTTTTGGCATATACGAGCATATCTTTTTTCGAACAAAAAAAAAATGCATTATCGGCCAGTCTTACCGAATGGAAAGGAAGCACCACTATCTTGGCAAATAAAGTCTAGCTTCATATTCGGTACTTGGCCCACAACTGACAACACAACCAACTTGGAGAAACGCTTGCATCGCCTAATTTTCCTTTGGTGTGCCCTGCTGCTTTGTGGGGCATTTTGTGGCCAATTCTATGAGATCGTGTTGCAAAAAGATGACATTGTCATAATGATCCAAGTCATGCTCAACCTTTTGCTTACATTAGAGTGTATTATTAGGATAGGTTGGCTGGCATTAAAAAAGGATAACTTCCAGGAATTTCTCAAAGAATTGTATTCAAAAGTTTACTTCGATGAGTGAGTGGACTACATATAAAGAATGGGGTGAATACAAGTTTCTTTTCAAAAGGAAATAAGGATAAAAAACAAGATTTTTTAAAGAAGCAAGCATGGCCATTATCAATGCAATGAGCGGTCCGAAATTCATATGTAACCTAAAGTTTTTTGTTTTAGTACTATGTAGTGAATTAATATAATCAAAATTCCGAAAACAATACGAAAAGTGAGAAGTGCAAAGCACACTTTTGGTAATACAGAATTTTATCAAAACGAGTTTCAAAAAGTCAGCACATTCGCTCTTCAGCAACTTCATTTTGACAATTATAAATTTGGAAATGTAGACGACAACGTCTATCAACAACACCTTCGCATCAACCACGGTAACAAACTCAATCTTGAAACCCAGCGGAAAATCTCTTTTGGCAATAAGAGCTAATTTGACTAAGTAAAAAGTATTAATTATTAGAGTTCGTTAATTAGTAAAGTCCGTTCTCGAGGGGAAAAAATCACGGTTTGTAAGACTCTCATCATGTCTTTGCCTTACAGCACCTGATGAGAAGGATCTTGGAATGTTCGGGAGAAATGTTATGCGGAGGATAAATGGACCTGTGCGCGTTAGCGAAGGCGATGGTACGATGAACTATGATGAGTATGAGATATTCGCAAATATGCACAGGGAATTAAGATTCTAAACAGCAGCGCATAAAAGTCCATGAAGTCGAAGTGGAAACCTCATAAAGAAGAACCAGCGGAGCCGCTTGCCTCGCAGCCAAGTGGCCGAGTCATGTCTGACGTATGAGAGTAAACGCTCCTACTCTAAAAGTATTCGATACGAATGCCCGAAGGTGGTAACAGAGAAACAGAAAGACCTCCACCACGTTTTCAAGGTGTGGAGAAGGAATTGGTTTCATTTGACATTTCTAATTAGCATGTAAAAAAAACTACTGCCCCGCTTTGGTGAACTCAGCGAAAATCGCTTAGGCGGTTAATGCGCCTATTTTTTTAAAAAGTATTTTCGACGATATTCCCCTTCTGGTTTTCTCTCATAACACTGACAATATTTTACTCTCTTTTGGTCGAGTAGCGCACCAGTTGAAGCATCTTAATTTCATTAAGAAATACCAAAAAGCGAGGCCAATTCTCGAACTCTTCAAAGTCCATCCAAATAATGCTACCAATAGACCGAGCATCTCGATTTCCTATTTTTTGTTAGACGTTTGTTTTCAGCTCAATTAACAAGTTAGTCTTTCTCTTTTATTCTCAGTTAATGCTCTAGCCCCCGAACCGATTTTGATAAAGCTTTATAAATAGCAAGAGTCATTTCGTTCTCGTAAAATTAGAAACACCAAGAACTTTATCACCCTTAGTAGGCTTAGTAGGCACGCAAACGAATACTCCCAAAGCTGGAGTCTTTGTTTCCATTCCTATGAGCCGACCTTGACAGGTCGAATTTAGAAAGCAAATATCGATTGCTTAGATAGAAGAAGAAGATAATCCGCTCACCCCATAAAACATTTGACAGAATTTTTCTTTTTTCAAATTCAGTAATTTTGCAATATTGTAAGTCAATCATATGGTGATATGCCTTCATTGGTGATGTTAATTAATTTTTCTGAGACATTAATCCGAAACCTTTCTGCAAGATTCTAATCTGACTGGTAAATATATTGTTAAATAGGTGTTCTTAGATTGAGTGACGCTTTCTCGGCCAAGCAGCCCCAGACTACTTTGACTCACGCCATTCGATCTTTTCTTTTATGAACTCAGCATTAATTTCTGGGCACAGAATTCACTTAAAACATTTGCATATATTGTTTAAGCTTAAAGATTATACTTAATTTGTGAAAACAGGACCTCCCACCAGGAATGTTTGCTCTGATCCGTCTCTACAAATCCCCAATCTCAGACCTTCTTCTGGCGCATTTGTCTGCTCCACAAATTCTCCAAGCACCCGTGTGTCGGAGGAGCCTTTATGGATGCGAACATTTGTAGGGTATACTATTGATATTGACTAACAGTGAAGGTGTTGAGTGCGAACAAGTTGTCAATGCAAAATAATCCATGTTTAAAAAAGAAACTTGTATTCGCAACAAATGTACTTATTTACCGTCCAAAATTACGATTAATACTAGTTTTACTAATTTCTAGAAATATCGACAAGGATATGCACCGAAAGATTCGCAAGCATTTAAGACCTGCAAAAATTTTTTCAGTGTGGTACCTGCTAACAATGTTTTCCTTTTACGTTGAGCCCATACAGGGCATTATCATTGATGAGCGCTACCTCCCATACAGAATGACAATTCCATTCGATTATCGACCCTGGCCAATTTATACAGCACTTCTTATAATATGTCTTAATGTTGGTAGTTTGGTGTTGGCCGTTGTCATGTCAGAGTCGTACATGCTTGCCATGTCTATATTCAATTTGAATGGCCGATTTCTTTTGCTGGAAGAAGATATTTCCAATCTAGGTGACGAAGTATTGAAGCATGAGAGTTCTAAAACTAGGGCTGATCATTTTAATCAGCGACTTATTGCATTAATCAAACGAAATGTAGATTTGATTAAATTTGCCCATAGAGTAGAGTCACAGTTTACATTGCCACTATTTGTGATGATGGCAGACAGTGCGGTGATGCTCTGTCTGGTGGCATTTAATTTGAATGAGGTAGGTTGTAGCTTATTGCTTGTTTATTTTTTGCTTACTTTTACAGTATCTTACTTCCCTGTGATAATTATTATCTTACTAATCTGTAGATGGGACTCGTTCCTCAGAGCATCAAATATATCTTTTGGTTGCTAGCCAAGGTTTTGGAACTAGTTGTACTGGGCTACTTGGGCTCTGTAATATCTACAAGAGTGAGTATAAATGCAATCGTATACATAACTATAAGTATATACCAGTCATACCTAACTTTATTAGAATAAATAAATAATTTTAAATTCCTCATTTACTGCGCCATGTCCGAACAGAGCCACTTTTATCAACGAAACCAGGCTAAATTTCTAAATAGAACTTGTATGCTTATTTTGGTTATCTGCTCACTTGCCGTTGTTACTCTGAATAGAAGATGCTGGAGTCTTCTCAACCACTAAATATGCGCCGTGCATGTGCCCCATCTCAACTATGGTCAGATTTATTAATTCAAGGGCATCGAGTAGTTTCGAAGAGACTCCTTGCCTATCGGAGTCTCAAGAGTCCAAACGCAAATTCATAAAACTTTACTTTATTATTTTATGAGGGTGTAAAGATTTGGGAGGTTCGGTCTCAAAGATTTGTTGGTGTTCTCTCTCAAAGCGTTAGAATGGTCCCATTACTAATACTTTCGTAGAGTATACATAACATACATACATGATTGGTGCTTACACCCTTTCCGAGTTTCTCCTCCGATTTGTGGCGTGCGCCTTAACGTTGTCCGAAAAGCAAAATTTTTTTTATAAGGAGCCTTTTCATGGCAGGAATACACTAGAAGGTTTACTATTGCTTTCCGAAGAGCGACCGCTATTAGAAAAACCTTTTTTCCATCATTTTGCTGTTTCACGCTCGGAGATGCCCTGTAAGCTTAATTTTGTTTTCTTTCACCTTTGAGGTTTTTGGAGTACGGTCCGTTTTCGAAACTCCATTTTAAAGGCTAAACCCGTTTAACCATTAGTCATGGGGTTAGAGGATGTACGAGTATTATGGAGTATTTAAAGTTTTAAATTACAAAATTATTGGTTGAAGCGTTTCAAATATAATATTTCTTTGCTATTATGTTTATTACTTTTTGCATAGATTGATGGACTTGGTACTACTTACTATGCTTCAGGTTGGGAAAAGGTAATTCACAAGTCACCGAATACTAAGGCTAATGTACGCACCATGAAGCTTATTACTCTCGCAATATCATTCAACCAACGGCCTTTCATGCTTACTGGCATGAGGTTTTTCTACGTGTCCTTGGAAACTACAGTGACAGTAACATATCTGTCTAAACATCTTATACTTTTTCGCTAATCATTTCATATTTTCAGATATTACAGGTTGCTGGTTCCTATTTCACATTCCTCCGCTCGATACGTTAATAGCTGCATACTAATTACTAAGTAGAGATACTCCCGAAAAGTCTTAAGAATAACGGTAATGTGACTATTTATCGCAAATATACATACATAATGATTTTGTAACGTAAAAGGATCGCCAATAAGGTTTTCGTTCGTTATTATAAAAAGCCAATATAATAAATAATAATTAGTAGGGCTGCACGTTTATTCGAGTAAGTTAACTACTCGATTGCTCAGTTAATCAATAATTCGGTTAATCAAATTTTTGGTTACTTAGAACGAGCTTTGCTTGAATATTTTAAATGAATAATAATAAAAATTAATACTCATAAAACTATTTTTGCTCATGTGTCTACATAAAGCTTGCTGAAGAAACATGCTTAGAAAAGTAAGCATCGCAAATTATAATATTATATAAAAACCAAAACGGAACATACTGTGATTGATCATTTTATTCTAAGATATGGTTAATCAAAAGTACGAAAATTCAGTTGTTGAGGATGCATTGTTTTCATTGAAGTGTATATTTTGCTACGGTGAAAGATGTGTTTGCTGAAATTCCTCCAACTAATATAGAGGACTATCATAATATTTGTAGAATGGGTCAAAGTCAATGGGTCACAGTCAAACGATTTATTTATTGTGTTCTATTTTACTTAGTTGTGTTGATCCATAAGTACTTTTCCACTGAGTCACTGTAGCTATGTTTTTTAAACTTTTTGTTATAGCCAGTATACTCAATGACTTAGATCACAGCCTAAAGCCTTCGGACCAAGAAAATAAGCAGGAACATTAATTGGCTTTAATTTTTCTGTAATACTCGCATATGTTGAGGATTAGACCACGTCTTTCTTTCATAGCTCCCAAGTAAAACTGATTCTGTATAGTTTGCGAATATTAATTCTATTTCTATGTACGCATTTCATTTATTTTATTGCCAACATCAAATAACTTCCCTCATTTTAATTGGAAGCTTCAATCTTCTTCTTTTTCTTTATTGGTGTACTAACCGCCTAAACGATTTAACCAGAGTTCAATAAAGCGCACCAGTTATTTCTTTCACGTGCTAACTGACGCCAATTAGAAATGTCCAGTCTTTATTCACCTGATCTTTCCAACGCAAAGGAGGCCTTCCTCTTCCTCTGCCACCACCAGCTTGTGCCGCTTCGAATACTTTCAGAGCCAGAGCGCTTGTAAACATTCGTACAACATGACCTAACCAGCGGTCCCGCTGAATCTTCATTCGCTGCTCTATGTCCACGTTTGCGTGCAGCTCACTCATCGCCGGCCACACTATCCGCCTCCAACAAACAAAGGTACATAAGCCCTCCACAGAATCTTTCTTTCCAACACTCCAAGGGCCGTCGCATGAAGTGTTGTTATCGTCCAAGCTTCTGCGCTATCCAATGGGACAGGCATGATGATAATCTTATTAATGTGAGTTTTGATCATCGAGAGAGGGTTTTACTACTGTATTGTTTACTCAGCCAAAGTAGCATTTGTTGGCAAGAGGTTCTTATCGTTATTGATGCTAGTTCCCAAGTAGAAGAAGACCTTTACTTCCCCTTTACTAAGGTGCGAATGCACTGTGAGGAAGCATTAATTGATCACCTACAAAAAGCAAAACAAAAGCAGCAGAAACAACGTTAAAAACATATTTAATACTTACTAGATTTGAATATTTAGCGGGATGAATATACAACCTTTACGGACGAAAGGTATTTTTCCGATATAAACACATCGAGATACGGGGTACGGAGGCTAGATTTCAACAGTTTATCCGACGTAGCGGTCAACATTTAGAGGAAATAATTTAACACGCCTGTAACACCGAGGCGAAACTGTGAGGTTCTCTCGTCATATCTTAACTTTGCGTTAAATACGAAAATGTATATTCGTCTCTAAAGAATATAATCGCAGGCGTTCTACAGGGAAGCATTTCGGGTCCTCTCCTATATCTCCTGTATACCCACGGCCAGTAGGCGCTCATGCTTATCGATTCATAATAAATTACTTATTTACAAACAGCATTAAAACCGGTTTGGACTTAAGGTATACAATTTTGGGAATGCGCTAGTCAAAAGTACATCACATCTATCCAACGTATGCAAGACAAAATATTACGGAGCATACTCGTAGCAACGCGCCATACTAAAGGGTTTTCCAATAACAGGTGTTATTTTGAATAGCCCGCTATTTCGGTAGATGTCACTTTTGAAGCTGTCTTTTTTGATATTTGACAAGTAGAAACTACGCCATTAATAAAAATGGATCGATACACGCTTAAACAACGCACTCAAATTATTAAAATTCACTATAAAAATGGTAAACATTTGGCAGAGACGGTTCGTAAAACTCGAACATTTTTGGGTCATCGTGAAACACGTTGACGGATTGCAATACAGAAATTGGTGGAAAATTCGAGCTGACAAGTAAGTGATGTGAAAAATAAAAGCCGTGCACGTCGCTCAAGAACAACCGAATATTGCTGTTGTAGCCGAAAGTGTTGAAGAAAATCCAGGTTTGTCCATTCCTCATCGTTCTTTGGGATTAGGCATTCTACAAACGTTATTACACCGTATTTTGCATAAACATTTGGGTCTCGAGGCTTATAAAGTCCAGTTAACACAAAAACTCAAGCCGGCTGATCATCAACAACGTCGTGTCTTTGCTGATTGGGTCGTTGAAATGCATGAAAATGATCCGGAACTCCATCGAAAAATCATCTTGAGTGATGAGGCCTATTTCCATCTCGGTGGCTCAGAAAATCACAGAGTTATTGTTGAAAAGCCTCTCTATCCTCAACGTGTAACTGTTTGGTGCGGTATATGGTCCGGCGGAGTCATTGGACCTTACTTTTTCGAAAATGGAGCAACAGTTACGGTGAATGGATTGCGCTATCGAGATATGATTAACGATTTTGTATGGCCGGAATTGGATGGTATTGATCTGGACAACGTTTATTTTTAACAAGACGGCGCTACGTGCCACACAAGCAACGAAACCATTGATCTTTTACGGGAATAACATCTCTTATTGGAAAACCCTTTATAAAATGAACAAAAGTGATGTTGGCATTCCGACTGTCACTGAGATAACGAAGCAATTTACCATAGCTCAGAAACAGCGACTAAAAAATCATGACAACGATGCAGCATCCAGCTTTTACTTACTTCGGCTGAATTCTTCTCCCAGGCGTTTAAAAGGCACAACGGTAGCATACCGTATGGAGAGCGAATGGATCATGGAAATAGATCACCGCTTCGCGAACAAAAGCATATTTAAGAAATGTAAGAAAATGTAAAACCCAGGCTGCCAAATAATTTATTGTAAATTTGACTACAGGATGCTTACTGGTCAAGCTTTTGAATTTAATACCTGCTTATATTCGAAATAAGTATTTTTATTCAAACCAATTACACACCTTTTGTGGACTAAAATCTAGTAGCAAATGCTACTTTGTATTCATACCTCCAAAAGTGTACAGTTATTTTCACACAATCAATTATTAAATACATCTCGAACAACAACTTTTACTTCCGAAAAATATTCTCCTATCCGTGATTGAAAGAAGAACACGTGTCGATAGCTACGAATTACAGCTGCCGCTTTATATGTAACTATTTGTATGTTTTCATGAATGTAGTTATACTCCTTCAAATACGATGAAACCCAGCCAATTTTGAATATTTGATCTTATGATTTCAATAATTACATTTGAACACTGGCGAATCAGGGTCACAACAAAACAATTGAAAGTGAGTTGAATACAAAAGGAAATCATAAAAATGTGTGTCCAAAACAAATAGAGTGATGTGATGGCGGAGTGTAGCCAAAAAACCATAGAATTGTTTTGAACACATTTTTGCTGACATATTCAATGGCATGAGCGGCTAACGAAGAGCACACGATTGGCACGGGCATAGGGTTGCAGGGTTTGCAAAATATCAAAAAAATATTTCTTTTTCCAAAAGAGTATTTCTTTTAGTATGGGGAGTTAGAAAACAATGATTACTTTACTACTTGGAGCTGGTAGTACTACTCCAATTTCGGTGACCCGAACAGACGCGCAGTACACCCGGCAGGAATGTGCTGCTGGTTCCGGACTGGTGTCATTCTGGGGTTGAACTTGCCTGCAGTTCCTTAAACGATTACCTGTACTCGTAATATAAAGAGTCTTATAACTGGTTCTGTCGAGGATGGATAAGGGTTTGCAAATCAAAAACTGGAGTTTTGTTGAATTGCTGTTGTAGCAGAAAGTGCTGCTGAATAACCTTCAACTTCGATATCTCGACTTTCTCAACAATTGGGCGTTCATGAATCGGCTCTTTGGCGGATTTTATTAGTAGACGTGCGCATGCCGGACATTTAATTTACATATTATATATTTGTTAAGAGCCGGAATTTGAATAAAAAGAGTGAAAATTGAAAGAATCTAGATTTTCACAAATTTTATTTTAAAACAACATCTAGGCGCGTTGAAAGACATTTTATAATTGGCGCTTACACCCTTTATTAGGTGTTTAGCTGAGCTCCTACTCCTATTTGTGGCCTGCGTCTCGATGTTTTTTCCCAAATAGAGGGACCTATCTACTCTGAACGACACTTGGTCTTTCAGGAGGAGCTTTTTCATGGCAGAAATGCACTCAGAGGCTTTCCAATGCCTCCCAAGGGCCAATCGTTTGATCATTTGGTGTTTAACGGCCACAGTAGCTAAGGATGCACAAAGGCACTATTATCATAAATAACAGCATCGAGTAAACACTTATTATATGGTATGTATGTATGTAGATATGTATTTAAAATTAAATAGTTCATCCTGCGCTTATTATTTCTTTTATTTTTCATATGTCTGTAATTCTCAAAATGTTTATGATATGTTTCGTACATTTATTCTACGGTTCATTGAAATCCGCCATATCCATTCGGATAGCAACTACTTCAACAAATTAGAGCTTCCGGAGCCAGTGGAACAGGTTATATAACACTTCGCAGAAGCTAAGGCGTAAGAGAAAAACTCAGAAGACCAGCTACGACTAAGTACATTTGGACAACTGCTTGAATAACACATCTACATACAAACATTTACAAGAGAAACCTTGTGATAAATGGAATCGGGATTCAGTCACTCAGAAATTTATACTATTCTGTCCGATACGGGGCATACAAATTTCGCTATATCGTAAAGTCGATAACAAAAGAGGATATCTTTTGCATTATTACCGCTGGTTAGTAGAATCGCACATCTATAGAGGAAATATTTGACTTTTTCAATGTGTATATGTACTTTTCTGGGTTATCCCATTCATTAGATATAAACTTAGGCTTAATCTTCTTTTTATGGCTTTACAAGAAGTCGACTTAGCCATTTATGACCGTCCGTCCGTCTGCCACGCACGATGACTCGAGCAAAAATGAATATATTTCTACGATACCCTATGCCTGGTACAGATATTACTCTTTGCCCAAAGTATGTATATTGGTAGTGAAAATGAGCGAAATTGGTCAATGAACAGTAAATAAAAGTAATTTTCAAAAAATAAAAAAGTGACATCTCAGTTGTAAATGAAGCAAAATTTCTGAAATTTCCTACAACTAATAAGCCCAAAGCAAATTTTGGACATAATTACTATTGAGATTGGGTAAAAACCTCGCCCACCTTTTCTATGTTATGATGAAATTTTCGACCTCAAGCATAGTCGAAGCTATTACGCCCACACTATCTAGCAGATTGTGCTGGAAAGTGGTATTGAAACAACTGACGAATGTGCCAATAAATAAAACTGCTTTGACAATATCTCTAGTGCTATTTATTTAAATAGTCGAATCAGATTTCCAGCTGGGCTTGAGTTATTCATACATGCATACTACACCATATACCGAAGTGTTTATTTATATAAGTACTAAACACTCATACAGGGTGATTTCTGTATAAAAACTCAAACAAATTAATGAAATAAATTCTTGTTGATAGATTACTGTTTTATTAGAAGGAGCAAACATTCCCATTTTTTATGAACCACAGTTTCATTAATGTAGCTGCCTCGGTTGGATTTGAAGTAGCGCATCTTGTTAAACAAATTTTTCAAGACCTTGGAGACGATTTCTGACTCTATCTCACGAATGGCTTGCTCCATATTCACTTTAAGGATATAAGTCGTTAATACATTGTTCGCATAACATCGTTCCTTCACTGCACTTCACAAAAAACATACTAACGGCGGGCATCAAATGGCAGCTCCGAGGTGGTCAATTAATATCACTGAGACTAAATATAGAAGATCATAGCTAAAACCGAAGATCATCCAAGTCCACGAAAATCGTTTACCATATCTCTGCTGTACTCAGCGTTGACCGAAATGGCGGTTTCAGTAGCATTTTTAGAGAAAAATAGGTCGAAGACGCCACTGCTCTTCACCAAAACAAAAAAGCCACCGCACCAAACTTAGTTTGCAATG
This sequence comes from Anastrepha fraterculus, assembly GCA_037575425.1. Classification (NCBI taxonomy): domain Eukaryota; kingdom Metazoa; phylum Arthropoda; class Insecta; order Diptera; family Tephritidae; genus Anastrepha; species Anastrepha fraterculus. The sequence goes on from JAYXIM010002428.1 coordinate 375,975, forward strand.
AGGCTTCATGAGGCTCTCTGAGGATGCGTTGGCTTCGCCCAGATCACGTGCGGGTTTTTCGATCGGCAGTTGCGGCAGTTTTCCTTTTTTACTTGTTTTGAAAATGCACCTCGTCAGGAAGGTTAATTTTGACTTCATTTCCATAAACGCACTGTTTCGGCGACCCCATATTGACTTTGTTTGCAATACTTCCCAACATTCTTCGAGCGTAAAGCGTTTTATCTCATTCCGCAGAGATCTGATACTGAATTTCTTTCAAGATTTCCTGCTGGAAAGACCTGTAAAAAGAACATATGATTAAAAACCAAGCCCTATATGGCCCACCCTGTAAATAACACATACTTGTGACCTAAAGTGAGCTAAGAAGCCAATAAAGATGTCTTATTTGTGATTATTTCTTTTGTTTATACTTGAGTTTCCTCTCTTCTGCTTTCTTCACACACTTCTCCCCTTTGTATGGGCTTTGCCAAACAGCTGTCAATAAATTTTGAATTTCGGAATTTTTGCCATTTAAAAGCGTGCAAATAGTAAGAATACATATAATAAAACTGGGGGCAAATATCCACATACATGCATACATACATATATAGATATGTATTCACAAATGTCCTTTGTTCTCATTGTACTCTGATGATGGCTGATGGTTGATGGCTTAGCATAAACTCGCATATTTTACTCATACAATTAGTGACCACTGCCATTTGAATTTCGTGAAACAAGAATTGAAATGTTGATTTTTCATTCCTTCTGGCTACCACAGGGCAAGGGGCATGCATATGAAAACAATGAATAAACTGAAATTTTTGGCATTAAACGTTTTCGTTGAAATTACCGGCAAAAATTGTTTGAAATCAAAAAAAGGCGATTTTATCACTGATCAAATTATAGCTCTTTACCAACGAACCCCGACTGGAGCTGAGGAATTTTCGAACGCTAACAAGTCATCGTTGTACGAGCATTACGATTATGTGAGGATTGAAATAATTTGCTACTTTGCTGTGTTTCGATTGCTTCTCCTAATAAGCCCTACGAAACTTGCAAGTCAGCTGTGACTGAACTCAGTTTCATTCAACAAAAGGGTGCTTTGTTAGAGGTAAACAAATTTGATATAAAATAAAAAGAAACGCAAACATCATGCTAACGACCATATCATTGATTTTATTGGGAATTTTGTTTTATGCTTAAGATTGAATTCGTGAAGGTAAGTGCAGCGGCTGGCTCGAATGAAACGCAATCCGTTCCATTCTCAACCACTTTTTCAAGTAGCGGAGGTCGTATATCGGCAATAACGAGGCGAATGTTGGATTTCAGAAGGTCCACCGCCTTTGGTTTATCGGTAGCGAAGACTTCCGACCTCTCACCAGAAAGAATCCATAAATGTGATATCGTCCGGTGGACTCAAATTTACAGATTTACTCGTATTAGGACAAATTAGGTGGTGATCGTCATCATATGGCATGTTGCGCCATCTTATTAAGGGTCCCGATGATCTAGAGCTCGAAAATTTAGGGTATTTTCAATAGGTGGTATTTACAATAAAAACTTAACACCTTTTACATAAAAAAATTAAAAAAGAAATTTTTTTTTTAATTTTAATAATTTTAAAAATGGCGCTGAAAAAAAATTTACATCGAGATTAATGAGTTCAAAGTTTGAGGTACTGAAGCGCGCGGACCTCTCTCTACCTAGTTAATACGAGTAGTAGCTTGAAAAAACATAAACCAATGGTATAATTAGCCCATTAAGTGCACCAAACAGTGAGTTTGGCATCTCAATAATGTCTTCCAGATTTCCTTTTTTCTAAATTCGACTATCTGGATTTTTTGTGTAGACATTGAGAGAAAAAAGGGTATCGCTATAAGAAATCTCTGATCGAAATGAGGATCAAGAACAATCTTGTTTTATGGTCATTCAACGCTGTTAGTTTTGTATTAGTAGAATAAGTCTACTTAAGGTGAAATATTGGATAAACACCCTGAGAAGCTTTCACTAGAAATAGTGCCTAAACGATAAGCAGAGATTTACCTGAAAAATGCACCTAATTATTTAGAATATATAAATTTTTTTTAGACAACTGGTCACACAAGCCTTGACCAACTTAGTCATGGAGCAATACTCCGTAGAACAACGCGTTCAACTGGTCGTACCACAAGAAGTTCATTTCGTGCAAGAAGTTCAGTCCACGTAACGGGTCATCTGAGTCAACAATCAAGCAAAACTAATGCGATTGGTGTACTGAAGATCTTCATGTTATTCAAGAAAAATTATGCACCCACAACGAGTACAGTGTGGTGTGGTTTTTGGACTGACACAGGGGTCTATGAGATCTTCGAAAATAAATTCAATGGGACGGTGCCGCTTGCCACATAGCGTATGAAACAATGACGCTATTGAGTACGAATCTTGCGATTTGACATCATTGAACTTCTCTGTATTAAGTAAAGTGAAAAGTATTGTACAAGGTGAAGTCCAAAATAAACAAGACTAGAGTCATAAAAATGTTTTTGATGTCGCCATCCTTTTAATCTTAGTGTGTCGGAAGCTACGTCCCTAGCTGGCTTCCAGTGAAAGCTTGGTGACTTTTGGTTCAGGGAAAGCGAAGGTTTTGTGTCTAAAGTGTCAGTATGCTTGTGTCGTCGGTACAAAAATTAGTTTCCAACAAAGAGCTAATATCAAATTTGGTTTTAAAATCGGTAAAAAGTTTACCGAAATATATGAATTGATGAAAAGAGTTTATGGCGATGATGGTCTATCTCGTGATAGAGTTTGTGAGTGGTTTACACGTTTCAGAGTTGGTTGTGAGGACATAAATGGCAACGAACATACAGGCCGCCCAAAATCAGTAATCACCGAAAAATCCATGGGAATTCTTTGTAAATTTTTTAAAAATGAAACGAAATCAACGTTAGAATTCATGGAATCGGAGTAAAATATCTTCAAAACAACGATTTATCGCATTTTAACTGATCATTTGGGCTTACGAAAGGTCCGTCCACGTTTCATTCCGCTCAAGTTAACTGTGGACCAAAATTTGCTCAGAATTCAACATTTGAAAGATCTCATTAAAGAGGCGAGAAAATACGAGAACTTCCTTTACAACATTGTAACTGGTGATGAAACGTGGTGTTCCAACATGAACCTGAAACTAAGGGTCACTGGGGAATGGAAGTCCCCAGACGAGCCAGCATCCAAAAATTCTCATTTGGAGAAGTCAAAAATCAAGTCGACACTCATTTGTTTTTACGATTCCAAGGGAATTGTCCACAAGAAGTTCGTGCAAACGGGCCAAACCGTCAAAGCAATTTTCTGTTTTGGCGTTTTTAAGGGTCTTTTACATTGCATTCGTCGAATTCGCCCTGAATACCGCGAAAGAGGAAGCTGGCGCTTATTGTATGATAATGCACCATCTCATCGATCCACTCTTGTGACTGATTTTTTGACTAGAAATCACATTTTAACCATCAATCACTGACCGTATTCGCCTGATATGGCTTCCTGTGACTTCTACCTATTCGAAAAATTGCATTTGGCCATGAAAGGAAAACGTTTTGCGTCCATAGAAGCCATCCACAAGGCTTGTACCGAATGCCCTGAAGGATATTCCGGTAAATGATCTGAAACACTTTTTCGAAAAGCTTTTAGATCGCGCAAAACAGTGTATCGAGGCCAGAGAGCACTATTTTGAATAAATAAACTCGAAGTGATCAGAAAAAAAGCTCCTGTCGTTTCTATTTTAGCTCAGTCTTGTTGATTTTGGACTTCACCTTGTATATGCCAATATGTAAATCCGAGACGATTCCAAAGCTGCTAACCAGAGTCGTATGAATTGAGAACGATATACAGCCCGAACTACGCCTAAAGGTCATGTATAATTTGTATGTGCGTATTCCGGGTTACCCGAAGAGTTGTGGTGAGTATTTAACGAACATTGTGTTTCATAAATAAATTCCGTAGACTAAAAAGCATGATGAAATAAAAAATTAATTTTTTTAATTGAGTTTCATTTATGAAAGAAGTTTGTGGTCTTATTGAAACACCCTATATACGTATATATCTTCATTTAATATGTGTGCACAAAGGTGTGTATGTAGTTAAGTGACCGGTGCATTAAGAAATCGCAATTTACCGATCCCGTCGAAATGTCTGATTGAGTGCATATGCCGCTCGACTCCGTACCGCTCGTCTTTGCACTACAACAACAAGTTATTGCTATTACGCTGGCCAGCGATCGCGTGCGATAAGCCGTGTAAATATTTAATTCCAATACAACTAAGCTACGATTGAGGCGTCCAACTGGCCAACGTCTTTAATATAAGTATGTATACATTTACAAAACATGTGCCTGTGTATTTGTGTGTTGACCACATGCATGTCCTATTAGCTGGTTGAATGTTTCGCAGCGGTCTTGTTGAATTCCATTGGCCGGGTGACCCTATGCCTGGCTCGCAGGCTGGCAAACTGACTGATCAGTAGGCAAACAAGTCCTTTTGATGTGGCCGGCGCTTCACGGCTGCCTAATTTTCAGTATTTGCTTTTAATTGTGGGCGCAAGCAATTGATAATTGGTTATGTTTGCATTCCCTGAACCCTGCATATGTAGGTATGTTTTTTAAGGTATGAGCACGGTGTATACAAGTACAATAAATAGCTACACTAATCACTATTTGCCGCTGGCGTTGTTTTGTTTATGATGGTACCTGATTAGTAGTGCGCTTTGTAGTCCAGCGATATTTGGCGTCGGTGACGGCGGCGCTGATATTTTGATGAATGATTGCCCAAATGTGCAGTTCAGAGTAACTCGGTGCATTTGTTTAAGTATGGAGCATTCATTTATATGTACATACATCGCAAATTGGATGTGCAAGCACATAAAGTAGTTATATGTACGCACATACATATCTGCTTTTGTGTTGTGGCCCGGCGTTATCACAAAAATGACACCTGATTGCCACACGGCGCTGTGGGAACGGGAAGCCGCAAGCAGCATTAACTTCCCCATATAAACGGTCAACATAACTCCGACCACCAACGGCATTGCGGTCATTATCGAATTACAAAACTCACAAATCGTTGTGAAAAATAAGTTAAAAAAACGGCATGTGTTTGAATTCCTAACAAGTGCACAAACATATTTTTACATGTGCCAATACTGACACTAGAAGCTGCGTCGATTGACTGGTGTAAAAACACTTTTGAACACAATTTATTTAGTTATACGATCGGTTATCAGTTTGGGCTGACAATACATGGAAGAGATTTTGACGGCTGAATTTATGCTTTGGGAAGTTGTCTCAAATTATTCACACTAAACACACAGAAACTGCTTTAATTTTTTTACAGAGCAGACATAATCAAAAACGTGCAACTGAAATCCCACTAAGCCTTGCTTCGTCTTACTCCGTTTCTCCCATGTACTCGTATAGCTGTTTCTTACAAGCTGCAGTGAATAAAAAGTTGCATCTACTTGGCTGAAATGTGGTACTTGTGAGCTATACAAACCACCCGTATTAAATTTGTTAGTCCCATCCTGCCCTAATGTAGATATATAAAAAAGAATGGTTCAAAAAGTGAAGAAGCGACTTGAGCGAAATCCCCGACGAAGTGCCAATCAAATGGCGAAAGAACTAAAAATATCTAACCGAAAAAAAAAGAAAAATGATCTCAAAATCAAGTCTTACAAGATCCAAAAGGCGCATGATCCTACACCAGAGCAGCAACAAGTCAGACTTGAGAGAGCGAAATAGTTGCTTTGCTTGACCGAAAGCGGTCAATTTTCGAATATTGTGTTTTCTGACGAGAAAATTTTTCAAATTAAACAATTTTTAAAGTCCCAAAACGATATAGTTTATTTGACCGACCGTTCATACGAGAATTTGAGGCATCGATTGGCCACCAGGAGGCAGCACCCGCCACAGGTAATGGTTTGGCCCGCTGTAACCGCAGATGGGCGCTGTCCAATTATTTTCGTCTAGCTTGGAGTCAAAGTAAATGCGAAATATGATTGGGAAAGTATTCTGGGGGCTGCTCTTGAACCGTGGGCAGACAAACATTTCGGTGGCAGACCATGGACGTTTCAACAGGACTCGACACCGTCTCATAAAGCTCGAGTGAACCAAGAATGGCTAGAAAGCAACGTTCCGAACTTCATAACGTCCACACAATGGCTCTCAAATTGACTAGACGCGAATCCGATGGATTATTCTCTTTTGGCCATTTTGGGGAGCAAAGTCCGAACTAAAAGATTCACCAGTCTTAAGGCGCCGAAATAAGCCATTGTCTGCCAAAATGCCTGCAAGTCACATTTGGGCAGCTTGCGATTCGTTTCTGGACCGTCTCAAGGCCATAGTCAAGACAAAATGTGGTCATCTTGAGCAAAAGGAAATTGATTCTTAATTTTTTATTATTTTCACACATTTTTTACTTTGAATTGAATAAAAGTAATTTTCCAAGCTTAATTTATATATAATATTATATATAATTGGCGCGTATACCCTTTTTGGGGGGTTGGCCGAGCTCCTCCTCGTATTTGTGGTCTGCGCCTTGATGTTGTTCCACAAATGGAGGGACCTACAGTTTCAAGCCGACTCCGAATGGCAAATATTTTTATGAGGAGCTTTTTCATGGCAGAAATACACTCGGAGGCTTGCCATTGCTTGCCGAGGGGCGACCGCTATTAGAAAAATGTTTTTATTAATTTTGGAGTTTTCACCGAGATTCGAACCGACGTTCTCTCTGTGAATTCCGAATGGTAGTCGCGCACCAACCCATTCGGCTACGGCGGCCGCCGAGCTAAATTTAGGGCTTTTTAAATTGTTTACACTTCGATTTCCGGACCCAACATTTTCAACATCTGCTCTTCTTTGCAACGCGGGACATCTGCGACGAGCTTGGAAAACGATTTTCAAAGTTCAAAAATGGCGACTTTGACGTCGATGACACGTCCCGTAGCAGAAGGCCGTCTGAATTCGATGAAGAACTTCTCAAATCACTTTGAAGGAGAACGGTCGCCAAACCAACCCAATTTGGACATGTAAGTCATGGCTTTCTCTTTTATCATATCATTTGTAATTGGTAAGTTTTTGGCCCTTTGATACGTTAGCCAATGGAGCAACGCCTTTTCCAATTGTGGAAACTCAGAAATCTTAAGAGTTTTCCTTTTACCTGGACCGGATTCAGATCGCGTAACAAACTTCTTCATGAACTATTGATTTTTTTTAATATAAGTTAATGTTGCTCTATGCACATCAAAAATGTTTAGCTAATGCATTTATGTTGCTACTGTCTATGTTCGCAACCTAGAGCTCAAAATAGTTTGCTTTCAACTACAATATTAAACCGCTAATTGCGTTAAGTTAAAACGTTAAAAAACTAATTTTAAAAATTTAATTTTAAGCGTTACTAACCGAAATGAAACGATTTGTAATAGAAATGGCTGTAATATGCACATATGGTAGGGTTGTGTGTATATGGTAAAGATATTATATTCTTATATATGTACATTGGTATATAAATCAACTGCCATGAAACAAAATATAAGTTAAAAATTTATATCCGTCAAATGCCTGTCATTTACATGCAATGTCATTTACCATAAATTCAAATATGTACATATGTGCATACATATGACACAAAACTGCTGCAAACAAAGACAATTGTGATTGCTTTACTATAGTCTTTATTAAGGCGGCTGGTTCTGTCAACTGGCCTATGAAGGAAAAATAAAAATTATTCAATGGATGATTGAATTTGAAACAACTGACATGAATACATATGTATGTATATTATATTATATTTTGTATGCAAGCAAAAAGCATATTTATATTCATGTGCATTTTTTGTGTGTATGAGTTTGAAGACAAATGCGATGTCAAATGTAGCACCCACACAAGCAGTTTGTTGCGTTTATTGGCGAAATAGTATGTTATACTTATGTATGTATGTACTATAATAGTATGATGTATGTATGTAATTGGTAGTTAAATCTTTTGAAAAAAATTATGAGTTTCATTTAAAAATAAGAACGATGAGCAACCGTGCACTCAAACGTCTGTCCTGCATAATTTATCAAAAGAGAAAATCCTAAAGGTTAGGTAAGTAATGCTAGCTGTTCTGTAAAAGGATCTAACTTAGATCTTTAGGGCCCATTGTGCTACCAGTGCTATATGTTTGGAGTCGAATTATTGTTTTATGTAATTCGTGATGCACGTTTTCGCGAGTTTTAGCAAGACGTTCAGTCTTTTGTCAGCAATACCCTTCAAGGATGAAAAATATGTTAATCCTAGGCAGAAAACCCTGAAAATGTCCACGGTGTTTTTCACTGCATCGCTGAATGTAATTGAATATAAATCGAAAAGTTATGGGAATCCCATTTTGAGACTTTTAGGTATTACTGAGCAGAGTCTCAGCTATTGATGACACATTTTGAGAAAGAATCTGCGTGGGTGTATTTCGCAAAAATGTTCAACAAGGAAAAAAAATAATTTGTTTTTTAATTCTATTTATTTAAAAAAAAATACGACAATATTCAAAGCTATACCTTAAAAAATAAAACAATGTTTTCAACATTCAATAAATCTCAAAATTACTAAATCTTAATAAAAATTAATTTACTTCTTACCATACTCAAGCCTACAAATTAACAAATTTTCAGAAAAATTTGCAACACGGTGGATAAGCACTAGAACGGGGCACTTAAGGGGCCCGGTGGTCTAGGAATTTCAAGAAACCGTTTTTTTTTTTTGTTGTTTTCGAGATAAATTAGTTTAAAGTTTGAGGTACAGGAGCGCGCGAACCGCTCTCCACCTTGTTAATGGGCTGTAGAAACTATAATATTGGGAATTTCAGCATGAGAATTTCACAATTTATTCTTACAATACTATACTTTCGAAATATCGAAAAAACAATAAATCGATTTTTGAAATTTCTAGACCACGGGGCTCTCTTAAAGTGCTTTCAGCGCAATAAAAAGGAACTGTTTTTGTTTTTTGAAGTTTTGGCTAATAAAATGAGTTTTTCAACAAATTGTTTCTGAAAAAAGTGAAGTAGCATTTTAGTTACTTTTGTTGCAACTTTTAACTTTAAATGGTTTTAGAGATAATGCACGTCAAAGACCAAACATTTTGATGTAGAAATTTTTTTTTTGTTTTGGTTCACCATAGTCGTATATGCCTCATTTGTGTCCGAGCTATCCTCATTTTGATGAAAATATAACTTCATTTTCTTTAAAGAGTTCATAGCGTCTTTCCTTCTATCAGCTCTTGCAGAAAATCGTGAACGAATCCAAGTATTTTTTAGTAGCTAAAATATTTTCATCAATTTATTATCTGTTTTGTATTATCATTTAAGCTGTTAAGCTATTAGAAAACACCCGATACTTAGATACGCATGTAAATAAAGGCTGAGCTTATTACTAATTAAGCAAAGCTGTATTAATAGAATATGTGGTTGTGTAAAATAACCAACGGCTGACAGCAATAATTACCTGGAATAGGGCAAGCCTGTCGGGCAGGGCCTGTAATTCATTTCCGACGGAATTTCATTCAATTTTCTGGCAACTGCATTGAAATTCAATCGGAAGTGAACTACAGAAATGAACTATAACTATAAAGGAATTGTAAAATAATATAATATATGCACATTAGAGTGGGTCAATATGAATGAAACATTTTGTTCGCCATCGTTCCTGTCAGATTCGATTTTTACATAAAATTCCAAGAATAAAACTTCACTAGAGCGTAGCGCAAAAGTTGACTTCAAGACCCCAAATGTTAAAAAAATCTCTTTATTTTACAATATAAGGAAATTGTGAGAAAATTATGGCATTAGATAATTGTAAAATACAAAAATATTGATTAGTAAAAAAAAACATGTTTGAAATCTTTTAAAGTTTAACTCTTTTTGGTTTTTAGTAAATTTTACTTTCATTTTCATATAAAAAAATTCCATACATACGTCTTTTAAGCCCTTTTAAGCCCTTTTAAGGTGCACTAATTCCCAAGTTTTACAACCCGGGCAATGACACAGCAAAATATTAGTGATAAACTATGTACTCTGTGGGCAAAAAGTAAGGTGAATTTGGTTGTAAAATGAAAAGTCTTTATTTATTCTTATAAATCAATTTCATCCCCTTCAAAATAATCCCCTCCCGACGAAATACACTTATGCCATCGATTTTTCCAATCCCCGAAACATGCCAAATAGTCCATTTCCGGTATAGCCATCAGCATCTTCTTCGATTCAGCTTTTATCTCCTCAATCGACTCGAAACGCGTTCCCCGGAGTGGTCTCTTGAGTTTTGGGAATAGCCAGAAGTCAAACGGAGCCAAATCAGGCGAATACGGTGGTTACGGAACGATATGCGTGGAATTTTTAGCGAAATGGTCACGAAGAACGAGTGCAGTGTGAGACGGTGCATTATCGTGATGCAAAAATCAAGAGTTGTTGGCCCATAATTCTGGGCAAATTGCTTCACGTAAACGACGCATAACGCTCAAATAATATTCCTTATTAACAGTTTGGCCAGGTGGAAGGAGTTCATAGTGCACCACACCACGAAAATCGAAAAAAAAACTGTCATCATGACCTTTACTTTTGAACGACTTAAACGTGCTCTTTTCGGTCTGGCCTCGCCTTTAGCACGATATTCGCTTGAATGGTCGGTTGTTTCAGGGTCGTAAGCATGAATCCAAGTCTCACCTCCCGTAATAATGCATTTGAGCTTGTCCTGATAGTCTGAAAGCATTGTTTCACACACATCAACGCGACGACTTTTTTCCTAGAAATTGAGAGTTTTCGGTACCAAACGAGATTTGACTTTTCGTAGGCCCAAATGGTCTTTCAAAATGGTTTTCACAGATGCTTCTGATATTCCGATCATATCAGTAAGGTCTTTAACAGTCAACCGACGATTTTTGAGCAATAACTCCTTCACTTTATTGACGTGTTGGTCATCTGTTGACGTCGATGGTCGTCCGGAGCGCTCCAAGTCATCAACACGTTCTCGACGCTCTTTGAAGTCTTTGTACCACTTATAAACATTTTTCTGCGACATGGTCGAATCACCAAATGCCTTCTGCAACATGCTAAACGTTTCCGCAGCCGAAATTTCATTCCGCAAACAAAATTTGATGACACTTCTCGCTTAATCAAATCAAACATTGTAAAAATCGAAAAATGCACTCTTGGTCGATTGGTAAACACAAGCGTAAATATATTACTGATAATGACATTCACATGAAAGTTGGTTGATGTTATTAACAGTGCTGCCAACTCTTGAAAAAAATAAGTAGAGCGAAATTTTAAGCCCGCGAAGTTTGACAAATAAATTCACCTTACTTTTTGCCCACAGTAGTATCTTCAGGCTGTGGCATGATAAATGCTCAGTTCTTTGCTGCTTACTTCTCATTGTAACTTTGCGGCTTGCAATGGAGGTACTTCCGTACTTTTACCTATTTTACAATAGGATATTTGCATTTAATGATATTGCACAATTATGCCAGACATGCCCCTTATATTTAATATTCCACCGATAAACCCTGCAGAAAACATTGTCATAGTAGGTGGCGATGAGATAAAATAATACCAGATACTGGCTGTGGAATAAAAGTGTGTTCGAGAATGTCTGCCTTCTAATTTCTTTCCACACCCAACTAATAATGTTACTCCTATTCTAGAATGCGATATTCCAAGAAATTGTAAGCCCACGAAATTGTCTACACATGTTAAGGCTGCTCATGGAGAGATAGGGTTTGGGCGGCACAGTATGGGTTAGGCTTGCACTATTGTACTTAGTAGTTATATAGTCAGGAGATGGTTCTGCCAATGGTTGATGGAAGTTTCAGGACAAAGCTGGCCGTGGCTGTCCATAATGATGGCGATTGCGAAAGTACCTACTACTTCATGTGGACCATGCGAAAGTAACTTAACTTTATCGTACAGCGACAACAACTTGAAACACTACGAAGTGGAATCATCCCAATATCTTCTTATGTATGTGGGTTTTGGGGAAAGTTGCTGAAGTGAAAGTAATTTTTGGTTCTGCTGTCGCGAGATTGTTCTGCTAATATTTGTGCTTATCGAAGGTGATTCATACAGCGTTTAGAATTTGAAAACTCGATTTTTACCTTTAACTTTTAAAATAAAACCCGCGATGTGGTAGAAATTTAGTTTATGGTTTGGTATATACAAGATCAATCGCTTTTCGTTTAAAGAAATTTTAGAAATATTTAAAAAAATTTAAATTTTATGATTGAGCATCGAATAATCTACCGACACGACTTAAGGAATGATTTTGAGGTGATGTAAAATGCCCGCTAATACCCTTTTTGAGCCGCCGTTAAAGTTAAAGGTTATACCACCCAGAAATTATTGAAGAGTTGAAGCATAGCCTCGCAGTTGGCAGTTGTAAGGTAAGTGCCGAAAATCCCGAAAATGCGCTAAAGAACTGGATTAAATTGGAGTAGCTACTGTAAAATTGTGCTGCGTAAGGTTTCGGTTAGGTTAGGTTAGCCTGACTGGCAATAAGCCACGCATAGACCTTTCGGTGCCTAGCGATACCAGATGGAGACCGACCTTTATGAATACCTAAAGTAGACATCATGTAGGATGTCAGCGCTTTTGGGGAATCTAAGTAGAGCTGGGAGCTCCGCTTTTGAGACGTCCTCCAGACCCTCAAACAGTGGGGCTCCCAGGCATTTGAAATACGTTTTTAATAATGCCGGACAAACGCACAGAAGGTGTTCTAAAGTTTCCTCAATATCCTCTCTGCATTTCCTGCGTTTGTCCGTGTTAGCAATCCCTATCTTGTACGCATGTGCAGCCAATAGATTATGACCTGTTGCATTCCTATGATAGTTCTGCAGTCCTTTCGCGAGAGCTTAAGTACGAATTGAGTCAGTCTTTTGCCGTTAGTTCTACAAATGACTTTTGCTGTTTTGCATGTGGTCAGATTAGTCCACCTAGCTTTCACTCGCCTTTTCATGTGAGGGTGCATTTTATTGTATATTATATTTAGCGGTTTTAGTATGTCCTTCTCTTGCTCAAGAGGTAGTCTAACAGCACTTTATGCTATCTCATCTAGTATTTCGTTGCAGCTGTTATACTGTTCGCGGCTAGCCTTTCTATGGCCTCCCTGCTCCGTCGAACATGTTTGGACTTAATACAATATGAGCTTATTGCTTTTATTGCTACTTGACTGTCCACGTTTATATAATATTAATTGTTAAGTTCTTTCTTGTTCTAATGTAGGCTAGCTCTGCGGCTTTCCCCACAGCAAAAACTTCTCTTGGAAAATGCTGCTGTGGTCCGGCAGCTTGATAGGCTGCCTTATCCCTAGTTTTGAGCAGTAAATACCCGCTCCCACTCCGTCTAAAGTTTTAGAGCCGTCTGTATAGATGTGAAAAGTTCTATGGCCAGGCTTCATGCCTTTGTGCCATCCCTCCACTTCAATTGTAGTGCGAATCCTTCTCTCCCAATTAAAGTACGGAGTCACTTTCCTATTGAGCTGTGACCGTAGATTCTGCAGGTGAATACCCCCGCAGCTACTAGCCTCCTCGCGGATTTCGCTGCCAGGTTTTCCGCCATGAGGTCAATAGGTGGCAATGAGTATTAATGGCAAGGGTTACTCTTAAAAAAAAATATTGAACAATGTTCATACACATTTTATTTATAGCCGAATTAAATTAAATGCAAAACCTAGACTGACCATTCGTTGCTTAATTAAAGCCTCTAGGAGTACCCAAAGTGAATGTGTGAAAGTTGTTTTAACACCTGTGGACTTTTGACTCGCAAATTCGTTTTTTTATTTAGTGGCTACTACATAGAATGAAAATTCACCTCACACAGTATCTTTGTATGTATTGTTCGCTTATCGAATTATCCATGAATAAATCTAATGCCTCTAAAGGCCAGTTAGTATGTTTATTTTTAAAAATGTTAAGCCATTATGAGGCAAAGTTGCGCCGGATGTACCACATCAACGCAAGTTCCGCCGCCAACACACTTTCAATAGCGCCGCCACCGACGCAATCGCAACACATACGAGTAACCGCTGCAGCTGATGAGTAAGTCGCATAATTGGCAGAAACAACAGCCCATGTGCACGTAGTTACATATATATGAACGTGTATATATAATTGACAGGTACAGTGTCATAATTAAAGTGTCTGTGCATTTGGTATTTAGGACTGACTGAGGTTATGTGGGTTCCACTTGTACGAGTGAAAATCTCAGTGCCAGCACGGGCGTCAAACAAAGAGGGCGAGTGCGCAGCGGATCAGCTTGTAGTCTAGTGCTGAATTGTTACGCTGCGATATGAACACAACATAATTAATAAGCTGTTTATGCCAAGCTGATTTCAATTAATTCACTTACTAGTCGGTAGTTCGGTGGAACAGGAAGGCTCTACAATCTACAGATGAATAGAGGTCCTATAACATGATTTAATTTTTTAATCATTCAACTTGTAACATTTATGTAGAAGAATAATGCCTGAATAAGATTAGAGTGAATATTTTCTAATTAGTGCAATCTATTACTAATCTTAACCTTATACTCGTCCCTCGAACCCTGAGTGCCCGATACAAAATTAAAAGTAAGATAAAATATTAGTAAAATTTGCAGTACACCTCTCAAGCTTACAAACTGAGTATTTTCGACTAGTGTGTGTGCCCTCATATGTGTGATATGGATGTGAGAAACACCGAACCTACGTATGTTCCCCGGACACTGAGCGGGCATCTTTCCCTCTTCATTCTGGTTTTCATCGTTACATTTTACTTGTATATTATACGTTTTTGTGTAAAAGTACGTTCATACATATATGCGGTGATTAGCAATAAATCCAAAATTAATCTTCCTGTTCACATATGGAAGATTAACTGCAACATCGATGCGATAGCTTGCCAATTGATGAAAACACAAAGCCTCTTGGACCATTTCCATTGCGATGTCTGCAAATATTATATGTGCTTAGTCCCATTTACAGCCTCGTAGTTGCGGCAGCTTCGCCTACCACAAGGCCACGACTGCTTCTTTGTGCATGCAAAATGACTAATATTTAATAAACATTTTATTAGAATTATATTAGAATTAAAAAAATATCCTATTTTATAAACTCGGATTTCGGGAGAGAATTTATATGGGTAATCTGGCTATTTAATTGTGGATTGGAAGTTAAAACCGAAAAAATAGATAATCAAGTTATATGTGATCCTGCCCGACACCAGTATGGAAATTAAATCGCCTAATTATTTTTTGTACTTTTACTAGGTTATGTTAGGTTGACCTATCTCGCTTAAAAGCATCACATAGACCTACCTAGACATAACATAGCTTGACCTTCACGTTTCATCGTAGTAAGCTTCTTGTAATAAGCCTGCGTATAAATGCCTTGTTCACTTATATAGGCTACTACTATATGCTATCAGAGGTTAGAAAACCTGGGCTAATCCCCCATCTTTTCGAAATAAACTGATTACTGAAACCAGAACTGGCCCAATGCTACAACCGGAGTTAAAGGAAGGTTTTCTAGTAAAAAGGAGGGCTGCTATATTTGATATATATGTTTATATAGATCTATATATTAACCTCGCCTTGTTTCATCTTGAATGATTGATTTGTTCCAAGCCAAACCATAATGGAACCTATGCACAAAAAACGCACCACCTGCAAAAAATCACCGTGACTAGGTCATTAATCTTTGCATTTTTCAAATTAATTTTTTTCAAACAATCAGTTATTTCACAAATACAAATATATTTCACACTTATAAACTAAAAATATGCGAAATAAAAAATATATGCGAAATTTTTAAAAATCATCTTCGATTTTATATTAAACGTAATTATTCTTATATATAAAATACATACGGAGCACTGAGTGCCACGAGGAAAGAGATTACGTTGTAATGACTAAGGATGGATGTAAAGTTAATTCTAGGATCCATTGTAATAGTTCATAGTTGATCCAGGGTCTACACTTATCCACTTATCGTCGATACAATCTGTATCCAATCAGTGTCATATTACGGGCTGTGGTGTTTATGCTATTCTCATCACCTCTCCAAATTAAGAAAAGTCAGTTTTAGTATTGAAAGTAATTTATTAGTTTATACTATATGCAGAGAACGTAAATTACGTTCTCTGCTATATGTATGTCTTCTCCGAAAGGTCCGAAAGGAGGAGCTAAAGTAAATTGCCTAGATTTGACGGCAAGTGCTTGCCTGTGAATAAGTATGCCCAGTACAGATGAAGATCTGTGCATTTTTTTACTTTTAATGATGACCAGAACATGTTAGAAAAGTCCTCATCGATGAGCTAACCAAAAAAGGTTCCTTGGCCACCTCACGCGAATATAAGACCATAGTCTTGATATGATTGATAAATGGGAGTATTTTCTTCCACTATCTTCAACGACCGAGTCATATGGGGTACGCCGTCATGCTTAGAATCAAAAAATTCTAATGATCTGAATATCACATTCAGAAAACATAAAATTTTATTGCTCACGGTCAAGTCCTTTTCCATTTGGTCCACGCCAAGGGGGTGGCTAGAACTCATAATGATTATTACTTACTTACCGTTCTAACATTTGATGCTTCATGTGCACAATGCGCATGGATCCTCACGTAAAAATCCACAAGTTTACGATAGCCTCTTTGACTATTCGCGATGGCGAATTTGATAAGCAACAAAGCAATCATATCAGTCTCAGATTCTATAAGCTTTTGGTGCACTGCTTGCTATATGGGGGTAAAGAAATAAAGAAGAAGAAGAGTTAGAGAATGAACGACTGTCGCACTCATGTATGGTGAGGTGCGAAGCACGTTTTGCAAAGCTGTACTTGGCACTCTTTACATGTCCGTCTTAGTGCGAGTCAGAATTTTTTGAGAACTGCTATTGGTACAACGACGTCGTGTAGTATCTTCAACAGGAAGGTGCATTGCCTTGCGTTTTGCAATTGGTGGTGCTGTAGTTTGTAAGTCGTCCTGGATCAATGCCTCAGCTAAAGTAACTAAGAACGATTTGAATGGTATCTTTTTCCGGTTGAGGTCGTTATAAATCACCCAAACGTTCACTGCTGTCATCATTATCAGACGGTAAAACACTTTCTTCCACCACTTATCCGATTTCCTATCGCATTCACAAAGCCCAGACATCTGATCAGCCAAGTCGACCCCTCCCATGATCTCCCTATAAAATTTTATTTGACTTGGACATTGCACTAGAATTTTTTCTTCCAGGACTTTTCGGATATCTTCAGAGTCCATTTTCTAGGGATAATATATCTACATTTTTAACAAAACGAAGAGTTATATGTAGTATTTAAAAGACTAGTGGTACACATTTGTACCACTATACCGGACGAATGGTACACATAAGTATCATACACTAAAATATGTGCAAAAATATATTTGTTTATAAATACTAAATAAATAAAACTCCGCGAAAACCAGCCGCGATTTTAATTTTTATTGCTTGTCAATGCAAAAAAACAGACTCCGTTAGTACAGACAACAAAAATTGTAACGGAACTTATCAGTATGTATTTAGAAAAGAGTAGAGATGACAGGTGAATAGCATAACCCAGCAGAAATTCCCTGAGTCATTATGAATTGCGACATTTAATCTTTAGGTGGTACACATGTGTACCATTCGGGTCGAAAGGGTTAAAACCGGCTTTGATATTACCAAGCCATCGTCAATACAAATCTTGTCTTCATTCCCTAGAGTATCTACACACTCGGTTCGATAGCTGAATTGGCGCATTTTGCGCCACTTCATTTTTCATCTGTGGAGTTCAAGAGCGAGCGTATAGAAATGGAGTTAGTTAGTTAGTTAGTTTTCCTAGTTGCAACAAAATATTAATATAAGCATAACTACCTATGTACATACTCATATATATGTACATATATTGTGCATATACTCACATAACCACGCGCATGCACAACTGACTTTCTGGGCGATTGCCAAAATAAATTCGCCACCGCTATGCCAACATTAACTTTCAGCACTTTGTCGTTTGAGTAGTCGTAGAAATCTTCATGCAATTTATGCAACTTAACGAAACAATGTAGTTGTTGTTATTTACTTTTTTCTGCATCGTGGGCACAAAATCCGCTATGACTCACTGCTTTGCGAATCCACTACAGAAATTTTATGAATGGAAAAAAGTATGCCACTTCCACTAACGCCTCCATAATTTCATTGAGTACCAGTTCCACCTCCGCTGGCGTCACCAATACTATCACCACTCCCACCAGACACTCGAGTAATTTTTTCATGAATGAACGCGCCTCTGAACTCGCTTCGATTTTCCAGAGAAAAAAAAACTAAAAGTTGAACAAAATTTGTATTGGCAAACAGACCACGTTTAAATGCCTGCCTGCCTGCCAGCTTGTCTGCCCGCTGGCTTCTACATCCAGCGTCCGCCAATTCGACAAAGCGGTTATGCGGTTGTACTCGAGCGCTGTGTTTTGCATACTTGAGTAGCCGAGTGTGGCCTGGCCTGTGTGGAGCACGTGAAAAAACTTAGAAAACCAGCTTGGCTAAATGTTCATTCATAAAAAGCAGTCGATCGGTTAAGCACAGTATGTTTGCATGTTTGGATATATGTACATATATATATTTTTGGATATACATGTATATATACTGGTTGATGGTACTCGTATGTATGTATTTATGTTTGGCTGTTGGGTTTAGTGTTGGTTGGAAGCGTAATCCGTGCATTGAATTGCAAACAAGTTGCGCTTGCCGCTAATGAATTTCAATTACTTCATCGCCGTGTTCATACAATTTTATGAATTGATTTCCTTTTTGGACTTTTCGATTCACTAGTTTCACTTTCAAATAAGCATTTGCCGTAAAATTATCAAACTCGAGTAAAAAATAAACACCTATTATCAGGCATTTAGATAGGAAGTAATCATAAAAATGTTTGTCTTTTTCCGGTGGAAGTATGTTTCAGGGTATAAAAACGACAATGCGAATAGGTATTAATATTTCCAGTACTCTAATCTAGGGTTAATATTCCTCTGTGTAACTTTTCTCAACCATATTTCTTATTCGCTTCTATCGATCTGGCTAGCATTTAGAACTCCTGCGTCAAAACTTTGGTTAGACTGGACCCAATTGGCTGCTGCTAGAGCCAACTGTGTATTTTGGCGAAATATTATGTCCATTATGATACCACAGTTTGGCCAACTCCTCCCTATAAAGCCATCAAATGTCCATGATGAACCTCATTAGTACCTTAAACCGATGTAAGCCACCTGATGGAGATTGATTAAAGAAGCCGAAGTCTATTTTGCACAAACCAGGGTAGTTACAGAGGAGGGAGAAATCGTTTTTTCCTCCTCTTTCTTGCAGCATATTTTACTGCACTGATAATGGCATCTTCTCTTTTCAAAGAAATGGTACCCACCACATGTTCGCTTCCGATCCAATTTCGGCCACGTCTGTCTTGAAAAAAGGCTGGCTGTGATTCGTTCAAGTATTTCACCAACTTCCCTAATTCGCAGTTTCCCGTGGTCGTTCCTTGCCTTGTAAAATCATTCAATCAATCATTTATATTCTATGAACCGGGGCTCTAGTGAAGTGAAGTATGTTTTTCATAACCATCTCCTACAGAGATTGGCAACGGTCCAGAGCTCTTATTGCCGCTAGGTTATCACTAAATATCACAATATATTTTTCCAGTGGTTCACTTCTGATATCTTCCATGGCCTCCCTGACGGCTAAGGTTTCAGTCGAGAAAACGCCACAGTGATCGAGTGTGGAAAATAAAGATTTAGGAGCGGGTTTCGTGAGAAGACTCCTCTCCAGTCTGATCATAATTTTTGCGCCAAAATTGTTTTCATGTACCGAGCAGAGAATGCAACGGTCTGTGCGGCGTTGGCTAAATTAAGTATTAATGACACCACTATGATATTTCTGCCAAGTATCGCAAGATCCAATACCTTCTAAAGGTGCAAATAGTGCGAGACATATAATGGAATTAGTGTGTGGGTATAGCGTTACTAAGATCTTGGCTCGGGCCTACAAATTAGTCAAAACAAGAAAGCCGAAGTTGAAGTGTCCGATGAACATTCCTTGACATATAATGGAATTAGTGTGTGGGTATAGCGTTACTAAGATCTTGGCTCGGGCCTACAAATTAGTCAAAACAAGAAAGCCGAAGTTGAAGTGTCCGATGAACATTCCTTGATATTTTACACAACTCTGCCTCATGAAACCAGATTACGACTGAAGCATAAAATTTCTAGTTAAAATTCACCTGAACCAGGAGGAGCCCCGCATAACGATATCTGTAAAATCTGTAAAGATAAGGAAGGGATAAAATCCATACGGAACTTCCCGTGCAAATTCCTTTCAAGTAATGGGCTACACACTGATAAATCACGTACTTAAAGATCTAAATGGTTTAGGTAGAGTTTCAGAGGAAGACCTGCTTGAATTAGTCAAGCAAACGGGATAGTTTAAAACAAGTAAGGATAAGATTGGTGAAAATTTTCCAGGGCCGCACATTGAGTATTTGGGGCCATCGAGTAAACTCTTCTATCTCGATTTATCTGACCTAACTTAAGATCCTGTTACAAAGTTGGCTAGGCCATGTTCTACGAATATTTACAAACGATCCAACGCTCGCCAAATGATCTGGATGGCATGAAGTACTTAGATGTAGGGCTGGGGTATTGCGCCACCTAGCAAAGATTATTTTTATTCTACTGGTTAAGCTTTTGTGAAACTGTTTCCGCTTTGAAACCATTGGGCGGTGGCAGTAGAAACCCGACAGTGAAAGCCCGACAGGCTAGATCATTAGCTTAGTCTTCTGACTTTAGCCATCAATAAAAAAGACGAAAACTTCTCTGAAAATAACTAATAGCATAATTAAGAAATAAAAATATCGTATAAATAGCAACAAAAAAAAAATATTTTCAATTACACTCAGACTTGCCATACAGGGGACAGTGAGAAACTGCATGAACTCAGTTCCAACCAACCAAATCCCACACACTGGACAAACACATCACTCATCGGTTGCCGCTACCAAATCTCATAAATAATGATCATAAATGCTTTTCGCCGCAAACCCTTTGAAGGCCTAATCACATTTCTCACACTTAAGGCGATGCGAGTGCCAACTGAAACCGGCGCACAATGCACCAAAGACGAAGTAGCATATACCTGCATGTGTATATGTATGTATGTATACCTATATTTGTGTATGTTTTTTCGGGTATGATATCATAAATTCAAATCTAAGCCACTAATTTTCTTTTGAAGATACGTCAACTTTGTTGGTGGCCTTGTTAGGATGCAGGCAATACAATAAAGTGTAAGCGAAAGCAGAACCAATAAAAACACAGAATACACAAAAAGATGTGGTCAACAGCATGTGCATTTAATATGACGCAGCGCGCTTACCCAAGTGAATGCAACGCGGAGGCAAGCCGCGCTAATCAGATGCGTTGAGAACAAAAATGGTGCGAAGAGACCACAGCAAAAAAAAAAAAAAAAAAAAAATCATGTAAGGAGGGCTGAAATTGGTCCAGACCCAACTATTTATACCTATATACCCGCATATTTAAGTAAAATCTAATTTGGGCTAGCTATTCATTTTTGGAATGAAATAAAAGCATAGACAATGAGTACTTCTTATAACTTCTAACATCAGAGGGACGAACGGAAATTTCGCCTTAACTTATAGAAACACTTATAGATTACAGAGACATCAGTTTGTTTTTCCTCCTTTGAAAATTAACTTTATTTTTAATAGCAAACTGCTTAGGTCAAAGAGTGTAAAAGTGTAGCGAGTTCCGTTAAAATTTATTAATTTTTGCTTATTTATAAAAAAGCTATGTTTTGAAAAATTTTAATTTAAGGACTTATTGTAGTGGATATAACTCATGCATACATTCAACATATTTATCAGCAGCGGCACACCAACAACAACAATTATAAATTAAGTCACACAAGCGAGGTTAATAAAAGCGCCGCACGCTTTTGGTCACCAAATCCCCAAAATAATCATTGGACCAAATGCGTCTGTATGGAGCAGCACAGCGCAGCGCCATTGTTTGGTCACTTTGGTCATCAGACCACCCCCGAATGTGAATGCCAACGCAGCGGCGTTCCGTTCGTTTGTATAGTCCTATGGAAGGCACACATAGGCGCAGCTGTCGACCCGTCCGACCGTTGTTGTTAGTGTTAGAGCCACTCGCTACACTTTGAGCACGTTCTTGTTGTTTTTTTTTTTTTCAAATGTAATAAATGGATGTCGCTTACTTCTTAATCATTTGGTTTGAAATTTGTTGTTGTTGCTCATTATAATGTGATTACTGCTGTCCGGGTACGCAAAATGGTATGCATATAATATTTTTGTTGTTGTTGTGTTAATGCTATTGTTCTAAGAGAACCAAAGCCGAACAACGCGGGTGCTCCTATTGTTATTGGCTGCAGCTTCAAAAATTAGATAAAGCTGTTGCGCCTGCGCGGTGCAGCATAGCACTGGCATGTGACATAATTGTATGTGACTGTTGTTGTTGTTGGTATTGGTCTTGCTATTGTTATTGATGTTTGGGTGTTATTGTTGTTTCAGTGCTACAGCTTATTATCGCAACGATTTGCCGCGCTTCGCTTCTTTATCACACTAATGGCATCCAAAACATGCCACAACGCTGGTCCAGCACTCAAATGACTGAAACTCCGTGTGGGGGGCATTTAAATTTACACTCTTTTTTTGACCCCAACGGTTGGGCTGTTTCGGTATCAGTGTCAGCAGCAATAGCAGCATCAATATTTTTTGTGTTTCAATTAAGTTGCCACGGCGCTGTGTTGACTTCCACTGTCACACTGACTTAAATCGTGCAGAGAGTCAGCACTGCAGGCCGGCAGTTAACTAAGCTGGCTTGAAAACAACGGCGAGAGTCACTAAAATTTATGGTAAGAAATTTGGAAAAATCTGTCACCACGACGCGACATCGATGTCTAGATGTGCGGAGGACAATTTTTTTTTTCTGTATAGTTAAAACTTAAAAGGTTTTGTTAGTGTGTCTATTGAATGCATTTTTAATGTTGAATGTTGCAGCAAAGTAATAAAGACATAAAAAATACCGACATTACATAACCCTAATCTTTTCTAAGGTTTTCAATTATTTAATTTTTTTATTACGTTTCTTCTTCATATCATGCGGTAGGTTGAACATTTGAAAAAAGTGGAATGGTTTGCTTTTACATCTACATACCAAAGAATGTCTGACAATTTCTTAGGCAACAAATATTTCATGTTTCTAAAAATGTGACACCAGTATTTCGAAAAGCCTCTAAAATCATAACAGCGCTGCTCATCAGCAAATCACAGGTGCCGTAAATGCATGTGGGGAGCTATGTATGATATAAGTATATTAAACATGCTGAGAATAAGGAATCTTAATCATCCGTCAATGCACCCAATTCTCTTTTTACAATAGTGGTTCTCATTTAAGATTGCAAACGTATAGTATTTGCTGCAAACCGCGCAAAATAGCAATGTCGCAAACCATCCATTTTAAGAAAAAAAAACGATTACGTACTTATGGCGATTTTTGCTGAACTGAACAGCAAACTTGTTTACGACTGTCTTGGAAAGTGCATAAGCTACACTCACTCACTATATAAATTGTATGATCGCACTATGGAAGATGCACCAAAATGAGACATCTCAAAACAAGTTTTTCGTCAGCACTTAAGGGACGGGAGCAGGACTACTGGAGATATAAAATATGTAGAGAAATACATTTTATGATGACCTGCACGCAATATTTGGACGGCGAGTAATTATCCAACAGCCGGTCATCTAACAGTCTACATACAAACCAGCTTGAGAAAGCAGAAAGAATCGAGATGCAAAAATTAAGATTAGAAAACGAAAGACTGAAAAGTGTGAATAATTCACAAGCAATCTAAATAGATTCTAATAATTAAAGATGAGTAGAAGAATGATCTCCCCATGAAATGTTTTTTGTAAGCATGAAAAAATTAATCCTAAGTTGCCAAAATGTGTTTTTCTACATATTTTTACAGATATAAAAATTGAATTTATTTTAAAAATGGTATTTTGAAAAAATAAATATGCTGATGGATTCTCTATATCTTTATTAATTTTTTGTGTAATTTAACATTTGACAGGTTGCTCGAAACATTGTTTCTCCTTCATTAGTTCCGCATTATTTCTCCTAAGTAGATAGTCTTCAAGTTGGTAATCGAAATGATCACCTTGTTGGAGTATAACGTGTACAACAATGCACAGCAAAGTAAACTTTTTAAACTGCCAAACCTTTCTTTCATTATGCCGAAACAATAGTCAATTCCGACCAAATGTTTTGTTGAAAAAAGTGGTTTGGGTCTGTGTCAAATATCTGGCGTTTAATTTTAAAATACATCGCATATCTTTTACTTTTTGCGAAATAAACTGTACAGCGGTACAAAGTAACATCACTTTTAGTTTTTTTTTTTACATTTAAAATGTGCCACTGAGCCAAAAGTCGATTGTCTTCATTTTGTATTCAGCTACATACTCGTACTTAGGTGTATAGTATAAGAGGAATTTTTTATTTATTTTTTTTTTTTTTTTATTATTGTTCGGGTGTTTGGCCGAGCTCCTCCTCCTATTTGTGGTGCGCGTTTTGATGTTGTTCCACAAATGGAGGGACCTACAGTTTTAAGCCGACTCCGAACAGCAGATATTTTTATGAGGAGCTTTTTCATGGCAGGAATACACTCGGGGGTTTGCCATTGCCTGCCGAGGGGCGACCGCTATTAGAAAAATCGTTTTCTTAATTTTTGGTGTTTCACCGAGATTCGAACCGACGTTCTCTCTGTGAATTGCGAATGGTAGTCACGCACCAACCCATTCGGCTACGGCGGCCGCCGTTTTTATTAGGCAATAGAATATTGGGACCTCTAATATCGGTCTATCGTTTTTACGCAAGCCTATAGAGGACTCCAATAGATTAAGGGTCACACCACCTAGATGTGTGAGTATTCCTTATGAGAGAGCTATCGTCCAGCTTCAAATCCAATTTAACCGTCCAGCTAGTAAAAACGGCAGACGTTGTTTGCTTGATGCTTTTCTAAAAAAATTGTTTTTTCTGGATAAACTTTTTTGTCTGCCTCTGTCATAGACTTTCCATCAATTACGTGTTTTCACAGTTGTTGATAACTGTATTTTTGTGAGCTTTGGTGACTCGGCCTAAAGGTTCTGGTCTATGAAATATTGATATATCGTCTAATTTACTTAGTGCTCGTTGCAAAAGAGCTTGAGATAAATATTAATAAGCAAACTCAGAAATTTTAAAACGTCGAAAGCTTAATGTTCACAATGATGAGTTATGATTCTGGCAAATTGATAGCAGATACTATTTAGAGTTAACACTCGTAATGTACAAATAAATATAACAAATGGCATAGGGTGAGTTGAAAAGGTACTTTTTTATTATTTATTCTTAAGAATAAAAACTAAATAAAAGAAACTTACTCCCAAATTTATTTCTTGCTCCGATTTTTCGCTCCATTGACTCCCGAATTGAATTTCAAAGGTGGGAACCCTGATATGCACATAATTAAGCTTAAAACCCATGGTGCGGTGTTTTATTTTTATTTTAAACTAGCAAACCCGGCCCCCTTCGCTGGGCACACTAAAATAGAATATATATGGTTTAGAACAGAAAATATATGATTTTCATATTATTTATTTCTTTATTCAAGCGCTTTGGCATAAACAATATTTTTTGTTTTTCTATTTGTTTTTGAGTAAATATAAAATATAAATTGAAAATCAGGAAAAAAGAAGATTGTTTTTAAATTTCAAATCGACGCATATGAATAAACAATCGTCTTTTTTCCTGATCATCCATGAATTTTTCGTTTCAATTTATATGTTTTATTAAGCATTGGAGCTTTTCTAACCATTATCCATTTATATTTTTCAAAAAAAAAAAACAAAAATAATTTTTTTTTCACGAACACATAATTTCATTCGGATTTCACATTAAATTCTCAAATTTCGTAAGAAATTATTCACTGTTCCAAAATCCACTCCAAAAAATTCACAAACAATTTTTACATGTTGCACTTACGTTTTTTCCTTATGACATCCAAATCAGAAAGAAGTATTGACCCATTGTAACTCACACTGTCAATTTGACAGTTCAGTTCCGCCCCAAGCGTTAAAAAAGTAAGCGACATTATGGCTGGTTCAAAAGAATGCTGTACCCGTTGCCAGTGCTCCGAATTACAACCAAACTTTACGAACCCCATTTTCAATACTTACTTAACAATGTGTGTAAGTTTGGTTTAATTCGGTGCAAAGACACGACGGGTCCACGTTTTGGCATATATTTCGGAACCCTAGTCATCAATAGGTATGAAAATTACCCGTATTAAAGCACTTATCAACAGCTTTCATTTGATACCCATATTGTACACACACAACCAAAGGTTACCCGGGTCCACGTTTTGACCTATATATCGAGACCCCAGTCACGGAGCGGCATGAAAAATACTCTGTACTAAGGCATTCACCAACAGCTTCCATTTGATACCCATATTGTACATACACGTCCGAAGGTTACCCGGGTCCACGTTTTGACCTATATCTCGAGACCCTATCTACCAATAGGTATTCAAACTATACGGAAATCATCTTCATTACCTACTTAACAATGTGTGTAAGTTTGGTTTAATTCGGTGCAAAGACACGGCGGGTCCACGTTTTGGCATATATTTCCAGACCCTAGTCATCAATAGGTATGAAAATTACCCCGTATTAAAGCACTTATCAACAGATTTCATTTGATACCCATATTGTACATACACAACCAAAGGTTACCCGGGTCCACGTTTTGACCTATATCTCGAGACCCCAGTCACGGAGCGGCATGAAAAATACTCTGTACTAAAGCATTCACCAACAGCTTCCATTTGATACCCATATTGTACATACACATCCGAAGGTTACCCGGGTCCACGTTTTGACCTATATCTCGAGCCCTATCCACCAATAGGTAACCAAACTATACGGAAACCCTCTTCAATACCTTCTTAACAATGTGTGTAAGTTTGGTTTAATTCGGTGCAGACACGGCCGGTTAGCGAACACACACAAAAAGTTCACTTTATTTTATATATAAGATTTTTTTCAGTTTGTGTCCGAAAATTCCAAATATCTTACGGAACCCTATTTTCTTCCAAAATAAAATGTAATCCATGTTACTCCTGGATAATGTAGTTTTCTAATGGTGAAAGAATTTTTAAAATCGGTCCAGCAGTTTTTGAGCCTATTCGTTACAAACAAACAAACAAACAAACAAACAAACAAACAAACAAACAAACAAACAAACAAACAAAGTTTTCCTCTTTATAATATTAGTATAGATACGAGTAATACAGTTTTTCTGCACATCTTAGCAGCTGTTGAGGGATAGATGATGTAGCTCGGTCACTCCTAATATGCCCGACCGAAAAATATACATTCAGAGTATGGCGAAAGTCGGGCATCGGCAGAAAAAATCATCTGTACTCTCCTCATCCTCCACATAAGAAGTTCACAGTAAATCGTCAGTAATGGCTATGATGGCCGCATGCCCTCCCCATGGCCTTTGCTACGGAATCAGCCTCATTATGGATCGTAACTCTTTTCTCCTCCGATGGTAAGTCCTTTAGAGAGAATCGGCTAGTACTAGAAACTCGTATTTTAATTGCTCGCCACCTATCGCCAATTATTCAATCTCCTATCTCTATTGCAAATACAACCAATTGAAAAGCCGTTGTCATCGTACATAAAACAGTGAAACATCTAAGCTTACTGTCCAAATTCTATACCACTCGAGTTCCTTTTCCGTCTTGTAGAAAATTTTACCGAGCTCTTCAAGAAAATGTCTGGATATCTCGTTTGCTTCCTTGTAGGAAAACTAACTACATACTATCTAGCAAAAGATATTCCAGGTGTCGTTAGGTGCAAAAATAGAAGGTACAGCTCTAACAACCTTTTACGCAACTCATTTGTGCCTCGAATTCGTTCCACAATCCAAAAAATATATATACCTATAATCAGCACATAGGTTTTCATTGCCTTCTCTTGGATCGCTAAGTTCAAAGGTGGCACGTTCAACGAAGCATTAGCTCTCAGGCCCCATATACCTTACTAAAGGTTCTCCAACACTGACTAAGAAATGTTCATGCTCAATTTACTTTCAGCTCAAGACTGAATTTTCCATGCCAGCCCAATACTTTACTTCCACAGAAAAACTTAGGTTTACCCCTCTTAGCACTGGGAGGTTGAGATTCACCAACTTTCTTTTCCCCGTGAACAATCAGAGACTGCGTGAATCCCATCCAGAGTAGTCTGCGTTTTTACACATAGCCCGTGTAAGTTTGGATATGAACGAAGTCTTAAATTTTTCTAAATAGGGAGTCCATTACCAAGAACCAGAAGAGAGGTGAAAGTGTCCCCAGGGAATCCTCTCCCAATCTCTATCATGGTACCAATGCCAATTTCCTTCGGAACAACAAGCCTATAAGATAGTTCCTGGCTTGAATTTTTTGTTTTTTTTTATGCTTTGAGCCTAATAAATAGTATTTAAAATCTAATATTTTTATTTCAATGTTGCTAAGAAAGTAGTAGATATGTATACACAATGACCGATGATATGTTGCACCTCTTTTGGCTAGCAAATTCATCCATTCTGTCTCGCCACCTAGTACATGGCCTCTCGGTTAGCGCAAAGTTCTTAGCTGTGCACGCTTATGCACTAAATGAAGTGGTCATCGCAACCTTTATGACAGCTTAGTTGAAAATGAAGACATCAACATGTACATATGTATATTCACACGAGAGTACACTACAAGTTTGTTGTCATTTATTCAAAGAACGTTCTGAATAGCAATGCATACATACATATAGGGGCAACCCGATGTACACGATACAAGTTTTTATTCACAAAAGGATATTAGAAAATTTCCAATTTACCTAATCCCCCATTTGCAAACAGAAGCACTAAAAAATATCAAATAAAAATGAATACAAATATTAAATTCCATGTCCGTTCATTTAAGAAATATTTCTCAGAAAGCCGGTTGAAGAAAAAGGGAAAAACGTTATTCATATAACACACAAAAACAGTAGCTGGCACTGGCAAAGCCCTAAAATTTTTCGTTTACAGGAAAAGTGAAATTATCGGATATCCGTTTTTTGCACTGTCATCGGTTGGGAAATCCTTTTGCTTTCTTTTCAGTGTTCGGCTAATGCAGTGCGCTAAAGAATATGACAAGCAGCTTGATAACAAAAGGATTATGAGGACTGTGGGATTATCATTTATATCTTACTGCCACAATATGTTGGGATTGTTTGTCAAAAATATGTAAGTGATTTCGCAGCTATTGTTTGTTGAAATTTGCTATTATTGACAGAAAACCAAATGAAAAAAAAAACGGCGAAAATCGGGGCATGAAACAGTGGTCAATCAGTTAGGCGTGCAAGAGAATAGTTAACTGGACAGTTGGAATACTTTTCAGTTGGTTCCACTACATTCACACATTTAAACATACGTAGTGCAAAAATCGTTGGCGATTAAAGGATTAAAAATGCAACTACTGAAAAAATGTGATCCGAAAGAAAAATGGAGAGAAAAGTAAAGTAAAAAAAATTTCCTTGCAACTTTTGGTGCATATGGATGGATGAACGATTATGCATTCAATATCATAAGCGATGGGTAAGAGAAAGATATGTAATTACCAAACATTCGGCATTAAATTTGCAAACCAACGAGTTATATAGAAATTCCAAAGAAATATGAATTTTTTTTTTTTTACTTTTTAACATATTCAAAGAGTTATCCAAAATTTAGACAGAAATGGAGAACACAAGAATTTACTTGTTCCGAAAAACATGTTTACATATGCGCATGTATATGTACATAAGTAATTCCTTACGAAGGCTTTCGCAGCTCGGCGATATGGTCATTAAAATTAAGAAGACACAAAAAGGTGAAATAGGCAACGCGCAGTATGAGGTATGGTAGAAAAAGTTCTGTGAAATAAGGGCGGAGTTAGAGTTCTCACGCATAGATTAACAATAGAGTGCAGGGATCTCGATGAAGTATTTACACGGGAAGGTGTAGTAAAAGCCATAATAAATCAATTTATCTGCCAAGCATCAAATAGTAACCCTAAATCTTTCGGTAAAGTTGAAAGTTGGCCTACCCAGCCTTCGAAGGCTAATTCAGCCAACGTGATGGTTCCGTTGTCTAGGTGTTCACCATATTTCGAAAAACTGCGAAGATTGCAAAGGTTTGTGCAAATAGACCATAAAAGGCCTTGTAAAGGGTGATCAGATTGGAGGTACTTTTTCCAATATGTTTTGGCAGATTAAGGGTGAATACGTCAAACTAAATACATGATTTTTTTCAGTATTCATTGAGATTTTATCCTGGAAAAACTTACGGTTCAACAACGTTTCCAAATCGTACAATTGTATTACGATACTCAGTGAAAAATATTCATCGCGTGCCCAAGCCAACTTATGGCGTTCAGCTTTGAGGCCCATTTTGAACTAAATGGCTACATCAATAAGCAAAATTGTCATATTTGGGCTGAAGAGTAACTCAAAACCATGCAAGAACAGACCATTGAAAACATCCATCCATTGAAAACAACCGTGAACGCTATTGTGCCATGATAAACGACTTTTAAACATTGAAAATTGAAGCCCGTGATCTACACAACATTTGGTTCCTACAAGACGGCGCTACTTGCCATTCAACCCGTGAATCAATGGATTTACTGGGTATCGTTTCGGTGAGCAATTTATCTCTCGTTTCGAACCAGAGATCGTGTGATAACACACCTTTGGACTTTTAATTGTGGGGGTATGTATGTTCACGAGATACCGACCGAAGTCCTCCAGCGAGTTATTCACAATTGGTGTTTACGGATGGCTAAATTACGGTGCAGTTGCGGTCAACATTTGAATAAGATTATCTTTAAAAAATAAATGTCATGAATAGTTCTATACAAAAATAATAAAGATTTCCCGATAAATTTGATTTTACGCTGTTTTATTTATAGCAAAGGGACTACTTGCGATTTATTGAAAATTTGTTGGCTTCTTATTTATATATAATAGTAATATTTAGTTTCAATAATTTTTTGTGTGGAAATTAGAAAAATCGGAAATTGACGAATTTCATCAAATTTCCTCACCATAGAAAAAAATGGGTAGACTTCTCACATGTGTAACGTGAAGGACCTGGAATGTAATTAGATAGTGTTTATAAAACATCGTTAGCAGGTTTGTGGTAGATAACAGCCCCGTAAGAGGAAGGGTAGCTAGCTTAGATGGTTTACTTTGTTTCCTCAGTTGTGGTATCATGAAACAGAAAGTGAGGAAAAGCTTTACGAAAGATATTTGAACAATGATGTTTGGGAATTATGAATGTGAAAAATCCGCAGATGGCTGATATCCAAGCTCCTGAGGTGTATTTAAAAAGGAAGAGATGAGTGCCTCCCCAAGTGCAGCAGATACTAAGGTGATTGCATCTCATCAAGCTTCATATCAATACCGCAAAATGTGCTTCAATTTATTGAGTGTTACCACATTTATACCCATCCCAGAGAGTCCAGTTAAGGCACCCCACACTATCGATGATTGCAGCTTTGTTAGCTCTAAAAGCACACTCTGCGCCTCCGAATGTCGCAGGCTTGCAAGTTAATGTTTTAGAGCGACGCACGCTGAGCTGGCACCACACTACTTGACAAGTGGACACCTACCCCCTCAATGTGTGCAGAAATAACATATAATGAAGGCAAGGCAGCGCGTCAGCTCTAGAGTTTCCTGCCATGTACACGCATCGCTTGCTAGTGCAATCTGCAGATACAAACGAAAGGGAGTTCAGGCATTACCCCTCTACTTTCCGACACACAAGCCTACCGACTTAGGCGCCTGGAAAGTTGGCAAGTTACTACAAAACTGTTTGTTTATAATGAGCATCGTCATCTCCTTTTACACATTGGCGTAGCTGCTCATGTGATAGATTTCAAAAATCTAGATAAACAAAAAAAATATGTATGCACATCTATACACACAAACATGCAAAAGTAAGTAGAGAAATGCAAGAAAAATGTACATAAAAATTCTTTACCTCATTCACAACAACTTGCATAGGGATCTTAAAAAGAGTTACAAAAGTTTCACTGCAATCATGGAGACTCCAGTCCTGAACCTGAACTGCATTATTCAAATTTCGGGTATGTAAATGTGAAGAGTAAACAAGCGTACAAATAACCGAACTTACTTGTAACTATTTACAAAAGTAACTAAGTAAAAATGCATACACACAAAAGTATGTTTGTCTAACAAAATTTTCCCACTGCATTTTACGTATAAGAAAATTTGAAAGGCATTGA
Source organism: Anastrepha fraterculus (assembly GCA_037575425.1). Classification (NCBI taxonomy): domain Eukaryota; kingdom Metazoa; phylum Arthropoda; class Insecta; order Diptera; family Tephritidae; genus Anastrepha; species Anastrepha fraterculus. The sequence goes on from JAYXIM010002428.1 coordinate 408,412, forward strand.
TATCAAAAGTCATTATGACGATTATGACACTTTTCCCACGTCTATTGACGCGTTGACTTCTTGGCCGAGACGAGCGGCTGTGTGTATGCTTTTGTTGAACCGATTCAACACAACTCCCTATGTATGTATTTCCCACTGCCACTTGTCATGCCGCTAATCCCATGCCCGTATTACGGGACACACATGCTACCGTCTTAGCGCTTCAAGCTGTGAGAGTTTTCAGTTTTCCCTTTTTTCGCTACTGCTGTCTCGCTGGCGGCTAGCCGGTAATCACTGCCGCCTGTGTGTTGGCGTTGACACTTACTTTCAATATTTACACATCACTCAGCGCTCATTGAGCTCTGCCCAGCCACCACACCACCAAATGCATTAACGGTGTAGAGACTGTGATGAAAATCCCAAAAAACCCAAATCCCCAACACCTTGGCAGCATTAAGCCGCTCCACATTGGCGGTGGATGATGGACATGAGAGTATGGTGCACATAGCATGAAAGTATATACATATGTACATATGTTTAAATAGAGACAAGTATTTAAGTATGGGTGTACTTGGGAATATGCGCTTACGGTTGCGCTGCATTCAGTTAACTTTTTTTATTTGATCTGGTTTTTAATGCTTGTAGTTGTCGTTCCATCCTATATTCTTTTCAAAAGCACCTTTTGCCTTCGTCATATTTAATGTGTTATTTTGTTTGTAGCTACATACGTACATGTATACATGTTGCGCCTATTGTAACGTTTGTGAATATCTCAATTTCGTGTGGGAGCTTAAGTGAGCAGCTTCATAGTTAAGCGATTTTCCATAAATTCATGTCATTCATTTAGTTGCTTTTACGAAACAAGTCAAAATACTTTGAGTAACCAAAATGAAAGAAAACAGTTTTTATTGTCTTTAACCATAGCTATTCTTTCGAAACATCCAACAAAGCCCACAAAAGCACTGTGGGAACATTTTCGTTGGCAGTAGAAGCTGCCGAATATATACAATATTTTTATAACTCGACTATTTTGACATCTTGGAATTTATGTGCTGTGCTACATACATACATATATTTATACATACATACGCTTGTAGGGAGCAAAGAAAGTGCAGTTAAAGTTTACAAGCCAGGCTTTCTATTGGTCAAGAAGACGTAATTTTTTTTTAATTTCGTAGGCAAACCAATATATTTAGAATAATAATATTAGAAATTAATCTTCAAAAAAGCTTCCAAGCATAAGCTTCTTCTACTTAAAGTGCACTTATAGATTCATTAACATGGAAGGGCCCGCCGCAGTCTTCATTTTCAATTCTTTTCTCTATAAAGAAAATGAAATGGGATTTCAATGCATTACAGCTCACAGCAAATGAGTTAAATAACTTTATACCAACTCTTTTGCTCATGCTAGTAATTAAATTCGACTGTTTTGCCAATTTCATAAAGGCAACGAAGTAACATTCCGCCTTCCTCCGCTAAGCTGCTCCTCCAATTTGTGGCAAGCATGTTGATGTTTTTCCACAGATTGAAGGACCTACAATTTTATGCCGCGTCCGAATGGCAATTGTTTTTTTTCTTTTTTATGAGAAGCTGTTTCATGGCAGAAATACATTCGGTTCGAAAGTTTACTATTGCTTGGGCGGCCGCTATCAGAAAAAACTTGTTCTATCATTTGGTGTTTCCTGCTCGAGGTTTCGAGCCTGTGCACTTCTGAATTGTAGTGACGCACCCACTCAATCGGCTACGGCAGCTGCACTGAACGATAGAATTGTTCTACAAATAATGTTTTTAAATTGAGTAGATTAAGGTAGTAGTCTGGTAACTTATTTTGAAAATTTCGAACTTCGGTTTTTTACATATTTTGAAAGTGCGATATATTGGTAATATACTGTACAAATTTTGGACCGAAATTCAAAATATTGACGAAATCATAGCACATACATGAGAGCGGCTCGTACTTGCGCGCGCTAAGCCGCTAAAACTTTAAACGCGTTTTTCTCAAAACAACGTTTTCCGGATGGCCGTCGTGAAAACAAATTTTCTATCTAACGGATTGAGCTGAAATTTAGGTATGTTTTTCTATACATCAATAGTTCTGGCGGGTAGTAGATTTAATTTATTTCGTCCCTAACTTTCCATTTTTTAGTCCGATTTCCACTTTAAAAAAAGGCAATTTTCTTACGAAGTCCGGCATTTTGTTATTTTTTGTCAAAATCATTTCATCTTACTACCCGCCAGAACGACAAGCACACTGATTAATAAGCAATTTTTTTTCTGTTTCAGATGACCACAAGTGACGAAATCACGCCGGCCAGCCACTGTACCTCTTTTTTTGCCGCTTGCTGCAGTGTACAAAAATAGTATCAAAACATTAAAAAAAAAAAATTTTTGTTTGTACACCTTCTGATACCTTTAATAACATATCAGAAAATCAAACCGATTGAATTTTATTTTCCCTTCCAAAAAATGTCCCAAACATGGCCTAAAAAAACGTGTAAGCTACCAGACTACTACCTTAAACAAGATTATTAGGACCCATATCGCTATATTATAATGAAAACTCGGCTACATCCAAATACTTCGCTAACAGGCTCGTTTGAGTTCCTAACCACAGTGGTACGAGTATAGCGTCAAATTCGTAGGCCGATGTGCCTCAAAACGGCCCAGGCTACCCTCAAAACGGTTTCCACGTGGAATGAAAAGATTGAGATTCCCTTTGAAACCTGTGATCAGCTTTTAGAAAAATGAGCTTTCCGTCAACTCAGTGAGCACTGGGTTAGTGCAAAGTTGCGGGATCCTTCGGACTACGGTAAAATTGACGACACTCAAAAGAAATCTTTAGTCTTACAAAGTTACAGTTCTTGAATTTTGTGGGTATCCTTACCGGACATTGTTCGCTAGGTATGCATGCGGTGAGACTTGGGTTTGCTTTAAGTCATCTCTGCAGCAGCTGTGTGATGGATGAGATGGAGTTTTCTCAGCACCTTCTCCTCAGCTATTTTGCTCTGCTCTACAAACGAATCGATTTCCACAATGTTGATGAAAAGTATTTATATTCTTTTGGACATATCACATTTTCAGTGACTATTTTGGTATTAGCAAAGTTGCTTATCACTGAATTGGTTTTTCTATTTTTCTTGCTTTTTGCATTAAAATAGACATTTTGGGCTTAGCAACTCAGTAAATGAAAGCGGTAATAAGATATAAAAAGTAAGTAAGCGAAAGAAGCGGTAAATTTAGAAATTTGCGTTTAATGAAGCCAAGTACTGAGTTAGACTTAATTTTTTTGTATGCAATTAATATGATTTAGTAACGAACATAATTCCACGGTCATTTATTTCTTTGACACAAACCAGGTCGAAATTCGAAATACTATAAATGGTAGTTAAGGAATTGAACAACATTACGAGATTTTAAACGCCGAGAGTAAAGAACATCAAGATCACATTGCAGCACAAGAGCAGCGGATAAATGCTTGATCTCCGAAAATATTTTAAGGTCATTCGCATAAAGCAGTTAGCAAAAGGAAAATAGTTAGTTTTTATCAATATTAAATAACACGAAAAAAGATGCCACTATGGGTGGCCCAGAAATCACTAAGAAAGATTCTGAGTTGACTCTTCAAGGCAAACAACACTTAGGCGATGAACAAGTAAGATTTAATCCATTACAGAAAGAACATTGAAGACCCATTTTTGAATTAAAATCGTGATAAATTGTATAGATAGTTTTAGAAAAATTAGTGCAAATGTAATCGACCTGAAGACCGGTGAGATAGCACTGAAAACAGCGATCTACTAGAGACGAATCCACTTTATATTTTGTTTTTATTTTTAGCAAACAACTGGTATTCCTACAAAGTAGATCTTATACTTTACTACGTGCTCGAAAATTTTATAAATCACCAAAAGTTTTGAAAGAGGCATATAGCTACAAGTCATAGTACAAGTAATTTTTTTAGCAAGTTTTAAAAAAGGGGCTGGTGATCATTATCGCCAATCGTTTAGCAAAGTCCTAAGCGAAAACGGGTTGTTAATTAATTTTAGCAAGGATGAACATTTTTTAGAACAGCCGATAGGCTATCAATATCCGTTTAAAAAGAATTCTTAAGCACGAGTAACCGAAAAATCTTAAGCCGCAAGACTTAATGAGCAAAAGTTAAGCCATGAATTTTTATCAGATGAAAAATCTGTAGCGGAATCCAACTCATCGAAAAAAAATTGGTTTGAAAAAATCAGCAAATAAATCGGAACTACCATTAGGGCTACTGGCAAAATTTTCTTCTTAAACTACAGCAGAAGTAATATTTCAGCATGTCTTTTTCGATGCGCCAATTACAGAGAAAGTACGCGTGAAGTGCCATGAGAACTAGGAGGACCAAGTGGAGGATGAAGCAGGCGTTGGCATCAGTTGGTGTTTCCATTTCACATCAGCTATCCTATGAAAAAAGAATCCACTGGATAATTTGTACAATTAGGGCAAAATCGCTTAGACGGCTACTGCGCCAATAAAATCTATTTCTACTTTTTATACTTTTTATATTTTAATCTACATATTTGGGATAAAAACTGAATGTTTGCCTATTTCATATTTTTTTTCTCGTACTAACTTCAAATTGAGAAACTCTTCAACTCTATCAAGTATTGTGTGTTTCCAATATGTTTCATTAAAAACTAAACAAAATAATTATAATAAAATAAATCTGAAGTTTTTTCTCATCAGAATAAAACGGCTCACGCGGAAGACAATAAAATTAAAGCCGAACAGAGACAATCTTGCGGTTTAAGCCGATAAAAATAATTGCCATAAAATTAGTCTACACTGAAATCGGCATGAACAAAGAAAACAACACATCAGTTGGGCCGCTACACTTCATATGTATGTGAAAGCATATCGAAAAAAGTGTAGAAATACAAAAGAAGAAACAGATACATATGTATGAAAGTATATGTAAGTATGAATGCATACGAATGTAAACGCATAAAAACAATTAGAGCACGGATGAGTAAATTGTCCTTTGCGAGCCCTGCAGCCAAAGGCTTTGCGTGTGCCGCTGCTCAATCACGCACAACAGATTATCCTGCTAAACAAATAATGGGATTGAAGGAATTGGCGAAACATAGAAGGCAGAACTATTATGCATATGTATGTACTCGTATAGTATGTATGGATGTGGCTAAAAGAAGCGCCGACAAGACAATCACTCCCACCTTATAGCTGCCTTTAACAATGCCCGCTGCCGTTAGAAGATGCTGAGAAGAAAGTAAAGAGCGTAAGTGACAACGGTGATGAGTAATAATGCCGATGATTGAATTTGTATTGTTTTTCGATGGGATTTGAAACGATTTTATGCTCCAACTACTATAGCTATTGAAAAATGTATACCAAAAACAATTCAAGAACATTCATTTGGCTATAGATTACACTTGAAATCGGATGGACTAATTTCAGCTATTAATGCCACAAATGGTTGCACTTATTTTTGCAAATCCACTTTTGGACATTTGGAAAACAATAGGATTTTCGTATTTTGAAGATGTCGTTCTGTGTTTTTGATAAAATACTACCTCAAAGGACATTTCACACCCATTAGCTTTTAGTTGCCTGTAATTTTCATAATCTACTTGTGAAAAATACTTGAGGGTTGAAGGTATTGTTGAGGACTTAGAATGATTTGCATACTAATTAGTTCGATTACCAAGGATTAGATGAGAAACAAATCTGTTGGACAATGTTTGGTATCAATTTCTTCTCTTCATAAATCAGCAACGAAGTAAGCTGTATGAATTTCCTTTAATTTATGCCGAACAAGAGGCATAGAACGAGGCAAATATTGTAGATGCGAGTAGTTTGGTATCACATGTTTCTGCTTTATCCAAAAACTGACAACCTTTGGTGGCACTTATCGGTGAAACTATTATTTTGGCCGAAGTAACCAGAGGATTCGGTTGATCCTCGCCAAACGGTTCCCCTATGGATATGAAAGAGGAAATTATATTGCAGAAAAGTTGTATCTAAGAGCAGCCTGGCGCAAACCGGGCCCAAAAAACACTTCTTATTAATAGCGAGATTTTCAAAAACTCGATCGCCAACCGCACAGCAAAGGATGCATTAGACAATCATATATACATATACAGGTGTAATATATTGGTACTGATATAATAAGAATACATATGCTCTCACGTCTCAGTCCCCTGTTAAAAGCAAAGTTTAAAATAACGATTTTCTTATAACTCGACTTTTATTGTTGTTTTGACTGAAACGACAATGTTTATAGGTTTTTTTTTACTATATTTCCTCTTGAACAGGAATTGAGAAGGTTCCAACAGTAATATGCGAGCGTAGTGGGCTCCTATCTTCCTTGGTAACGCTTTTCCAATGAAGCGGCATTTTTTCGCAAATCCTGAAATGTGAGTGAAGAAATTGCAATTTTAACGACATCTTGCACTCCGTTCTATAATAGCAGTTCAACTACACTCTTACGTTTTCTCGCAATTCAATAGTTACTAAAGAACGCTTTACAAAACTTTGTGTATGTAAGTTCCAATTTGATGTCGCAATGAGGCTTTGGTTTTTTTGTTGATGATACATCGGCTTACATAACACCTCATTTCGATTTAAAAAAAAAAACTTATTTAATTGCGTTAAACGAAAATAGAAAACCGCAGCATAGTTTCTTGGCTCATTTGTGGAATTTCCTTAATTTTTTCTTTGGACCAACTATTAAAATTTGTATCATATCGTAAACATCAGACTTAATGAACCCACAACTTATATCGATTTCTTATGTCACGGTCAAAATATCAATGATGTCAATTATATTTAAATTGTTTTATTATGTTTAATATGTTTTATTAAAATATCAATGATGTCAATGATATTTAAATTGTTTTATTAAGTCAAAAAGTGGGTTTTTCGATTTTGGTGAAAACTTGCTATAAATTTTAGTTTGGGGAATAAGTTCATGGCGTTTTTAACGAAGACTTTTATTTAAACAAAAAACAATAATGATATCAATAAGTTAACCCATTATATATTTCCCGTTGCTGCTTACAATTTCTTACCACCTCTCGTTCAATTTGTTTATGCCGTTCCGCCAAAAATCGCCTGGTCTGGTGTCAAAGAAGTTATTGAGCCAGTTTTTAAGGACTTCTTTGTTATCGAAGGTAACACCCTTCATATGGCTTGACAGGGAGTGGAAAATATGGTAACCGGTCTATGCAAGGTTCGGAGAATACGACTGATGAGAAGCATTCGAGCCCTTAGAATGCCACTTTCACGACTTGTGTAACATGGGCCTGGCGTTGTCGTGAAGGAGCATGGTTTGACCATGTCGATCAGGTATTTTCAGTCAAATTGCCTCATTCCCGCGATGTAGCTGGGCAATGCAGAGCTCCTTGTTGACCAATGCATTATTTTCGACCATTTTCCAATGCACTAGGAGAGCATAGTGCCACCAAACATATTACATGATCTTTTTTGGATGAAGCGTATCTCCTGTAGCCACCCCCTCCTTTCTTTGCTTCATTCGCTACTGGCTTGGCGACCGTTGACCTTCAAAGGTGATTTGAGACGTTTCTCATTGAATTTAGAAGGCAAATGTCCCGGATTGCTTCGTCAGCTTTTTGACCTCAATGAAATCCAAAGAAGAGCAGGTGTCGAAAGTGTTTATTTTTGCCTCCAAAGTGTTCCATTTCTAAGCCTCAAAACTAATACAAATTAAGTAACTCAAAAATATTTACAATTAACATGGTTTTGTAGAGCAGAAAGAGTTCTATCGAATGAACACTTACCCTTTGCCGGCGAACAAATCGTTGTAAAGTAAAGGAAAATATAAAAACGTTATGAACTTATTCCCCAATCCAATATATGATAACCAATTAAATCAGAACTTTGTATACAATTTTAAAATTTCTTTGAAATGTCGTCGTACCTTAATCATATTTGGCACTTGTGAATTAGACAGCAGTGGCATATGAGTACCAACAGATAAGCAATGGAGCGCGTAAAGGTCAAAATAAATATATCCATTAAGGGGGGGTAAGGGATAAAAATCGATTTTTTTTTGTTTGCATGTTATTGTAGCAAAACATTTCAAAAATACCGTGTTAAAATTTTAAGTCAATCCGAGCAAAACTTTTCAATAGAGCATAAAGCCGAGCCGCCTCAAACATCTGCCGAGACGCAGCAGTTGCGCGCGTAGTCCGTTACAAACTTTAAAGGCGGTTTTCTCGAACCTTTTTTTTTAAAGTGCGTAGTCATTGGCATTTGAAAACTACTCAACCGATCCTTTTGAAATTATGCACACATATTTTACATATAAAAAACCTCCCCCAACGTTTTTTTTTCGCCATTTTTTTTATATTAAGGTGGTTTTACACCTACAAAATGGCGGCATTTTTTCGTCAAAAATCACTTTTTACTTCAAACGACTACCAAATGGCTGAAAATGAAAATAAATCGTCAAAATAAACGTTGGGGGGAAGTTTAACTCATACTTTAACTAAATTATTAGATTTTATTTTTTTTATTTCAGATGATTCTACGCTGAGAGCATATCTCAAAATGTAAAATGTATTTTTGAAAATACGTCTACGTAAATGTGCTCTCATTCGCTCATTTTGCAATATTTTTACAAGAAAATTTTATCAAATATTCTTGAAATGTTACTTTATAATATGCAATAACTTTTAATAAACTGACTTGAACCGTTTCGCTACAATAAATTCATGAAAAAAGTTTTTTTTTTAGCGTTTATCCCTTATTTGTGGTGTGCGTCTTGATGTTGTTCCACAAATGGAGGGACCTACAGTTTCAAGCCGACTCCGAACGGCAGATATTTTTATGAGGAGCTTTTTCATGGCAGAAATACACTCGGAGGTTTGCCATTGCCTGCCGAGGGGCGACCGCTGTTAGAAAAATGTTTTTTATCAATTTTGCTTTCACCGAGATTCGAACCAACGACCTCTCTGTGAATTCCGAATGGTGATCACGCACAAACCCATTCGGCTACGGCGGCCGCCGATCTTAACCTTTAATCTTTAATAACCTTTCTTTAAACCTGTTTTGAGCAATGTTGGAAGTGAATTTATGTATGATATTTCCCATAAATGAATTTTTAATCTTTAAAGCCACGTGAAAAAAATATTCAAACTCTTTACTAGAACTGTCGTCGGGAAATTTGGTTTTCGAGACAATCTCTTTTAGCACTCGTTCATGCTGAGTTACTACTGCTGGATCGCGTTATTTAAAAGCCATGCAGCAGTAGAATGAAGAACGCATTTTATCATCTTTTGCTTAATAATAACTCAATCATTTTTTACCCGATTAATTAAAAATTAACACATGAGTACATTCTATACTAAGTGGCTCAGGGGATTTTCGATTGATTAGTTTAAAAAAGTGTAGGTATACGTTTTTCTAACTAACTTTTTGAGCAAAAAAAAAGTTAATACTATTATATGCGTTAATTTTTTTCTTTTTCAAAACCTATAATAGTTTGTTGAAATTGATCTAGCTTTAAAAGAATCCTCATTTACTTGTTTCAGATAAATATTTTGAACGAAAAATCGAACTGTATTATAAGCACAGGGGAACCCAATTACATACTGGCCAACTTGTGTAAAGTAAAGTACTTGCTGGACTTTTTCATAACAAAATCAATAATTTTAAAAATGCTGAGAATTAAATCCTGCCTTGAACTTTCGTCTGACCATTCACCAATAATCCTGACAATTCAAAAACGCCTACAACTAACAGCTAGCCGAACACCCTACAACCATCGAACAGACTGGGAGGCTTTTATGGAAATAATGGAACAAAGCCTGGACAGGAAAATCCCATTTAAAAACTACCAACGATATTGAAACTACAATAGCTTTTTTTTAATGAGACGGCTACTCGTATTAAGTCACTAACCCGATCTACACCAACTCGGCAACTTCAAACTGTAGGATATAACATTCCTGACACACAAAAAAGAAACTAAAACAAAAGAGAAAACTGAGGAAAAAATGGCAGACTACAAGATTTCCAGATGACAAAAACAACTTAACAAATTAACTAAACAATTAAATAACTATTGAAACATGCAAAAGACAAAAAACTAAACAATTACCTTAAAAATATTGAGCAACAAAATCTAAAAACTAATCATTGTGAAAGGCGACAAAAAAGATGGACTTATTAGCCCACAGCGGCAAGTGCGACAGTTGGACTACCCTAGTGAGTAAGTGTTAATTTTGGTACTCCATGAAATAAAGTCAAATGTTTACTTAAACTTAACAAATATTAAGTTACATAATTTGAGCGTGCTTTTATTTAAGCAAAAAGCGGGAGCATAATGCATTTTTCTTTCTAGTTGTGCATGCTGACAAAGCCAATTAAACGTCATCCAGCTAAGTAGTTTCCACCAACAACTCAATGAAATTGTGAGGTAATTATTACTCAATAGAAACTCTACTCACTACCAGCATCCCTTTACGGCGGCTTCTTTTATTCGGCTATTTAAGTCAATTAAAGTGGCGCTTCACGCAAATAAATGACCCGTCAAATTGAGCTCGAAGTGTCCATTATTTTCACTCGATCCTTAACCATTGTCTGGTTAAACTTACCCAGCGTTCAATCAATAACGTTGTTAAGCATTTCAGCAAGTCGGAAATGGCCACCTTCAATGCGCTGGCGGTCATTTTAGCTAACTCCCGCAAACTATCCTGAGTCCAGTGAAAATAAATAAAGGACCACTCAAGTGGCAATAACACAACACACGCACGCACATGCTGTGGCACACAAGATTCATCATTCCATAAAGCAATCAAGTAACATTTGAGATACTTGAATGCCTCTTGACGGTCGCCAACAACTTTGAGTCATTCATTCTTGCCACGGGTAGGGACCCATCATTATAGGCACGCCTGATTTCGAGTTGGTGCGGCTGTGTTTCTTCGGCTCTTAAGCGCCGGCCAAGAACGCCCACCGCCACAACACTGTGCATAGGCGTGAGTGTGTGTTGATGCATGTATGAATGTAGGTATGTATGTACGATATATAAAAAAAATGTGCGTGTTTATTAGGCAAGAAATACTCGTATATACATATATATGCGCCCGCACCTTTATGTTCTGTTCTTCATTTGTTGTTGTAGTATACTTATATACGTACATATGAATGTATTCCGCTCTTTTGTGTTTGCAGAATTGAAGGCGTTTTGACGGCTTTTTGTTGTTGCTTATAAATACAATAATATACTTACAGATAAATGCGTGTGCATGTGTAGTGTTTGTTATTGCTGCTGCTGTTAGCCTTAGTGGCGTATTATGATTTAATACACTCGTTCGGATCCAGCCTTCGGTTGGCTAGTTCATGTCTTCCATTCACTTTGGTTAATCGACTGGAGAGAGCGCTTGCCCGTTGTCGGGATCTGTTTTGGACTCGCATGCATTTGCGTGATTGTATTGCAAACTGTGATAATTACATGTTAATTGTTTAATTTAGGATTATTGTTGATTACCTCACAGTATTACTCGCCTTTGAATTGTTTTAAGTTGCCGAAACAATTCGAATAAAATTGCAGGTATGGAACTTAAGTATAATAAAGTATGTATGTGCGTATATACATATGCATGCATGATGTGATCTCTTCTTAACTGCATTGCTTACAAATATGGGCGTGCGCTTAAATATATATATATATATATTATATACTATATTCCTCAATTAAGTCGTAAATACATACAGGTGTGGACATACTAACTTATGTAAAATATGATCAAAATACTCTGTGGTAGGTTGGACACAAATGAGAAAGGCCTTTTTCTTCAACACATGTTCAAGTAGATTTACAATAAAATGGGCTTAATTGCAGCCCATTCAAGTTAAAACCACCAAATAATGTATTTTTAAATTAATTGCATAGCAGATTTGGACATTCGATTTCACTAACATCGCCCGTGGTCGAAAATTTGGCCAATAACAATTGCACTTTGATCCATTTCATTGAACTATACAATGTAATATTGTATGGGAAGTGAAACACCCCCTTTTCTTAATTTATGTAACTGTAAGAAATTTTAGTGCCTTAGCTTAAGCGAATCCCGAGACAAGCTATGATTTCAGATTGTATGGGGATGTTACGCCTCCTTTTCCGACACTTACGAATCTTCTCCATAAGGCAGGTATTGATAATTTGTGTAACTATATATAATTTCATCATCTTAGCTTTTACGGTTCCGAAAAGAAGCGATTTGGAAATTTCAATTTAGATGGGTAATGCCACGCCCCCTTTTCCAATACTTACCAATTTTCGTCGTAAGTACGGTAAATGCAATTTATGCATTCCTGTCAAGTTTCAGTTGCCTAACTTACTTGGTTTTAGAGGTATACTGGCTTTCACATTTGGTCTTTATGTCAGATGCCATGCCCCTATATATCGTGGCTCTCACTACTCAGTAGATTGATGGCAACCATGGAGGGTCCAACCCAGATGAAACGGGAAATAATGATGACTACCACGTTCTCAGTTTTCTTGTACTGAGCTGTACTGTGGGCAAATGCGCTAAAGGTAAAGCAACGATGCAAGCTCTTTGCATCGGTAAAACGAACGGTAGCCCTGAGAGTTGTGTCCGCCTACCGCACAATATCAGGGCCAGCTTCTAAAGAAATAAGCGGCTCAATACCGATATAATTTGCTTTTGAAAGAAAAAAGCTATGGGCATTAAAGCAAGAGGAAATAGAAGAAAGAGTTAGCAAACCTGCAGCTCGCGAAATAAGGGATGAAACGCTAAGGCTATGGCAAGATCGCTGGATTAACGAAACATGCGGCAGATGAACGGCTAAGTTCCAGACGGCGGTTCCAGAGTGGGCGACGGTTCCAAAGGAGGGAATATCTAGTCTCCAGACACAGGTATTTTCAACCCCCTCATCTGCAAAAAAAAAGCAACTTGATTTCCGTTATTACGGGACCACTGTCTAATAGGCAGATACGCCTAGAGAATGGGTAGGCAGACACATGACTTCTGCAGAATCTGCCTAAAGGAGGAAGAGGGAGAGACGATTTCGCATCTTCTGTGCCATTCACCGCTTTAGATGGGCAATTTTTTAATGAGTTGTAAAATCTCAGTACTGTGGAAAACGGGGATCTTTAAAAATTTTTGAAAAATTCACACTAGTTTTAGAAGAGATAAGGGCAAGATCCGAACACAGCATCACGATGGGCCCTGTGAATGAGTGTGTCCCATAGTGGACAACCGCTACAACCTAACCTTACCTAACTATTTATTCTTCTCCCAAAATGTTCAATCATTTTTTTTGTCCTAAATATGGCGGAAGTACGCCTGCTGTATGCGTTTGACGAAACGGCTTTGCAGGATGATTACTGTAGGCTCTAGATATTAGTTGCAGCCATTGGTAATGACTTCATCCATGTGAGAGCCGTGCAAAATACATAGCCACTTCTTATGAATTATTCATATTTTCAATTAGTTAATTAAACCATACCTCTGTGGGGCATACTGCAGTAATTTGTATGTCTATTATACAATATGTCCATTTAAATACTCGTATGTAAGTACATATAAACATACAATGTGGAAGAATATAGCAAAAAAAGTAATAGTGAGTATAAACCAAAATATCTACGAGTATTTTTATGTAGCCTAGTTGGTAGTGGGATATGCGAAGCCAATAACACCCTCTGATTTAAACTAATAGGAAAAAAGTAAAGTCCCATTTACAACATTTCTAGCTTTTGTTACAAAGCCTTGACATATGCATATGCATAATAATCGAAATATTTGTCGTCACTACCTCAACGATCGACAATATTTCATTTTATTTGGTTGCTTCGTTACACAAACCCCTTCAATCGAGTGATCGTACTGGGATGGAATTTAACGTAGTGTTGAAGATCAATTCGACTCGTTTTATTTCTTCAGAAACAATATTGATTGTGAAGTCAAATCGACTATTTCAATCGAAAACTATAGTAAATAAAAAATATTGCCCGTGAAGTACAAAATCTTGCCAAAATGAACTAAAAAATAAGTTGGTCCCTTAATTATATTTATAAATTGAAAACACGTGCAGAGGTAGATTTACTCAAGTTGGTGTAACTTTTGGTAGTATATTAGGTTAAGTAAAAGGTTCTAAAAGCTTTTTCGTTTTATTCCGACGATCAAAATATGTTATGTTCTGCACTTGCCCTGAGAGCTACCTTGGATGAAAAATTTAATTCGCCTCATTGTGCCATTGCATGAGGGAAGGGAAGCAAATAAAGGATGGGGAAAGCGCAAAAGATCACTGTTTATGGTTGAGGTAAACGTTTCGAACTACTGATGAAATTCAGCCAAGATATCGGTCAGTCCATAAGTTCGTGCATATTTTACCCATAATTTCACTTTTGTACGATTTTTGCATAGAAAAAATTATTCGCGGAATATAACGCAACAATTTATATTTTCTTTGATATATTGTGCACTCTACAAGTGATTTTAATCGCAGATAGAAACACGTATTGTTAAAAAATAAAATAGAATCTTCGAACGTGTATAAGAGGCATATTTTGTATTTTTTTTATAAAAGTGCTAAAAATGCAACAACTGCTGCTGCAGAAATAAACATTGTTCACGGAGAGGATACCGTCAGCGTAAGGACTGCGCAAAAGTGGTTTTCAAAATTCCGAAGTGGTAACTGCGCCGTGGAGAATGCCCCGCGCGTTCGTCGTCCTGAAGTCTTTAACTCCGACGCCTTGCTCGAACTGGTAGAAGCTGAGCCACATTTGTCAGTCGATATGATAGCTCAGAGGTTAAACTCATCGCATGCAACAGTTCACAGGCACCTGGTTCAGTTGGGAAAGGTTTCAAAGCTAGGAAAGTGGGTTCTGCATAGACTTTCCGTCGCCAACATTCAGCAGAGAGTGAATGCGTGTTCTCAGCTGCTGCAACGGATTGAAAATGAAAGTGTTTTGAACCGTATCGTTACTGGTGATGGAAAATGGGTCCTTTACAATAATTCTGTTTGCAAAGGACAATGGTTAGATAAATATGAAGCACCAGAACCGACCTCTAGTAAGTAGGTAAATGCAATTTATGCATTCCTGTCAAGTTTCAGTTGCCTAACTTACTTGGTTTTAGAGGTATACTGGCTTTCACATTTGGTCTTTATGTCAGATGCCATGCCCCTATATATCGTGGCTCTCACTACTCAGTAGATTGATGGCAACCATGGAGGGTCCAACCCAGATGAAACGGGAAATAATGATGACTACCACGTTCTCAGTTTTCTTGTACTGAGCTGTACTGTGGGCAAATGCGCTAAAGGTAAAGCAACGATGCAAGCTCTTTGCATCGGTAAAACGAACGGTAGCCCTGAGAGTTGTGTCCGCCTACCGCACAATATCAGGGCCAGCTTCTAAAGAAATAAGCGGCTCAATACCGATATAATTTGCTTTTGAAAGAAAAAAGCTATGGGCATTAAAGCAAGAGGAAATAGAAGAAAGAGTTAGCAAACCTGCAGCTCGCGAAATAAGGGATGAAACGCTAAGGCTATGGCAAGATCGCTGGATTAACGAAACATGCGGCAGATGAACGGCTAAGTTCCAGACGGCGGTTCCAGAGTGGGCGACGGTTCCAAAGGAGGGAATATCTAGTCTCCAGACACAGGTATTTTCAACCCCCTCATCTGCAAAAAAAAGCAACTTGATTTCCGTTATTACGGGACCACTGTCTAATAGGCAGATACGCCTAGAGAATGGGTAGGCAGACACATGACTTCTGCAGAATCTGCCTAAAGGAGGAAGAGGGAGAGACGATTTCGCATCTTCTGTGCCATTCACCGCTTTCGATGGGCAATTTTTTAATGAGTTGTAAAATCTCAGTACTGTGGAAAACGGGGATCTTTTAAAATTTTTGAAAAATTCACACTAGTTTTAGAAGAGATAAGGGCAAGATCCGAACACAGCATCACGATGGGCCCTGTGAATGAGTGTGTCCCATAGTGGACAACCGCTACAACCTAACCTTACCTAACTATTTATTCTTCTCCCAAAATGTTCAATCATTTTTTTTTGTCCTAAATATGGAGGAAGTACGCCTGCTGTTTGCGTTTGACGAAACGGCTTTGCAGGATGATTACTGGAGGCTCTAGATATTAGTTGCAGCCATTGGTAATGACTTCATCCATGTGAGAGCCGTGCAAAATACATAGCCACTTCTTATGAATTATTCATATTTTCAATTAGTTAATTAAACCATACCTCTGTGGGGCATATTGCAGTAAAATGTATGTCCATTATCCAATATGTCCATTTAAATACTCGTATGTAAGTACATATAAACATACAATGTGGAAGAATATAGCAAAAAAAGTAATAGTGAGTATAAACCAAAATATCTACGAGTATTTTTATGTAGCCTAGTTGGTAGTGGGATATGCGAAGCCAATAACACCCTCTGATTTAAACTAATAGGAAAAAAGTAAAGTCCCATTTACAACATTTCTAGCTTTTGTTACAAATCCTTGACATATGCATATGCATAATAATCGAAATATTTGTCGTCACTACCTCAACGATCGACAATATTTCATTTTATTTGGTTGCTTCGTTACACAAACCCCTTCAATCGAGTGATCGTACTGGGATGGAATTTAACGTAGTGTTGAAGATCAATTCGACTCGTTTTATTTCTTCAGAAACAATATTGATTGTGAAGTCAAATCGACTATTTCAATCGAAAACTAGAGTAAATAAAAAATATTGCCCGTGAAGTACAAAATCTTGCCAAAATGAACTAAAAAATAAGTTGGTCCCTTAATTATATTTATAAATTGAAAACACGTGCAGAGGTAGATTTACTCAAGTTGGTGTAACTTTTGGTGGTATATTAGGTTAAGTAAAAGGTTCTAAAAGCTTTTTCGTTTTATTCCGACGATCAAAATATGTTATGTTCTGCACTTGCCCTGAGAGCTACCTTGGATGAAAAATTTAATTCGCCTCATTGTGCCATTGCATGAGGGAAGGGAAGCAAATAAAGGATGGGGAAAGCGCAAAAGATCACTGTTTATGGTTGAGGTAAACGTTTCGAACTACTGATGAAATTCAGCCAAGATATCGGTCAGTCCATAAGTTCGTGCATATTTTACCCATAATTTCACTTTTGTACGACTTTTGCATAGAAAAAATTATTCGCGGAATATAACGCAACAATTTATATTTTCTTTGATATATTGTGCACTCTACAAGTGATTTTAATCGCAGATAGAAACACGTATTGTTAAAAAATAAAATAGAATCTTCGAACGTGTATAAGAGGCATATTTTGTATTTTTTTTATAAAAGTGGTAAAAATGCAACAACTGCTGCTGCAGAAATAAACATTGTTCACGGAGAGGATACCGTCAGCGTAAGGACTGCGCAAAAGTGGTTTTCAAAATTCCGAAGTGGTAACTGCGCCGTGGAGAATGCCCCGCGCGTTCGTCGTCCTGAAGTCTTTAACTCCGACGCCTTGCTCGAACTGGTAGAAGCTGAGCCACATTTGTCAGTCGATATGATAGCTCAGAGGTTAAACTCATCGCATGCAACAGTTCACAGGCACCTGGTTCAGTTGGGAAAGGTTTCAAAGCTAGGAAAGTGGGTTCTGCATAGACTTTCCGTCGCCAACATTCAGCAGAGAGTGAATGCGTGTTCTCAGCTGCTGCAACGGATTGAAAATGAAAGTGTTTTGAACCGTATCGTTACTGGTGATGGAAAATGGGTCCTTTACAATAATTCTGTTTGCAAAGGACAATGGTTAGATAAATATGAAGCACCAGAACCGACCTCTAGAGATGGCCTTCACCCCAAGAAGATTCTCCTGTCTCTTTGGTGGGATATGACCGGTATTGTTTATTATGAACTTCTGGAAACAAACCAGACGATAACTGCTGATTATTATTTCCATCAGCTATCAACCCTGAATGAGGCACCTAAAAAAATCGACCGTCTTTAGTGAATAGACGCAAAGTTTCGTTTCACCACGATAACGCAAGACCTCATACCGCAAGGCAAGCATTAAGCAAGCTGAACGAGCTCGGATGGGAGCTGATGCCGCATCCACCAAACTCTCCGGATATTGCAACTTGTGATTATCACCTTTTCCATGGACTTTTACCCCATATGAGTAACAAGAGCTACTCCTCAAAAGAAGCTATAAAAAGGGATATCGAAGCGTACTTGGAGGCAAGGACAAACAATTTTTTGAGCAGGGAATTAATTAAAAATTTGCCTAAACGTTGGGAAGACATTGTAAATAATGAAGGAAAATATATTATTGATTAATAAATACTTTAAAAATCTTTTTTATTAATTTTAAAACCTTTAACCTTTAAAAAACGCACGAACTTATGGACTGACCTGATACTTAGATCCTAGTCTCTCGAAAGCAGGACAAATAACGACAAGTGCTTAAGTACTCTGCCTGACCCTCAGATATCTACCGCAAAATTATCCCAAAGTAATACAATGAGGATAAATTAAACTAAATCTTTATGCTAATTATAAAAAGCAGTTTTCCTACTAGTCTTTAATTCGTAAGCAATGCAATTTAATTTGCTCAACACTTTGCTGTTGCCTTCGATTCGGCATTGTGTATACGATTTATATCCATAAAAAGTTGACACACCCTCTACATGGTACATCATATTTATTAAGGGTATCTCAAAAGACACACCTAGATGTTGTTTTTAAGTAAAATATACAAAAATTTAGGTTTTTCCACTTTTCACTATTTTTATTCAAAATACGGCTCTTAAGTAGTAGTTTAAATATAAATGAATAATTTGCTCTTACTCCCTGTTTGGGTGTTTGGCCGAGCTCCTCCTCCTATTTGAGGCATGCGTCGTATTGTTGTTCCACAAATGGAGGCACCTACAGTTTTAAGCCGACTCCGAACGGCAGATATTTTTTATGAGGAGCTTTTTGATGGCAGAAATATACTCGGAGGCTTGCCATTGCCTGCCGAGGGGCGACCGCTATAAAAAGACTTTTTTCTTTAATTTAGTGTTTCATGGAGATTCGAACCTACGTACTCCGAATTCCGAGTTGTATTCACGCGTCAACTCAATTGGTCTACAGGTAAAATCCGCCAAACAGTCAATTCATGAGTGCCTAATTGTTTGGCGATCCGGTTTTTGGTCTTGCAGCCCTTTTGTATGCTCTACAGAACCAGTTTCTTGAAATTTTTTCGTCAACCTTTGAATTGTGGACTCATTTAGGCGCTTATTTCCAAGAAAAGAAAATAACACAAATTTTGCGATATGTTCTTCTTAAAGGTGGACCATTTTTATAATAAATTTCAATAATTTTAACTCGTTGTTCTATAGTGTAAAATTTTATATCTGCCTACTTGACAAATATCAAATGTGACATAAAACAGAGGTACCATCAAGGAACTATTCACTACTGACATCTAGGCGTCTCTTTTGAAGGACCCTTTATAAGTGTATGACGTTTAATTACCAGGATTTTATTTTGTACTTTAAGGAAGTGCACTCGATCATTCTTGCAGTCGAAGTGGATCGGAACGGCGCTAATTTCTGTATTACAATATTTTTTAGTGTAAAAATTCTGCAAAAAAAGTAAAACAAATTCTAGACAGCCTAAATCCCTTTGGGTCATATTTCTGTATTTTCAAAATTCCATAACGACGAAAGATAATGTAAAATTGAAATTAATATTCGTGAGTTTAAAATTTTGTATGAAGTTCATTTGGGGGCATAATTCTGTACTGTAGAGAACTGTAAAGAAAAAATTTATATTGCGTTTTCAATGAAAACTTAGAGTTGAAAACTATTGGCAAAAGAAAAATTGTATATCTGACAATGCCTTATGCGCCACTCTATTAAACTGGCAAAAGAAAAAAATCAACGCGGTTCCTTTTAGTAAGTTATGAAACACTGAAGCGAATAAATGATGAGGTGTTGCAATGCTTTAAATTATAATTCTTAATTTTTCTCCTAAATGATGTGCCAGTAAAAGGTATCGATGAAAATAAATGTGAGCAGCATAATTTATACACAATTGCATCTTATCAACTTATGTAATCCTTTTCATTTTATGAATTTAAGCACCTAAGCAAGTAACTGTAAATTTCATTGCGTCTTCATCCGTTGTTAGGGCTAAGAATATCAACCATCGAAGTCAATTCGGAGAAGGTGAAGAAAATTGAGACATCACCGTAAATGTCAATAGAAGAGTCTCGGGTTAATTTTGGAGAACGGCAGCTTACGCACGACCGCTACCGCTTTGCAATTGTGTTTGTGCTTGTGTAGATGTGGTGCTAAAGTGTCCTTTCAATAGAATTGCTACGAAAAACGATTATGGCACTTAATATGCTCAATACAATGTCACAGTCATCTCGTGGCAAATAAGGACATGAATTTAATATGGCAAAGCACCATATTACACACCGGTGCACAATCAACAGATCGCATTTGTCTTTGCGATCATTTACACCGTTGTAAAATTTATGGTAGAAAGTGTTTGAATGCAGCAACAGCAGCAGCAACAACAACCAGTATCAAATTTGTAAAAAAAAGTAGAGAAAAGTGTGAGAAGTCGAACCTTACACAGCGCCCAGTATAATCAATGCTAGAAGTGAAGAACAACGGTTACACAAGCATTATCGCACGTAGATATCTGTGTAGTAGCAACAACAATAACCATTGTCATATAGAAATACCAACAACCACAAACAGTGATATATGGTCAAGGGAAAGACGCAATGAATTGACAAGATCATTATCGTTAATGTTTTGGGCGCTTTTGTTATTGCCTCGTTGTTGGATGGCTTAGATTTTATGGATTGCAGTGATATTGTTAGCTGTTGTTGTTTCATTGCCGTTCTGACGACTTATAACTTCATTCATCGTCGTTAAGTCATTACAATCCAATATTAGAGCTACTTTTGTATATGTGTGTATTTATAAGTATTTAAGAGAGGGAGTGATTTTTCAATTTTATACGATCTTCTACGTCATAATATTTATAGCTTACTGTAAATATGTGATTTTATACGAGTATACTCACTCATATCCAATATTCGATGTCAAGGCGTTAGAATTAAGAAAATAAAACACGTACGCATGATTGTGTTCCTTTTTTCTAAATATATACATAAATACAGGGTGGATCATATAATGGTTTTTTCCGCGTCGCAAAATAAATAGCCTTAAGCTTTAAGAACGTTGAGAAATACCATTTTGCAAACTTATGTATTTCCAAAGTCGAGAGAAGTTAAAAGTGCGGCATCAGGGGACCAGTGAATCCGCGCGTGATCGTCGAGAAGCCAATCCTTCGGAAACCTTCAGACGATGACAGTTTGGAGCGGATTTTGGGCCTTTTATTTAAGAGGAAACGCTTCTATGATTATGTGTAGCCGGAAATTGAAGACATGGATGTGGATGGTCTTTGGTTTTAGCAGGTTAGCGTACCATCGTTGGACATTCTTTTTTGGGGTGTCATGAAGGACCGATGTTATGCAAGTTGAAGGCAACTAGATGAAGAAAATCATATTTCAAAAGTAAGGCGAATGTTTGCTCTTTCGAAAATACCACTAATATACCAAAAAAATTTATGTGAGTTTTTTACCGTTACTTCTTCTTCTTAATTGGCGCGATAACCGCTTACGCGATTTTGGCCGAGCTTAACAAAGCGCGCCAGTCGTTTCTTTCTCGTGCTAACCGGCGCCAATTGGACACACCAAGTGAAGCCAAGTCCTTCTCCACCTGATCTTTCCAACGCAAAGGAGGCCGCCCTCTTCCTCTGCTACCACCAGCTGGTACCGCATCTAATACTTTCAAAGCCGGAGCGTTTGTATCAATTCGGACGACATGACCCAGCCAACGAAGCCGCTGGATCTTTATTCGCTGCGCTATGTCTATGTCGTCGTAAAGCTCATACAGCTCATCGCTCCATCGTCTGTGATATTCGCCGTTGCCAACGTGCAAAGGTCCAAAAATCTTACGCAGAATCTTTCTCTCGAACACTCCAAGCGTCGCTTCATCGGATGTTGTCATCGTCCAAGCTTCTGCGCCATACGTTAGGACGGGCATGATGAGAGCCTTGTAGAGTGTTAGTTTTGTTCGTCGAGCGAGGACTTTACTGCTCAGTTGCCTACTTAGTCCAAAGTAGCACTTGTTGGCAAGAGAGATTCTACGTTGGATTTCAAGGCTGACATTGTTATCCGTGTTAATGCTGGTTTCTAAATAAACGAGGTATTTACAACCTTGAAATCATACCTGTCAACAGTGACATGGGTGCCGATACGCGAGTGCGCTGACTTTGTTTGTGGGAGATACTTCGCTTTGTTCTCGTTCACCACCAGACCCATTCGCTTTGATTCTTTATGCTGTTTTGAAAAGGCAGAACTAACAGCGCGGTTGTTAAGGCCGATGATGTCAATATCATCGGCATATGCCAACAATTGTACGCTTTTATAAAAAAATGTGCCTGAACGATTAAGTTCTGTGACTCGTAAGATCTTTTCCAGCATCAGGTTGAAGAAGTCACACGACAATGAGTCACCCTGTCTGAAACCTAGTTTGGTATCAAACGGCTCGGAGAGGTCCTTTCCATTTCTGACGGCACAACGTCATAGTCCTTAGTTCGTTTGCAGGGGTCGTCATCAGAATAAGCAATTCGAGTTCGAGGCTTTATTGTCATTTTCATTGGGGAATGAGTTTTACGTGGAGGGTCCCAAACCCAGCGCACAACCAGATATTCTGGGTTGATTCGCATTATCACAGTAGCTCGTTTTCAAACGGAGCTCGGGAGCTACCCGGGGAAGCCCGGAAGATGTGAGTTGCTTGGACCGTATGCAGAAGAACCGTCCCGGCCACTCCCAAGTGAATGACAATCAGGGACTTTACGCCGATATCTAAAGTACAGAGTGTGTTGTCACAACTTTCAGAGATACCTTTTAAGTATTCCAGCCGTTCCTAATGCTTAAAGCTGTTGATTCTAGTTGTGGTGATGATTCTGGGTATTCTCGTATACCCAGAAGCATTTTTGGTAAGTTTGCAATTTTTTTGGGCTTATCTGTCAAATACCTGATTATGGCAGACATTTCAAACAGTCATCCAAGGGCATTTTCATAAAAAATGTAAAGAAGAAAATAAACACAGAATAAATAAAAGCCTCAAAAATATTATGGGGACTTCTCAACATTCATTGAAACTATCCACGACTGGTTTACTCAATTTCGGTACGGACGTAATAGACTTAAATAGACAATAAAATCCTAACGATCGGTAAGTGAATGGGCGCAAACTATCACTCACATACAACCGCATGCAGATCAATAAGGGAAATCTATTCCCCTAGAGCAACTTACAGATGTAATGATGCAATATCTTCCTCATCTAACTTTCTCTCCGGATCTAAGCTACATGGGCTATTTCATGTTTCTAAATACGAAGACATGGTTTGACGGTAAGTTGATTAGAGTTGTATCAAGGAGATACTAGTAGATAGTTTCGGAATCTTGCTAAAATGCTGTATCCTGTTATGGCCGCAATAGCCAAATCGATTTGTGTGTACCTACCAATCGGTAGAACCTGGCCACGAAACAGAAATTATAAGAAAAAGGTTTTTTTTAATAGTAGTCGCCGCTCGGCAGGAAATGACAAGCCTCCGAGTTTATTTCTACCATGAAAAGATCCTCATAAAAAGCCATCTGCCATTCGGACTTTGCATAAAAATGTAGGTTCCTCCTATGGTCACCCCAAATTGAAGGGGGAGCTTAGCGAAACATTTAACAAATTTATTTATATTTAAGTCAAGAGTGATCTCGTACCACAACGTCTACATATTTTTAGACAGTGACGACAGCACAGCCCGTGGCAACCAAACAACGAGGCAGCATACAAGTTTGCAAGAAAATGTACTACTGAGCCACTATCGCTGATCTGAAGGCATCAGGAATGCGATTCACTATATGCCACCCATTACAAAAGCAAAATAAGCCAGCTCAAGCCGAATACCTATTAACTTGTGAAAGAGAATTAATCGCATGTGTTTTGAATAAAAATAATTATGTGCAACAGAGGTGCTGCCAACAAGTCACATCATTACTTGCTATCCCCCACAACAACCGGAAGAGCCGAAAATTGCATGACTTCAAAACTTTTTGAGGACCTAAGTAATACAGCTAAGCTAAGAATTCAGCAATTACTCGCATCTATAGAATCCAGGAGAGGGGGACCTTATAGACTTTAGACCTAGTATGCCCGTATAACCTATTGACAGCCATTCCAGCATAATTCGAATTGACGCTATTTTTATGGAAACTAGTCTAATAGCCCCGCATCCATTATATTCGTTTTATTTCTACTCTGTTTGATATAAAATAATTTTCATACAACATCCTTGGCATAAGTCAATGATCTCTCTAAATCTAAATCTACGAGATAAATATGTCGTCGCATTATCTCAATGAAAAGCCATTTAAGCATGTGTTTGACGACTATGCGACCATCTGCTATCGTTCAGCTTAATCCACGCGCTTAGCTATTCAAAAATTGAAAGGCGAAAATTTCTTGTTAATAAGTAAATGATGTAGTACCGAATTAATTGAATTAACTATGCCAGCACGTGGACGCAAAAATTTCACTTTTTTCTATTTCTGATTGAAACAAATTGCGTAAAACCAGCAACAATGTAATACAAAGCAAACAAAATAAGCAGCGAACATGTGGAGATCTCCAAGTAGGGCCACTTACTTCCACACCATATGTGCCCCATCGCCAATGCCACACAATCGACTTCGTCCCGCTACATCATTAACAAAACAACACGCGTCAAAACTCATAATCGTTTTTAATAAATTGCAAAATGTTGTTGCCGCATCATTTCCTCACCAACGATAGACCTAAATAAATAAATAATACAAAATATAATACAAAGCAGAAAAAGAAGCAGACAGCAATCCTTGTGGGATGTTTACGCAACACATGTTCTCTGCTCACAATCAGTAGTTATGTTGGCTGATCGCCAAGTGTGTTGCAGAGGTCAACGTGTGCGATTCGAATGCGCTGCGAAGGTGCGCACACCATTTTTGGGAATTAAGGATGAAAAATCAAGCAAATTAATTTTACAAATTACTGAAAAGTGTTTCTCATTTTCACTTTTATTTGTGAAACCAGCACCCAGCAGGAAATCTATCGACTAACAACACAAAAATTCAATAATTCTGCATTGAAAATTGAGTAAATGAAATGAAAGTTAGTGTTGTTCATCCGACTTCGTATACGCACATAATTTTTCTAATAACTGTAGCCCCTCGGTAGCCAATGGGAGCCTTACTAAGTATATAGCATTTCACCGCGGTAACGGATGCCTGTCGTAATAGAAAACTATAATCAAAACCTCAGTTTGTAAACTAAGAGCATTAACGCAATGCTAATAGGCTGAGAGAACCAGGAGCAAAAACGGCTTGGTGACGACGTGAATACTGTTGTCATTGTACACAAATTAATTGAGAAATACTCTGAGTTCATGAAGGGGGCGCAATAGATATTTTCGGTGGCACTGCTAAATCTCCTCATAATAATAATATATGTATAACACTGGCGAGGCCACCAAACGAGGCCAAAAAAATCAAGAGAAAAACGAGAGAAGCCACTTAAAGTATTATATTATATACATATACAATTCATTATGTAGGTATTCTAGAATATTGCTGGCTGTGCCAGAGAATGTTTGCTTCTACGGCTGAGCAGGTGTTGAAAGGGGCGTCTTAATGAAGTGTTGTCTCAAGTAACAGAGGTGGTTGCATTTGGTATTGCCTGTGACAAGACGTAGCAGCATCCTCAATATATTGGGTTGGGGAATGAATTCGTAGCGTTTTTAAGGAAGACTTTTACAATACTTGAACAAAAAACAATAATTATAACAATAAGCTTATCAATTATATATTCGCCGTTGTTTTTTACAACCTCCTCCCACCTCTCGACCAATTTGGTGATGCCGTTCCGAGAAAAATCGCCTGGTTTGGGGTCAAAGAAGTCGTTGAGCCAGTTTTTAAGGACCTCTTTGTTCCCGAAGGTGATGCCCTTCATATGGTTTGACAGGGAGCGGAAAAGATGGTAATCGGGCGGTGCAAGGTCTGGAGAATAAGCCGGAAGCTGAAGGATCTCCCATTCGAGCTATTGGAGTACGACTTTTATGTCTTTTTCAACATGGGGCCAGGCGTTGTCGTTAAGGAGTATGGTTTGAACATGTCGATCAGGTCTTTTCAGTCAAATAGCCTTATTCACGCGATGTAGCTGGGAAAGGTAGAGCTCCTTTTCGACCGTGGCATTCTTTTTTAGCATTTCCCAGTGCACTAGGAGGGCATAGTCCCACCAAACACATTGCATGATCTTCTTTGAATGAAGATCCGGCTTGACTCTCGGCTTTGGTGAATCTCCTGTAGCCACCTACTCCTTTGTTTACTTAATATTGATGTATAGGCCATATTTCTCATCTCCTGTGATGATTTGGCACAAAAAGCGGTGTTTTACCGCATGTTGCTCGACGGCGGGCGGGATGCTAAGAAGCAATACGAGACGTTTTTTTTGTTTTTCGTTGTTTGTTGTTATTCTGTATAACCCCTTGAATGAAGGTGATTATGTATCAACTTATGATGGTAGTTCATTTTTTCCGCCAATTCACGACTGATTTTGCGACCGTTCTCCTTCAAAAGTAATGTGAGACGTTCCGCTGCCGGACGTGTCATCGACGACAAAGTCGCCATTGCAAACCATTTCCGTGCAGTAGCTCGCCATGGGGGCTTGCCTATGACACCTTCTCTATACACATCGCAAATGCCCCGGGCTGCTTCTGCAGCATTCTGACATCAATGAAAGGAAAGAAAGGCAGTTGTCGAAAAATGTGATTTTTGTCTCCTGGGTATTTCATTTCTAAGACTCAAAACTAATAAAAATATAAATAGCTCAAAAATACAATAAACATAGTTTTGTAGAGCTGAAGGAGTTCTATCGAATGAATTTCTACCCTTTGCCAAACAGAAAGCAAATCGTTGTAAAATAAAAGAAAATATAAAAAAGCTATGAACTTTTTCTCCAACCCAATAGATACCCATAAATGAAAATTATAAGAAGCTCTTCAGCGTAAATTACTTTGGGTATAAATATTTGTATGCTCAAAGATTCAAAATATTTGTAAAATTACAGAGAATGATTAACTGTGAACTGAATATAAACCGAGTATTCAAAAAGGTGCTAAAAAGTTTTCGGTGAGTTCTTACTGCTGTTTCTAATTTTGTCTCAAATAAGACCAATCGTAGCGAATTCAGGTGTAGTTTGCTCATACAGTAGCTACCAAATATTGAACATCAGGTGTCTATCTTAATAAACTATTGGGATGCGCTCCCTGGTCTCTCCAAGAATGTGAAATATCTGTATCTATATAATTGTCGCATCCACCTATCAAAGGTGCTTTGCATACGAAGCTTTTTCATTCCCTTTAATTCTCTCGTATGTTTGCATACCCTGCTGAACGTTGACTGCTGTTGGAGTCGTGAGGCTAATACTCATAGAATAAAAAACATCTGAACCATGACTGGCTCTGAAATTAATTACCTGCGCCGCTTAGGACCAACATTCCAGATATTCAACACTTGCCGACTCTTTCGTCGCTGGAATTAGTAAGTTTTAAGTATTCCCAGCAGCAGGTAGTGGAAAATATTGTGCTATTATATTCCATCTCCTCTTCAGTGCTACAAAAGTGAACCCAAGTGTTGGTTGTCTGAAAAAGGGCATTGCTTAGCCATGTAAACTCCATTTTTGTATCTCTACTTTACTATATGGATCAAAATATGCCGAAATTGCTCCAATTACTGGTACCTACTAGTTTTCTTTACATACTCAAATTATTCCTACAGGAAACCTACAAATACTTACATGCATAAGTAGTTGTGCATGTTTGTATACTTGTATGTGTATGTTTGGGTGAAAAGTGAAAATTTAAGAAAAACAAATTCTTTATCCTGCGCTGAACGCCACACGCCACCGCTCAAGCAACTGTTGCTTCGGCGGCCAGCGATGAAATCTGACAGAAGTTTCATTAGTGACTGACAACTGACATGCTAACGCATAGCGGCTGTGCCGCTTTTGCCACCCGATACACTGGGTTGCGCATGCTGCATGTTGCATGCTGGAAGGACGAGTAGCTGATCCTTGTATTTAAACACTATAAATGATTGTTCTTTAAACACGCCAACACTAACACACCCAAATAACACAAATTTCCTATATTTTGATCGCTCCCCATCTTTTTTTCTGTTTCAACCACGCTTTTACTGCATTCACTTTTCAATTTTTCACTTCACTTTCACAATTTCAATTTCGTTGGCGCAACAGCTGCTCTCTATGGCTTTGCTCTGCGTTCGCACCGTCGCCTGCATTTGTACCTATACCGTGTGGCAGTTGTTCAAGTGACCGCAACAACACATTCGATCACTGGTTGCACTTGCGTTTTCCCCCGTACGCTGTACGACAACCAGCATATGTAGCTAACATGCGTAAAATGTCAACCGACCGACTGCCGGTTGCTTGAAGCGCCACAAATGTGCGGTTGCCGATTGGTGTCGCAGAAAAAAACTGAGGTTTAATAAATATAACAATTTTATTACGTTCCTGATAATATCCTTGACAAATGTGATAACGCTTACGTGTTTGAAGCGATGGTAAATGTGCCGGCATAGATATCAACCAACAACCGGACAAATAAACGGAAGAGTCATTAGTCGTGTCGAGGCAATTCAAAGAAATTTCAAGACTGCAGAGAATTTCAATTTTTATGCATTTATGCTTCTGCAGCAATAAGTGTACGTATGTTAATATTTATTTGATGTATGTATCTTCATATTTATATGTGTGTTTACGAGTATACATGCATATAAAAGTACAATCTAACAAAAATTTAAAAAAATATTGCCAGATTTGAAAAATGCTCAAAAAAAAACCAAATTACTTTTACCTTGAAATGATCTTTACTATTTGCAGAACCACTGCTACAAGCAGAACCAACGTGGAACGAGCTACATTTGTGGATATCTGTGGGAGTCTGGGACAAATTCCTTCCCAGGAAAGTTGCAGGATTTCTAACTAAATCTACCATTTCAAAAGTGCATCACTCGAAACCTACAGCCCAATTTTGCGTACACTTTTGCCGTGTTTACATCATTGAAAAGCTTATGAGTTTTATGTAAATCGTTTGTGCTCAACACTCATTTTAGCTGGGTGTTGCCACCTGTTTGTAATAGAAAAATTAAATTACAAAAAAATGTACATAAGTATTAAATCTGGGTATCGAGCCAAATATTTTACGAAAAAACTTTTTATTTAAAACCAATGTGTTTTAAGAGCTGCCATCTGAATTATATTGCAAAAATAGCAATTTACCACATATTTCAGTTGAATATTAAGATATGGGTATCAAATGAAAGGAGTTTAAACAAGTTTTAATAAAAAATAATTTTAATTAGTGTTGTCACCTATTTGCATATACATAACATAATAAATGTAAAGATAGCTAGCTAGAAATTGCTTTTTTTTAAATACCGTCTAATTAGAAAATTATTTAAGTTAATTACAAAATTTCATTACAGGTTGGGGCATAACAAAATGTCTTCAAAATAATGATCAAAGCTTTAGTTAAAATTATTTAAGGTTAGGTGGCAACGCTAAGACGTAAATGGTAAATAACAATACAGAGCAATTAAGTATTACAATGTAGGTACAACGTAAATTATGCTTGAGAACTTTTTAAATACAAACAATTTTAAGAATGGCGTTGCCACTTATATATAAAAAATAAATTGAAATTGCCCCATAATATGACGTATGTGCGTCTACTTTTTAAAGCTGATCAGACGATTTTAGAAATATGGACTTCCACGAATACTTTTAAGAAATTTAAACTCTCCTAGAGTATGAAATGACAGAGGTTTGCAAATGTAAAAAATCTGCAAATCATTTTTTACTGGTTGTGGCAAAGGAGAATCGGTTTAAATTTCCCGAATTCCAATTATCCAAAAAAATTTACTTCGAATTATCCCATTCAAAATCAAGCGACTTCTATTTCCGATTGGATTGTGTTTTGCAATGGCAATTAATAAAGCAAACGAAACATTTTTATAAAAGCATCATTCATTTTCGTACTACGGCTTCACCCATGGGCAATAATACTCACGTAAGTACTTCAAACAAATTATTCATTAACATTTGTTCGTTCCGAAATCGAACAATAGTCTCCAAGTGATAGATGGCTTTTCTCGTCTACAGCTGGCGTTTGGACTCCACTTGATTTTTTGAATATGATATCCGGCATATGTCCGCCATGGCCACGAGTTACATGGTCCATTCAAGCAGTTCAATGTTTGACTATTTCCAATAAATGTGGCGTCAATGCTGATTTGAACACTGCTATAAATCGATTGTTGGACCCAATGTCGTCGATGTTTAGCTGATTGATTTCTGGAAACAAAAATTTAGTCAGCATGGCTCGATAGCGCTCGTCATTCACCGTAACGGCAACTTCTTTATCATTTCGAAAGAAAATGAAGATTGGCCGATGATGCCGTCAGCATGTAAGCCCCACATAAGATGTACGAAATGTTCAATGAACTTCGCAAGTAGATTTATTTTTATTTATTTATTTTTCTTTTTTTTTTCAATGAAATGTTCAACGAACTTCGCAAGTAGATTTATTTTTATTTATTTATTTTTCTTTTTTTTTTCAAACTACATTTCCACAATTTGGAAGCGTTGTTCAATGTCAGCACAATTTGCCAATCTCAACTGTCAAACCATAAAAAACAAACAGCCGAAATTATTGAAGACATTATAGAACTGGTTCGGCTTGTAAATCACGCCCTGGCGCTCTCGGATACGGAGAACGTGTCTAAAAAGCTTTTTGTACAGGGTGAGCCATGTAACGTTTGCTTTTTTAACCACCTATTTTTTTGAGAATGGTAAACCAAATGACATGTCAAATGCATTCATAATTCACTTAAAGGTTTGACATTTACGAAATGGGACGCTATACGCTTGAACAAAATTGGGAAATATTGAAAACCTATTTCCAAAGTGGTGAGCTTCTTCTTCTTTTCTGATTTTCACATCGGTGGCTACGTCAATAAGCAAAATTGTCGGATTTGGGGCTCAGAAAATCCACACGTTACTGTAGAGAAGCAAATGCATCCACAACGAGCCACTGTTTGGTGCGGTTTTTGGTCTGGCGGCATCATCGGACCATTTTTTTTCGAGAATGAGCGAGGAGCCGCGGTTACAGTAAATGGCGAGCGTTACCGTGACATGCTCAACGAGTTGTTTCCAAAAATTGAAGAGGATGACATGGACGACATTTGGTTTCAACAGGACGATGCAACTTGTCACACTGCCAAAGTTACACTCGAACTTTTGGCTACCGTTTTTGAAAACCTAATAACACTAGTCTACAAGGAAAAGTATCCGAAATAATTTAAACTAATATCTGCTTCTCTGTCCATGCAAAATTCGGATTGATAACTAAAATTAATTCATTAGTTTGAGTTTTTACGATAATCGTATCTTTCGTGTTTAATGGAACTAGGCCGACAAAATTTAACCAACATTCAGACCCAGAAACCAGACTATATATTTCCGAAGGTTTATGATGCGCTGAATCCAAATCTGGCCTCAGAATTGCTCTATCAGCTCTGGTTTTCGAGATATCCTAACCTAAAAGTGCAAAAAACACCATTTTTGCCCATATTTGAGGTTATGCGATATCTCTGCGAAAAAAAATGATATTTGAGCAAACAAAACGCCATTTGAAAAAAGAAGGATTGTATTTAAAGATGCCATCCTTTAATTTTGGTGAAAGAAAACATCTGCAAGGCTACATAACCTCAAATATGGGCAAAAATGGTGTTTTTTGCACTTTTAGGTTAGGATATCTCAAAAACCAGAACTGATAGAGCAATTCTGAGGCCAGATTTGGATTCAGCGCATCATAAACCTTCGGAAATATATAGTCTGGTTTCTGGGTCTGAATGTTGGTTAAATTTTGTCGGCCTGTGTAATCAGCCGAAATTCCGATATCAATTGGCCGCCTCGGAGCTGTGATTTAAGCCCGTTGGACTATTTTTTGTGGGGAGCCGTTAAGGACAAATGCTATGCGAACCATCCAGAGACGATTGATGCCTTAAACCACGAAATCGAAGTTACCATTCATGAAATTGGACAATGAAATGACAATGTTCAATCTTCAAAATAAAAAAAAAAGTTTGAAAAAATATTAATTAGTTTTTTTTTTTATAGCAGATTCAAAAAGCAAATTTTACATGGCCCACCCTATATTCTTGCCAATCACGTCAGCTACAATACGTAAGGAACCGCTGGGCTCAGCAAATGCCTCATTAAACGTACATATGGATATGTAAAAGGAATCTAGTTCAAGAGATATCATATATCCGTACATACACATACACTAAGAAGATTAAGGAGTATACGAGCCCTTATTAGATGTTGGGTCAAGTTCATCCTCTTATTTTTCCGTGTACGCATTGATGTTGTCCTAAAAATAGAGTGGCATACAGTTTTATGCCGTCTTCAAATGGAAGATGAATTTTACAATACGCTTTTCGTGGTGCAAATACACTCGGAGGCTTGCCATTGCTATTGGAAACAACTTTTTCTGACATTTGGTGTTAAGGCCTTCTGTGGGTTTCAAAACCCGAAGCAAAATCCATTTGGCTACTGCAGCCGTCGTATAATCATAATCTGGCTAATAATCGCAGCAGCTAACCAGAACATAAGAAACACTTGTTCTGCACTTTTGAGGAAGCTATTTGCGAGCGAATTAACTCATTATCGCTACTAAACAGAAGAAGTAGCACCTTGAGCCCTGCCCAGTACCGACCTGCCAGAACCACCCACTTTTCATTCTGCTTGAGGTCTGTTGCTTATGCATGTGCGTATGTATGTATGTGTGCTTGTGTGCTATACGCTTCTGCGGTTTCAACGAATGAGAGAGCTAATTGCCGAGTTAGATGCACTGCACCGCTAATTAAGCAAAGCAAAGAAATTAAATTAAAAACACAAATAAGACCAGCAAACCACACTAGAACTCGAAATATCATCCACTCAAATGCAGATGTGCGTGTGGGTATGTGCGTGTAAGAAAGGGCGTTTAGGCCACACCGCGCAAAACCGCCAGAACAGCAACCACGCCACACTTCGCCGAAAATGGGCGAACTTTTTTTTTGCGCCATCAACACACTTTTAATTAAGCGCGCAACATGTTGTGGTCACAAAAACAAAAACAATAGCAATAACTGCATCCAACAACTCGTGCTATGGGAGAAGTGCAAATGATAGAAATCCGTAAAGAGCTGGAGCTTTACTTATAAAACTGAATGCGAATAGGGGGCGTTACCAAGGTAGAGTTGGCTGATGGCCGGGCACAGGGTTACTATTAGGGCGGCTCGGATTTTCACTTATGTAGATAAGTTTTTATGTGCGGATATGTGTGTACATTCCGATACAAATGAACGCTTGTCAGACTGTGCAAAATTAGTTAAGTTGCAAGGATTATTAATTATGGGTTTGTAGGCTGGCTGGCGGGTTGGCCAATACACTCACACACACGCCAGTTTCAATCCAAACTCAAGCCAAACAAGGGCAACTGCATAAAGTGATAGACAGAGTCATGCAGCAGGAATTCTTTAAATGGTGAGAATATATCACGATCCACTGCGAGAATCTGCAGCAAAACGTGAGTCAAGAAGTAAGATGAATGTACTTTTATATTTGATGCGGCTTGGAAGTCCGCCGTTGTGAGATATGCTATTTTGTTGAGAGTTGGCGCACATACATTTTTTGACTACTTTTGCGAAAGAAAGAAGCCAAATAAGCTTTTGTTCGTAATAAAATTTCGATGGTAGGAGGGTTGAGGGGCGCTACCTCAAAACGCACTTATATTTTGTTTCCTAAGAAATTTTCTTCAAAATAGTGCACCCTACCTTTCTGACTGATCTCTCAAAAAGATTAATTGTGACAGCTATTTGAGATAGCATTTTCGCAAAGATGGAACAAAGTTTTCCTTATACCAGGTGTGTAAGGCGAACTTTAATTTTTCTCAAAAAATATTTATTTATTCATCAATTTCTATTTTATCTCATTCTAAGTAGTCCCCCTCAGATACATAATATATTTGTGCCAGCATTTTTTCCAATCCTCGAAGCAATTCTGATATGCACTTTTTGGTATGTCATTGAGCTCTCTCTACGACTCGTCGCAAAACGCCGTCCTTTCATGGGTATTTTCAATCTTTGGAACAGGAAAACGTCTCCGGGGGCCAAATCTTATGAATACGGTGGCTGTTGTTGTTTTAGACTAAATAATCTCTCTCAAGCCAAGATGAGTGAGCTGCATTGTCATGAAGCAAACGAAATGCTTCACGCAAACGGCGCGTAACTTCAAGGTAATATTATTTTTTACCGAAGGACCTTGTGGTAAGAACTCCCGATGCACTCCGCCATGATAATCGAAGGAAACAGTGAGCAAAACCTTGACATTTGAACCAACTTGGCGTGGTTTTTTTGGTCTTGGTCATTCAACAATTTCTGAGCGATGCTTATGCGACGTTGGCATCCTTGGAACGAACTTCGCTGCCACACGCGAAACTCATACCCACACTTTCCGAAAAGATAGCATGGCATGAGCCAACCGATATGCCGAGAACCTCAGCAACTTCTCTAAATGTGATTCGACGATTCTCCATAACAATTTTCTTCACTTTCTCAACATTATCATCGGTTGTTGATATCCTAGGCATCCATAGCGTCTTCATCCACATCTTCTCGACCTTCTGTGAAAACCGTGTACCCTTTGTAAACATTTTTTTGACTCAGAACACCCTCACCGTATGCCACTGTCAACATTTCAAGTGTTTTGAGCACTTAATTTCATCCTTTACCCAAAATTTGATGCAACTTCTTTGATCCATTTTTTTCGATAACAGAAAATCGCCGAACACGCAAAACACTTGTCTTATTTATTCCTCTCACAAGCACACTACGCCAGCAATATTGCTAAAACCGTAAACATACAAGGTGAAATCCAAAATAAACAACAACTTCGAGATTTGTTATTCACAATAGTCCCCTCTGGCCTGTTTTGCGCAATCTAAAAGCTTCTCGAAAGAGTGTTTCAGGTCATTGACCGGAATGTCCTTCAGGATGTCGGTAGAAGCCATTTGGATGGCCTCTACGGACGCAAAACGTTTTCCTTTCTTGGCCAAAGTAATTTTCCCAATAGGTAAGTCACAGGGAGCCATATCCAGCGATGGTGCATTATTATGCAATAAGCGCCAGCGGTATTCAGGGCGAATTCGATGAATGCGAAGCCCCAAATGGTTCAAAACGCCAAAATAGAAAATTGAATTGACGGTTTGGCCCGCTGGTACGAACTTCTTGTGGACAATTCCCTTTGTATCATAAAAATACATGAGCATCGACTTGATTTTTGACTTCTCCAAATGAGAATTTTTGGATGCTGGCTCGTCTGGGGACTTCCATTCGGTACAGTGACCCTTAGTTTCAGGTTCATGTTGGAACACCACATTTCATCACCAGTTACAATGTTGTAAAGGAAATTCTCGTATTTTCTCGCCTCTTTAATGGAGTCTTTCGAATGTTGAATTCTGAGCAATTTTAGGTCATGAGTTGAATTGTGCGGAATGAAACGTGCACAGACCTTTCGTAAGCCCAAATGATCAGTTAGAATGCGATAAATCGATGTTTTAGAGAGGTTCAACTCCGATTCCATGAATTTCAACAATGATTTCGGTTAATTTGTGACAAACTTGCGAACAATTTCGATGAACTTTCTGTGATTACTGATGTTGGGCGGCTCGTATGTTCATTGTCATTCAACCATGTCCTCACAACCAACTCTGAAACGTGTAAGCCACTCATGAACTCTGGCCATAAACTTTTTTCATCAATTTAAATGTTTCGGTAAACGCGTTACCCATTTTAAAACATAATTTAATATAAAATAAGCTTTTTATTCGAAACTCATTTTTATACCGATGGCACAAACATACTGTCACTTTAGACACAATAACTTCGCTTCCACTGAACCGAATGCCACCAAGCCTTCACTGGAAATCAGCTAGAGATGTATCTTCCAATGCAATAACTCATTAAAAAGATGGCGCTATCAAAAACATTTTTATGACGCCAGTCTTGTTTATTTTGGACTTCACCTTCTTATATTCGAGACGGTGTACCAACATAAAAAAAGTAATAATAATTCGAAAGTCGCGTATACGTAGCCCGGAAATATGAAAATTCACCTTATTTTTTGAACACCTCGTATACTATTTCGAAAGATAAGAGAAAGACAAGGCTTTGCACTTAAATTTCGAAGGGACGATTTTAAAATTCAGAGCAGTTGGGGTGACCACCTCAATACTAAAATTTTGTTTCCCAATACATAAGACCTACGAGTGTATATTTCAACAGAGCGCACATTGTTTGAAACAGACTTGAAGCCACTACAGGCCTATTTAATAGAACAGTGATTTTACTATTAAATGAGCGTTCAATTATACTTGGTCACAATTCATGGGCGAATCATGAGTTCATCACAACACCCCAGATATTAAGGAGTAATTCGCACAGTATATAGCAGTCGAAAAAGGCCACATTCTTTTGAAGTCTTTTTGCTTAAGAAGCATGCGGTCTTATTCATATAGATTACTTAAAGTACTCTATTATTTCTGTTTTCAATTTTCAGCAACTTATTTGTCCGCCCTGGTAACACTACCTTCGATTTGCCAAACGCACGATGAACCATTTTTAACTCGCCACAAAAACATGAACACCAAAATTGCAAGACATAACAACCAGTTAATTCCATAATAATACAATATTAAATTAGTACATGGTTGTGTTAGGAAATTTGACGCAATACATACATATATACAATAACATAAATAAAGCTGTATTCCCGACATATTGTGCATATTTAAATAAGTGGGTAGTCTTTATAATAATAGATTCTAATAATACTTGTCCGATGCATACATTGCCGACGGTAGCTGGGCCGAGCTTATCCACCAAGTTGTAGTTCGTCTTTATTTTCCTCAACAAATTAAGGGAGGTACAGTTTTATGATGCCTCGTAAAGCAGATTATACCAGCACTGTCATGGGGATTAAAAGCGCTGGTACCCGAATAGACTGTGGTGTAGGACAGGCATCGCAAGATGGCTCCTGTGCACGGGCTAGTTGCCCAACAAAAGGAGCACACCTCAAGTCTATTTTCACCTTTTCCCCTTTATTGGCATCCTTTTGCTATTACAAAAATCCAATGCGGCATTCTTCCGTAACATCAGTATAATCCTAAAGATATAAATACGATCCTTTCACAAAAAGCCTCTAATACAAAGTTCGACTACGCTCGAATTTAGACATTTTAATACTTGTTGTTAACTGAAATCAAACGAGGTATTCTGAAATATTACCAACATGCTGAAATACAATTCCCATCAAGAGGGCCGGCATGTAATTTTATCAGCTCGCCATAAATATTGCACATTCACAAAAATCAATTGTTATTGGCATTTCGTATTAAAAATCTCTCAACTGAATACGCCATACAGCAGGTCCTTAAACAGAAGGCCAACTGGCAACTGGAACGGTAGTGCGCAGAACCAGCACGACTACATACATTGTCGCACCGCCTGCCACACCGCTGCTTATTTTAGTAAATGCTTGTTGAGTCGCGCTGCTGAGGGTCAATCCAATATTGTGGCTCGTTGATGTCTGTACGTTTTGAACCTGAAAACAATTCAGGCTGCGACCAAATAATTTTGTTGTCTCGCCTGCGGGCAAAAGTGGCAACAACCCGCAGGATTGCGCCAGCATGCCGTGCCTGGCTGCCAGCCGGCAAGGCCAATGAGGCGAACAGCACCTGAGCACATTATGGTTTAAAAATTTCTTGTTGGTGCAAATTACAAATACGCACTTATATACACACATAGGCACAAGCACATACAAGTGGTGCATCTTACTAGCCGTTTGGAGTTCGTGGCACCTCTGGCGGTTCAAAGCAAAAGATCACTTATTATAATATTAATATTAGTGGTTTGTTTTGAGATGAGTAACCGCAAGCGCAAGACATAACCAACAACAACAACTGAAACAGAAACAGAACCAGAAAAAGTTGCACCAATTCTGAAAAACAGTAATTTCGAAACAACAACTGTGCACTGAAGTAGTAACCGCCGTAGTGACGCTCTAATGGCCTATCTGCCTGCCTGCCTGTATATTTGCTTGAAAACACAAGTGTCGGGAGACCACAAAAAAGGTGGCAAAAAGTGGCAACATGCAGATGTGTTTTTGGCTGCCAGCCGGACTGTAAGCTAGACGCCGAACCGCCACTGGAGCCAAAGTCACTCGGCATTGTTTTGGGCCAATTTTAATTAGTTTAGCTTCGAGCGAAAATCCGAATGCAAGGCTGCCAGACGAGCAAGAAAATAAAAAGAGGAAAAAAGGAATCCACATCAAGACTTAGTAGCTTTTGCGGTTAGCCAGTTTGTGGGGCTGCGGCTGTGTAAGCTGCTGGTCCTTTTTTGCATTTGCGTCTCATCCATTCAACTTATTTGGACTAAACCAATTTTCGCATATCGCCGTTTTGATTGTATGGCAAGAAAAAATACAAAATGGCAAAGTCCAATAAGTTCAAAAGCGCGTACTCATTTTCCATTCAGTTCAACGACAACGCCCATTTTTTGAGTGGTCATTTATAGGTTGACGTTAAGGCCAACAAGCGGCACAGCCAACTGGCTACCAAACTAATTGCCAAGGCGGCAAGCAAGCAGCATCACTGCTCATCTTGCCATACATATACTTATATAGTAGATACGCAAATCGATTAAAATTGTTTCAGCCAGCAAAAAAAAAATGCGCAGAAATGTTAAAGAAGCGAAACTTAACTTATAAGTGACCGCATACGCGTTGATATTTTTTAAGTAAATGAAAATAAGTAGAAAAAAATACGCAGACGATTATTTCAAATTAGAGTAATTCCCAGGCATGCCAAGAGCACAGAGATGGAGCAGGAATGTGTCCGCACAAAGAGAAAACAAACAGAAAAAAAGAGGCAATCAAAAATATACTGGTATGTAGATATGTAGTGCACACATGCAGCGACTGCACCAGGATTCCTTCTACATATTCTACAAACGTATGTTTATATAAGTAAGCATTTCTAGTAGAGGAAAATAACGTAGAACTGCATTTGCTCCAATAATCTACTGTTCAATGATTGGCCAGTCAGCACTTGGCAATTGGTAATGCACCAACCCACCCCACTTCCCCTCCCAGCCTTTTGATGTGGACCATTGCAACTAAGTGCACTCGAGCAGCTTCTTCAATATACTCAAAGGCGCTGTTAGCCCGAGGGCGTAATTTCAATTTATGTACGCACTAAATATACTACACATATGTATGTATGTGTTTTTGTAAACATAAGGGCACGGCGGCTGTCGTCGCCGCCGTATGTTGGTCATAACTAAAATACAATTACTACTTTTATTTAGGATTTTTACGAAATATGTTTCTAACCACCTATTCTCATCTACGCTTCAGTCTTAGGTAGGAGCAGGGCTGCCAACCTCTTCTTTATCATTCGAAAGCGTTAGGCAGGTACATTTCAAGAGGAAGTCTACGCAATGCGCTCACTTCAGAATCATAGCTTTCCTAACTGACAATCAGGCAGCAATCAAGGCTCTCAACTCTTTATAGGTAACATCAAAACTGGTGCTGAAGTGTCTTGATACGCTGAATATCTTAGAACAGAACAATCAGGTACGTATCCTATGGGTTGCAGGGCACATAGGAATTACTGGGAACTGAATAACATATAAATTAACCAGGAAAGAGGCGCTATCCACATTTATTGGTTCATAGCCTAGGAAATGGCAACTTATCCTCCCTTATTCAGGAATTAGAAGAGAGACAAAGAAGATCATACTGGGAAAATTTATCGGATTTATCGCAATCAAAATCAATGGGAAGCTAGCTTTAAGCGAAATCGATTTAAAGACTGTTGAGAATTAAGAAAGAAAAGTTCTAGAATCATCACATGAATTCTAACAGGGCTTTGCAGATTGAATTATCATTTTACTAACCTAGGAATATACTCGATGAGAACTTACAAATTCTGTAGGCAGGAAGATGAAATGGCTTTACATGTGCTGTCATCGTACCCAGCACTGATGCGTGAATATATTTTATCAGCGAAGGAAATACAACTTAATAAAACAGGACACATAGCATACTAAAATTTATAGAGTAAGTTATGTCAGAGAAATACTCTGAATCCATGAAGGGGCACAATAGGTATTTCCGGGCGCAGTGCAAAATTCCTGTCTAATAATAATAACCTAATCTTATTTGACTAAAGGACATTACTTTCCTTTTTTCTTGCCATTCAAGTGGAAATGGTTGAAGTGACATTCTGGCTCTCCTAAAGTAGAACTAAAGCGACGTTTTGATATCGTTATGATATAATGGAGAAAATTGATGGAATTTAGGTTAGCGCACTGCCCCAGACTGTCGAAGAAAGGAGCGCCCATTGATTTTAATCATCTAGCTGCCAAACCCGGACATTTACAGAGAAAGTGTTCAACAGTCTCCTTCTATGAAAGGCCCCCACAGCCTCTGCAATGGGGGTTAAATGTAACTCTAGCTTTTCCGCATGTGTGCCGATCGTCCAGTGACCGGTAAACACAACTACGAGCTTGGAAATTGAATGGCGAGGAGTCCAAGAGACTTTCTGAGTCTTTCGTATATCGTATTGGAACCAAAGGGTTTTCGAAATAGCACATAAAGAAATGGATTTATGCTGTTCCCCTTTAACAACTGTCAGGGGGTTGCCGATAACCGGGTAGGAGCTCTCTGAGGTCAACTCAGTCAGGCGTTTGCAAAACGAAATTATTACACCATGGCATCGTCAGAGCCTTAATCGCTGCTTGACTATCGGAGAAAATGTCAATGCACCCGCGTTCCCTAAGTATTTTGCATGCATGCAGGATCGCAAAGACTTCTGCTTGAAAAACACTTCCAGTATTTGCTTACAATTTTTTAATTTAAGCATACTGAGAAGTGCAATATTATAAATGAATGTAAAGTTAAATTTCGAGTAATAAAATATTGTACTACAATTTTGGATTATTTTCATAGGTATATCTTGTGTCCTTCAATCCCAAAAGGTGTCTTCTCTTATGGCATTTATAAATTAACTTTAGTTAGAACTACTATAGACATCCATATATAATTTGTGAAAGCCTATCATTTCAATGGATGGAATGCATAAAAATGTATTTGACTCCTAAATTGAATGCAACTTCGTTTGCATAATGTTGAGACGATACTACTGCTACTACAAAATTGTTTCCTAATGTTTAATGCTTTCCTGTTATTTGATTGTTACATTTGAATATTACTTTCTTTTTAATTTTGCTTCTGGAGTCGATAAATTTTATAAACTTTGTCCAGATTATTTTTATGGGTTAGGTTAAGTTACCGTGTTTGCCGCTCTCCGCCCACTTAGGCCTGGAGGCCCATTGTGATACCACTTGTTTGGGCACAAGTCCCCTCTCTACTTCGCAATGTAGTAAAACAACTTCGTGTATGATAAAAGATGAAATATAATATTTTGCCACTGTTCCCGTGGCAGTCAAAGAGATGAAATATTGTGGAGGGTTACAGATTCCAGGTCTGCCAGACATTCAAACAAGTAAGAAGTAAGGGGACAGTGGCAGACAAAGAGTTCCCACTGCCTCCTCATTGTAGCTGCTGCGAATGAAGTCATTTAAAGGAAACCTTCTACGATTGCCACGTGTTCCCGGTGATAACACCAACGGTTGTACTAACTGATGAGAAGCGTAGTTCTGTGTTTATTCCTTCTTAGCCAAGCTGGTATAATTACCTTACAAGGTGGCTCTGGAGTCCTATATACTGTTGGCTTGTGCGATATAGACTGACCTGATCGCGAGCTCTCTTATAAATCACAAAATTTATCAAAATAAATCATCAATAAATAAATCTGTAAAGATATTGACTTCAAAAAATTTTATTTTATTTTATTTTATTTATTTTAGCTATCTGCCGATTATTCCTTTTGCATTGCCTTAAAACCCCGAGTTGTTGGTTGACCTCAAAAAAAGGCAGTAGCTCTTTTTCTAACTCATCACTTGTCCTTTATAAAGAATATAACAAACTTTTTCCACCACTACCAGCTGCATATTTCTCACCGTTCGGTAGGCTGAGTACCAAGGAGGAAACAATTTCAATAAATTTTACGTACTATATAGAGCTTTTATCGAAAATTTAAGATGCCATTTGTTCATATTTGATGGTTGACCTCGTTAGAGCATTAAACTACGTTCAAGCAATGTCGCTTGGTCTTCACATACACATACCTATGTAATATAGCATACACACATCGTAACATATACATCTTATGTACGCTCCGTATGTGACATATATTTACATACTTGACAGC
Source organism: Anastrepha fraterculus (assembly GCA_037575425.1). Taxonomy (NCBI): domain Eukaryota; kingdom Metazoa; phylum Arthropoda; class Insecta; order Diptera; family Tephritidae; genus Anastrepha; species Anastrepha fraterculus. Next base: position 450,989 of record JAYXIM010002428.1, read on the forward strand.
TGAAAATGTTTTCAGTTTGGTTGTAAAAAAAATCGGTGGGGTGAAATTAAGAGAAATTTAACTTTAGAAGGAATTTTATTAGTTTGTAATAGATTTACCGAACTTTCCAAATCCACACAATTGAGTTTTGATTGCAACCTGGCTTTGTGAAGAAAAAAGTGGGATAACTTCTGTTTCTTCGAATTTTAGAGAGGCAGCAGCTATTGCTCCTTGCTGCATTAGTACAAATTTAAACTCAATACTGGTAGATTAAATTAATATAAGTTCTTTTCCAATCAATAACTTTTCTTTTATTATAAAATGGGCATTCTTTTTCCATTCGGAGGTGAATTGCAACTGCGTTGTTCAGCAGTCCAAGGAGCTCCTCCACTCGCTTCGTCATTAAGTCGACAATAGCGACTCCACCTCTACACTCCACCCTACTCTCTTCTTTTGGGTTATTTTATTATAGTTGTAATTGTCAAAAGAAAGAATTATTAAAACATGTTCTCATTGAAAACTCTTTGTGTTCCTTTTTTCTTTATTTGACTTTAATGTCATTTCGTTTTAATGATGTTTCTCATGGAAGAGCTCTTCTCATTAAACAGACTTCACAGAGTTGAGTCTGAGACAATTTTATTTATTTATTATGCCAATGAATATAATAGATTCTTATTAGCTAAGTGGACATTATTTAGTATTATATGAGCATTTCGAGCATAAAAGGATTTTGAGTGATCAACATAGAGAGCTCTGGCCTGAATATTAAGCACCGGACAGTCAACAGCACCGCGGATCAAATCAAAAATGAAGGATAAAATTATTTTCCTGTTCTCAATAATTTTAAGTTAATCAATAAGCTTCGCGCTTCATAGAAAGGAGGGCATCTAAAAAACGTAAATTACGCAACGCAAAATGTAAGAATACTTTCTGGACTTGTTCCATTCTAGCAGCATGGCACGGAGACCAAATGAAGCATCTATACTCGAATTTGGAACGTTTAAACGCCGTATATCAAAGTTTCAGCGTATAAGGGTCATAGAAGTTGGAGCTATGACGCCTCTTCAAAACCACCATGGCGTAAGATTTGGTAATACAATAATAAAATTTATATGACGAGCAAAAGTAAGATTTATAATTTGAAACTTTTTAAGTTAAATTGGATTACAATTAAGACATATAGCCTATTTGACATAGTCTTATTTGTTATTCTCTAGTGTCTTACATCAAAATTGTTTCTGCCACCGGTGAAATTGATGCTATGGCAATAAAACTTTGATTGCTTGTTTATTGGCATATTCCTTTAATCCTCTATACAATCATCTGAACTAGGTTCTTTGGATTCTGCATTCATTTCATTGAATGTCGATATTGCCAGACGCCAGACGTACCTTAGCGATTCTTCTCTCCCGCTCTATGTGTATATACATTTTTTTCTTGTCGGGACAAAATAGCACGTACAGCACTCAGACACAATTAAGTTCATTCTACTGCACTGCAATTAAGTCCATTTTACTGCGCCCTTTTTAATTTTCTTTAAATCTACCGACTTCCGAAGAAATCTGAGCAGATCCTGTTGCGCCAAGGAGCCAAGGTGATCGCTTCTCAATGCCAAAGACCCCCCCTGATTCGAGCGAAGACCGGGTAGACGCACAGAAAGTGGTCCGACGTCTAATCCTCCTCTCCACATGCTGGAAAAGTGCACTTTCTGAGATGCCTAAGGCTCTCCATAGAAACTGGCCCGTCATGAGTCCAATCAGTTGCCTACAGTACCTATGTAAATAAGTATTTGCTCTCTAAAAACTTTTTTTTGAGGATATCAAACCCTGATATGACATTACATAGGCAAACCCATAACGAATATCTGGTTAATAGAAAATTTGGAAGGCATAAAAATACACTGATTTAGCGCAATTGCTTCGCTGATGTAATCTTGCATCCATTATTAAGAGTTTTAATTCCAGGATATTTAATATAGATTTCTGCATCACCCTTCTCGTGAATTGGATAATCTGTAGATATAAATTGATCCCGTCACACCCTACGTTGGAATAATTGCTTACACTCTACCAGCCCTTGTTTCTATTTAATCAACTGACAGCTTAGCGGTTTTGTAGGCTTTTGGTTTCGCAGTAGAATCACTAGAATTCATAGGTTATAGTTCTAAGACTAGTGAAACCTAATTCGGTAAAGCTTGCCCTGAGTACACATACAATTTTGTTCCGTCCGCTTTTTTTTTATTCATTTTACTATTTACTTTCTAGTTTATTAAGCACATTGGCAACACTGCACGCGACTGCTTCCAAACTGTGGGAAAATGTAAGCTTTTAAATGTCGCCCGCGGCTCGTGCAGTAAACGATTTATGGAATTTTTTCAAGTTTTAACGCATAATTTACACTGACAATTAAATGATACGTTTACATTTTAAAAGCGAAACGCATTCATTGCGCAAGTGTGACTGTAAAAAAATCACAAAGTCCCTTTCTATGCATTTTCTTTCTGCAGTCAACCTTCAAATGAAGTCTATACTCAAAGTTGGGTGTTTGGCCGAGCCGCTCCTTTGTTTCGTTTATGCCACCTTCAAAGGGTGACCGTACGCGTACACTTCTCAACAGTAGTCACGCGCCAACCCATTAAGCCATGTGGGCCGACTGATAATCTCATATATCTGAACATAATTTTTAAGCTAAGAGGATATAGACTCATCCAATTACGCTCTTAAGAGGAGCAAGCTTCCTCCGGAAAGAGACATACGAGTGGTGAGAATCTGCCGAAATAATTTAGCGAAGCCTTAAGCAGGCCGGTTCTAAAGGGTGGTTAAGTTTCAAGGGCCGGTGTTGATTTAAAATAAAATACTGGTATGGCTCAATTATGTATTAAACAAAATAATGGCCAATTGGCCGCCGCGACCTCGACGGCGCACCTCCATCCGATGGTCCAAATTTTCGATGACGCTGAGGCATAATTTAGGTTCTATGCCGTTAATGTGCCGAATTATCTCATCCTTTAGCTCTTGAATTGTTGCTGACTTATCGACGTACACCTTTTCTTTCAAATAACCTCAAAGAAAGAAGTCCAACGGTGTCGTTGACGCTTAGGTGTGGTTCACATTCAACATCGACCATTGAAATTTAACCACCCTTTATTATCGTTGTACTTTTCGACGACGATCGGGAATATGGCTCTATTTCGAGGCAGCAATGGAAAGAAGCGACATCTGCCATATTTGCAGTAAGGAGAACTCTATACCTGTACCGTGATGTTGGCATTCCGTTTGCTACTTTGGCACCTACAAGCGGGTTGTATGCGCCGATGAACGCTTGAATTTCTTATTGTACAGGGCGTGAGATGTGGGAGAGGCCTAGAAAGGGGCTAAGCGGAAGAAGGAAAAAAGGATCTGCATCCGCGTACCCCGAATACTGGCTCCTCTCTGAATCTTCCACTCTAGACGAATTCCTCCGTTATTGTAACTCGAAAAGTCCCAAGGTGGAAAAGTCCAAGGGACATTTTCGGCAAGCGCTGATTCTGATAAAAGTCCGAAAAGTCAAAAACCGATGTGCCTGCAGTTTCGAAGGTGCTGGAAGAGGATGGGCTAATGGTAGAGAAAACTCCCAGGTGAAACTGTCATGACGATGCTTTTAGAGCTGGTGACGCTCCCTCTTCAGTATCGGGCAACGATAGGGCAAAGGAGACGAAGCTTTTGGATGGATCGAAGATGAATATTCCTCTAAAAAATCTGCAGCACTCTAAAATTTAGATATCTTGGTTCCTATTTTTTTGATATACCTGCGTAATTCGCTGAAGGGGAAGGCATCAGGTAAAAGCTGGAGAAATTCGAAAAATTTGCCCTCATTAGAATCGGTAGTCTGCTCGTTTTGCATAAAATGGGCTTCATCTCGCCGGGCTGAGATTCTGACACTTCGACTCTCCTTTTTTTCTTACATCAGCGGATATAGCAGGGTATCACACACCTGTTGAATTTCATGAGTATCTTGAAGTGGTTAACGTGAACAGTCCCCTCCTCCAACACTCACATCGGATTGGTTTTTCTTAGTTCAAAAAGATAGTGGAAGTAGTGGTGGTGATATTACAGGCATGTGTAGTTTGGCCTTCAAAGCTAATACTTTACTGATATGTTTACAGAAGAAAGAAGCACTGCTGTCTGTTACTGACATCAGGTGCAAAGCGAATTCATGGAAATGTCTTAGCAGTAGTACAAAATTGGATGTCAAAAGGAGCTGATTACTTTCCTCGAACTCCATGAATTTCAATCAGAATGTAAACAAAACAAATCTCTTTGGCAATCAAACTACCAAATTTTAACAAAACAAAACAAATCAGCTGCTCTAATAATGTCACCTTATATGAATTTGGTGCTTGCATTATTTTTCTATACCACCGTCAGCGCCACTATTTAATTTCCATACCTCGTAAGTATGATATTTAATAAACCAAAAATTCTTATTTCTATGCAAGATAAAATATTCAGCACAGAAGTTGTTTTCGAGTTATCTATCGTGTCGCGCTAAAAGGTTCAGAAAAGAAATCCATTTTTATTCGGATTCAAAATTAAAGACCGAAACGTATTTACACATAAACAAATGTACATAAGTTTGAAGCGTTCGTTTACTCAAGCTGTGCCACATTTTTAATTGCCACTCCACTTAAATTTTAATTACACATTTCTTTCAACATTTGAATGTTACACTAACTTCGCTAGTTCGTTTTTAATTTCTTAGTAGCGCCACTGTCACTAGCCAAAGGAGCCGTTCTAATAAAATGAAAATAAATACACAACTCTGTCGTCTTTATTGGTGCTATGCCTTATGCCAGCAACTTTGGCATGCCATTTAAGAAACAGTTGGTCGAGTGCGCCGCTAGTCTTGGCGTAAACCGGTGTATAGTCGCCCAATTAAGACACAAAGTGAAAATTTTAAATTTAAATTATTGTGAGTGCTTAGGTGCTTCATGAGCGGAAAATTGCTACGACTTGTACTTTCCGCCATTATTGTTTATTTTAAATTAGTCAATTTTCTGCAACTATTCCCTCAACGCCTTCAAACGTCTTACTCTAGTGGCTGTGGCGTAGTGGTTTGGTTTATTGCCATTATTGTTTTATAATTTTTTTTGTTCGTGGTCATCGTGGTTATAAGCTGCCCAGTTTAGGCAGATTTCAATTTCGTTGATTACTCGACGTGTAAATACCTAAAAACTGTGTCTAGATGTTTTGTAATAAGCTTTGAGAAATTAAAAACCAACCAGGCGTGAATTTCTCCACCATTTAAGAGTGAATAGCAACAGAAGAAAAAATTATGTGAAATTGAAAAAGTGGAAATGAGGAAGCAAACCAACCATTGGAATGTACAACTTCGTAAATAAAAACTTCAATATGTTGCCATATTTGCATGTGTTTTTTTTTAAGTGATGAAAAAATATTTTAATTATTAGTAAACTTGTTTGCGAAACCCGCTGATGGCCCTTAAATATTCAAAACATTATTTGTAAGTCTAATTGGTGAGCGACTAACCGTTGCGAGATTATAAAAACAGTTCAACAAACTGCCATTAAAGAACATTTTCAAGTGAAATAATTGCCAAGTTGTAGAACAAGGAATTAGGCATGGAGTTTGCTGTTGGTATTAGTACTGAGGACCGTACAGGTATGCTCAGTCTAATTTTATAACTTGAAAGCTTTCGATTTTGACTAATATGCGGACAAGGTTATGCAATTTTTAGAAAAAGTTTATGGTATGCAGTTTTATAGATCATTAAATTTTAGGAATCAGAGGTAAATTGAGGGAGTTATAGACCTTTGACTGAAAGAATTTAGCAAGGGAAACTTAGTATTAGTGAAGCTTTAGGCTCATTCGACCGATACTTGTGTGTTTTGCATATTTAAACTCATGTTTTGCATATTTTATTCAAGCAAATCACAGGAAAACTGAAGGAGTTATGGAGTGCAAGTTTTAGGTAGATCAAAAAGCACACTGATTTTTGAGAATATTTTTTGGTCGCGGTCTTGTGCATTACCCCTATTTAACGTCTACTCTACATTTTTTTTATACGGAGCAAAACACTAAAGACCATCAACAAAAAAATTGACAAAAATCAACCCAATTTTTGAACCATTCACAAAAAAATAATTTGATGGTATATAATCCATTTTTGGGAGGGAAATGATTTTAGAGATTTACCATTGCCGTTCGGCCATTACAACTATGTTTAGAAAAAAGTAATGTAGGCAGGGCCTATATATGTATATCGTATATGTATATGCACAATATATATAATATACATATACATATATAAAGTGTCTTGAATTGTTTTACGTAGAGTTCAAGAACCTTCTTTAAAGCCTTCTAGGAATATGAAAATGGATTCCAGCCCTTTCATTACTAATTTATTATTTGTCCCACGCAATAACATGACTTTGCAAAATCATCCAACCAACATGCAACAGTTTCTCAACATTTTTAATAAGAATGATATTCAATAATTCGAGCTTACTACACGAGACACAAATGCTTTTAAATAAAACACACAACAATGGACACTTATTAACTATCTTTGTGGATGCAAAACAACGGTAACAATGAAATTGCCCAAACGTTACATTCAAAAATGCGTTGGAAATGATTTCTCACTCACATACGGTTTGTAGGTAGCAAAGTTCATTGTCTTATTTACTGGCCACATTACAAAAATAACTTGTACTAGTGGCATATAGTGTTAGTTTACAACTAGTTGCATCCAGGCAAAATTTGAACCAATCTGAATGTGACTGAAATTTCGACACTTGAAAAGATTGTGTGACCCGTTTGTTATAAATATACATATAATTGGCGCCTATACACTTTTATGAGTATTTGGCTGAGCTCCTCCTCTATTTTTAAATGTCCGCCTTATGTTCTTCCAAAAATGATAGATAGAGATAGTTTTTTATGAAGAGCTTTTTCATGGCCGAAATAAAAGGTTTTCCAATAGGAGGTGATATTTTTATATTCAAAGAAAAATGTTATTTTTTAATATAAATGAGCGGATGTTTATTTCATTATAAAAAGGAAGGTATACCGTTAATAGTGGAAAATAATATCAGGCAAATGACCACCACGACCACGCTTACAGGATAATATCCTTTTCATGCAATTTTCCATAACCGAATTGCAAAGTGGCTGCCCTATGTCCTCGATAGCCTCACAAATTCTATCTTTGAGGTCTTGAATCGACCCTGGGCTGTTGACGTAGACCTTCCCTTTCACGTGGCCCCAAAAAATAAGGCCCTAAGGTGTTAAATCTCAAGATCTCGGTGGCCAATTGTGATCACCTCTTCGAAAGATAATATGGTCCGGAAACTTTTCTCGTAAAAGATCAATGGTTTCGTTGCTTGTGTGGCACATAGCGCCGTCTTGTTGAAAATAAACGTTGTCCAGATCCATACCATCCAATTCCGGCCATAAAAAATTTGTAGGTTATCTCTCGATAGCGCAATTCATTCACCTGTAACACCTGTTATTGGAAACCCCTTTACATTCGAAGGTTTGCCATTGCCTGTCGAGGGTCGATCACTATTATAAAAAACTTTTTTCTATCGGCGCTAACGAATGATAATCAGGACCCAACCCATTCGGCTATGACAGCCACTTAATACGATATAGCCAAACAGCCCTTTGCTGCCTCATAAATTTTGAAGAGAAAACTTATTCAGTTTCAAGGCCAGAGGTGCCCAGAAAATTCCTTTAAAAAACACACATTGCATAATGGTTATTTTTCCCGCATAAACATTTTGACTGGGCTCTTGAAAACGAAGAAGCATTCGGGTGCATTATAGGGTTGCGTGCTAATCTAATTGCTAATACTAATTTACTAGTGTATAAAAGTTCGTCAAAATAGTTGTGCGTCAGCGCGGCCACCACCCAGCCTCCATAATGCTTTGGTGGGGAGTGTCTTGAAACGGTGGGGAGTGTCTCTTCATTTCTGCAAAAAAGAAGTTAAGGCCGGAGCAAAGAACCAGAAGAATGTCTTAGCAGGAGTAATGAAACCGTTAGGCAGTACTCTCTCAATGGAGAGCACTGGATCTTCCACCAAGATTCCGCTCAAGCCCATAAGGCCAAAACCACGCAGAAGGGGCTAAAAAAGAATATTCCTAAGTTCATAGCCGCAGAAGATTAGCCGTATGGAAGTCCAGATCTGAATCCATTAGACTACAGTTTGTGCTCAGAATTAGAAAACATGGCATGTAGAAGACCTCACAGAAATTTGGAGAGTCTCACACAATCATTGGCAGCGACTTCAATATCCATGGAAACCTTGCTGCAATAGCTAAATGGCCTGATCGTTTGAAGGCTTGTGTAAAGGCAAATGGTGACCATTTCGATAAAAAATTAAAATTTTTTTTTTATATTTACATGATTAAATAAAACTAACCTCATTAAAAAGGTTATTAAAATTTCATATCTATAACGGACTTAACTTGTAACAGAACTTATGGTAGGACTAAGTTTTTCCCCATCGATTAAACCATCTAGCAGCACCGCGGATAACCGATCTGTTATTGCTTTCTGGCACGAATAAAGCAAGTTTTCCTTAATATTAGTTTGGGGGAAAAAATTAATTATTTTCTCGGTAGATCGACGTAGTGGTCGATATCTCGTAAAGTATTAACCAACCAATTTAAAGCTTATGCTCGTTGTCAGGGTGACATTTCACGCTAAAAAGAATATTTTTCTGGATTTTGTTTGTTCCATTCAGTTATGAGTTACAAGTTTTTTTTATAAGGCAAAAATGCAACCCAGACCTCTGAAATTGTGAATGGTGTTTATGGTGCCGACATTTTTACAGCTAATTACGTGCAGTTTTGGTTTCTTCGATTTCATTCAGGCATTTTTGATGTTAAAGATGCACTTGACACAGGCAGGCCCGTCGTCGAAAATGTCGATCTTCTCCTTCTTAATTGACGCGATAACCGCTTACGCGATTTTGGCCGAATTTAACAAAGCGCGCCAATCGTTTCTTTCTCGTATTAACCGGCGCCAGTTGGACATATCAAGTGAAGCCAAGTCCTTCTCCACTTGATCTTTCCAACGTAGACGAGGCCTTCCTCTTCTTCCGGAAATGTCGGTCAAGTCACAGAATTAATAGAAGTTGGCTGGCACAACATAGTCCTAGCACCAAGGAGCTAAAGATTGACCATAAAATAGTTTTAAACCATTTGCGCAAAATAGAAAATAAAAATAATGAATTAATTTTCTAAAACAATGTTCAAGAGAATAAAACTTCTTGTTAGGTATTTGGTACTGAAAGATACATAATTTGGGGAAGGGTTGGATTTTCCTTGTTCTTTTCTCCTATGAAATATACAACATAGCTGTAAAGCATACCTATGGCAACATTACATTCAAATTGCTAAGAATTGTAATGTGAGTTAAATTTAAGCTAAATGTAAAGCCTCAACTAAGACATATTGCCATCGCTAAAAAAAATTCTAACAAATTTTATGTAATTATTGTTATTATTATTTATTAGATTGCACTATATATATATATATATATTACAGTAACTTAATTTTATGTAATCAAAATAAAAATCTTTGCTAAGTCTAGCGGAACTCAAAGGTATTAGAAATTACGTTTCATAGTCCAAAAAATGTACATTCCAATACAAGAATATACATTGTTGTATATAATACCAGCCTTTTGACAAGATTATTTAAATCTTGGCGACTAAAAACGTGAAATAAATTTTAAGGCAACGGGCGCACCTTGGAGTTATTAATCCGGACAAATCCGGATATGAGACTTGAATATTTCAGCATGACTCCAAGACCCATAAAAAGTCAACTGTGGGTGCCGAAAGTGAAATTGTCTAAGTTGTTACTGAAGGCAATTTTGATTGCTTTTTTTCGATAACTATGACATTATTCATCATGAATATGTTTCTAACGGACAGACAGAGGCTGGGCAGTTCTATGCTGGCAACAATAACGACTGCATCTTGCATCACAGCAAGGCACCTGATTACTTGTGCCGTACGCGCTCTATAGCACCTAATGCATATCCCCTGCTCGTCGACACGACAACTGCCGGAAAAAATGCCTGCAAACTAGCGAAAGAATTGTTTCTACTCAAATTGGTTGATGTTGTAAAAATTGTTTTGAAGAAGCTTGACACAGACTTATTGTATATATTGGTCACCCGGAAGCTTACTCCATAGAAAATAAATGAAATATCTACAATTAATTGAACCATTTTCGTTTTATTGACGAACTCTGCTTTGGTGCTGCTTGAACCAAAGCCAGGATCTGTTACTGTGGCAGCGTTCCCTGGAAGTTGTTGCAAACAAAAAACTTTCGTTATGAGACCAGTTATGGGCAGATAGTGGCAGTTATCGAGTCCGCAATTCATCAGAGGCTCTCCATTCTCATTGCATCGTGACTGCAGGCAGTTTTGAACTCTGCAATGAATGCTACAAATTTTCTCTTGGTTTTACTAGTCATCTTAGTCGAATTTTCAGTCGTCTTAGTTTGCTTTCGAAGCCACTAGTTGAAAGGGGCCCAGCTTACAACTAGTGGATTTTTTTTCAAGAAAATTACGTCACAGTACGTTTCGAAACGCATTTAAAATAAAAAGTAACCCATTTTCCGCTTCCTCCCTTCTTTATATAAAAAAGGCATGCATATAAGTATATGTGTGATTTGAGGCACTCACACTGAAACTTTTCCACCGTCATCGAGCAAATTCGTAGCAGGTGCTTATTGACTGCCCAGCTGCGCTATACTCTCTTCCGCCACATGCGCATTCGGTGTCCACAAACGAAAATCCACCAGTCAGCTACACACACCGACCGACATTATACTCGTGCTTATACATCAGCATAAAAGTGAAGAGGAGCATGCTAAGCAGTTGTTAAGCGCTTAAGTTTTGTAATTATTTCCAAAACTACCAGGCGGAAAACCAACATGCACTTTATTGTCAACTTCGCGGACAGCAACACCACCATCGCCATCAGCAGAAATGCCACCGCTACTGCCGATACTTAATGTTTGCTTGTGCTAACGTTAACCTCAACGTCATTATCAGTGGGGCGTAGTGTTGAGGCTTTATTTTACTCTAAAAAAATCAGTTGCAGTGACCGAACTCGCGCTACAATTTAAATGAAAACGGTCGGAATGCGATTGCCCGTCCAGATGGCCTACACCGGCAAAGGCTCTGTTATTTGTCGTGTGGCAAGTAATTATATACCTACAGTATATGCATACATATATATCTTCGTGTGTGGATGTATGTGCATTTGGCTACCCTGCGGGGTAAAATACTAGTCATGAACTACAGAATTCTAACAGGTCGCATTTCAGCTCAAGCAGTTCCTGTTCCACATTTCTTCCATGCTAGCAAATAATATTTGTAGCACGGCGATGTCCTATGGAATGTCAATTGTCCAATCATGCAAAACACCAGCTAAGATACTAGTTCAAACTAGCCAAACTAAATTCTAGTCCAATATGCTTCTAAAAGAATCAGTTTTGAACCAATTAAAATATGAATAAATAAATAAAAAAAGAATTAAAGAAACGAATAACGTGCTTCTTGTTGTTGCTCCACAAATTATTTATTTTGACATTTAGTTGCAGAATAGAAGAAATGGTGTAATATTTAGTACTTAATAATGTAAGAGATTAAGGTGTGGGAAGTTGGGCGGCCATAAGTTCAGTGTTAATCTTGTGTCGGCAATGCTTTTTGTGAAAGAGCAAAGTCTTGCTGATAGATGGATGGCTTTTCAGGACGTACTCTATAAATCCAGTGTTTGACTACTGCCTCTAGAACCACGATATATGCAGCTGAATTTATGGTAGTCGAAACCATTGAGTAAAGAAGTGTACTGGCGTGACATGTCCTTCGTTGCTCACAACACCTAAAAGCATAACAGTGGCTGGATATTTCATGTACATGACAACAAGAGCCATCTGCCATTAGGTCATTTCTGCGAATGCTAACTAAGACCAAAGGTCAAACATTTTTTGACGTGATAACGTCTTATAATTCGATTTAGCCGGCTGCACGCACGAAAAAATGTGTCTTTACCTTGCTCATTTGTCGTTACCTTGCTCATTGCCGTTACCTTGAATGAACTGCAAGCGAAAGCGCGGAACGAACAAAGCAAACGAACGGCAACGTTCGACATCTTGCTCTCTCCTACTTAAGTGAGCGTATATATGTATGTATATGCGCATATGTACATATATAAATTCACGTATTTGTATTTGCATATGCCTTCTTATTGATTATTATTAATTTGATTTACTTGAAGAATTTAAAATAAAACCAAGTTTGTTAGTAATACCTGTTATTATTATTAATTTTTTTATTATATATGAAGGAAAAAATGTATGGTAATATTTACCATATACCTTATAAGATATGTTGTATACTAATATATGTATGAATATAAACATGCATATACATATACAATTTCGCGCAATTTTCAAAAAGAACAAATCTATATGTAAAGATGCATACAAATCATATGGACATATCAAATATACGAATCTATTCCGTACGCAAGCAAATGTAAGCTAATGTGCTTGAACTGCAAGCGAGAGCGCGGAACGAACGACAAAGAGCACAATCGGCCCCCGCGTTCGGCAACGTTCGACATCTGGCTCTGTCCTGCTTGAGTGAACATATATATGTATGTATTTGCGCATATGTAGGTATATAAATTCACATACTTGTATTTGCATATGCCTTCTTCCTGTGTGCATGGTAATGAACCATTTCTCTGTTGAGAATAGGACGATGATAGAAAAAGTAGGAAATGAAAGGGAGTGTTTCGAGTGTAAAGTGTCTTGAAAAAGGCAAATCGATGATGGTGCCTCTTAGTGTTGTTGACTTATTAACGTCTGATGCACAATCGAAATTGAAGATATCTTTCATGAATTTGATAAATGTTTCGTAATTTTTCACGTTTGTGTAAATGTAACTTGACCTATTCCATTGCAATTCCATTTACCTCCTCCTCTATATCCATACAAAATATCTATCAAACAAATAAAATTAAAATTTTGTTTTGAAAATTGCAACCATTCCATCAATATTTTCTTATGACGTTGTCACGTTAAACTATCGTCAGTAAACCGACTTTACAGACAACCTCTTTTTTTTTTGTCAGAAAAAGCCATAACATCTCGGGAACTTCATGGTGTTTAATTTTTTTTTACCATGTATTGGT